>SJYW01020892.1:225250-266679 GCA_006410735.1 Raphicerus campestris | reverse complement strand
CACACTTTATTTTTGGGGGGCTCCAAAATCACTGCAGATGGTGATTGTAGCCATGAAATTAAAAGACGCTTACTCCTTGGAAGGAAAGTTATTACCAACCTAGATAGCATATTGAAAAGCAGAGACATTACATTGCCAACAAAAGTCCGTCTAGTCAAGGCTATGGTTTTATCTGTGGTCATGTATGGATGTGAGAGTTGGAGTGTGAAGAAAGCTGAGGGCCAAAGAATTGATGCTTTTGAACTGTGGTGTTGGAGGAGACTCTTTAGAGTCCCTTGGACTGCAAGGTGATCCAACCAGTCCATTCTGAAGATCAGCCCTGGGTGTTTTTTGGAAGGAATGATGCTAAAGCTGAAACTCCAGTACTTTGGCCACCTCATGCAGAGTTGACTCATTGGAAAAGACTCTGATGCCACGAGGAACTGGGAGCAGGAGGAGAAGGGGATGACAGAGGATGAGATGGCTGGACGGCATCACCGACTTGATGGACGTGAGTCTGATTGAACTCTGGGAGATGATGATGGACAGGGAGGTCTGGCATGCTGCGATTCATGGGGTTGCAAAGAGTCGGACACGACTGAACGACTGAACTGAACTGATACAACCACTAGTAATTGATGTAAATTTTAATTTAGTTGCACTTAAATNAACTCTGGGAGATGATGATGGACAGGGAGGTCTGGCATGCTGCGATTCATGGGGTTGCAAAGAGTCGGACACGACTGAACGACTGAACTGAACTGATACAACCACTAGTAATTGATGTAAATTTTCATTTAGTTGCACTTAAATAACTTCCCAATATATTGTTAGCTGAGGAAATGCAGTCTACAAGCTGATGTGGATAGTGTTATTCCATTGTTGTAAAAAAGAAATGTCCATATCTTTATATATGTCTAGAAAATTCTGGACAGAGAAGGCAATGGCACCCCACTCCCATACTCTTGCCTGGGAAATCCCATGGATGGAGGAGCCTGGTGGGCTGCAGTCCATGGGGTTGCTAAGAGTTGGACACCACTGAAGCGACTTAGTAGTAGTAGTAGAAAATTCTGGAAAANGGCACCCCACTCCCGTACTCTTGCCTGGGAAATCCCATGGATGGAGGAGCCTGGTGGGCTGCAGTCCATGGGGTCGCTAAGAGTTGGACACCACTGAAGCGACTTAGTAGTAGTAGTAAAAAATTCTGGAAAGATATGCAATTAAATTTTTGTTATGGTTGCTTCTGAGTGATGGGATTCATATACATATGTGTGTGTGTGTGTGTGTGTGTGTGTACAAAGTCAAGTCAGTCGTGTTGGACTCTGCAGCCTGTGGATGTAGTCCACCAGGTAACCCACTCCAGCATTCTTGCCTGGGAAATTCCATGGACAGGGGATCCTCGAGGTCTACAGTCCACAGGGTGGCAAGAGTTGGACACAACTAAACACACACACAGATAGGTTCATTATATTGTTTATTCTCTTTTTTGGTGTATATTTAAGAATTTCCATTTTGAAGAAATTATAAATATAAAAAGTCGGCTTGTTCAATTTCTTTAAATGACTTTGAGTATTTTTATTACCTATTAATGATACATGCGTGTGCGTGGTAAATTGCTTCAGTTGTGTGACTCTGCAACCTATGAACCATAGCTCTGAGCCATAGCTGACCAGACCCCTCTGTCCATGGGATTGTCCAAGCAAGAATATTGGAGTGGGTTGCTATGCCTTCCTCCAGGAGATCTTCCCGACCCATGTATCAAATCACGTCTCTTATGTCTCCTGCATTGGCAGGCACCACCTGGGAAGCCCTCATGTGCACATATTTCTTTAATTGGGACTGGGCATTATTCTAGGGACTACATGTGCGGTGGAGAAAAAAATGAAATTGTTGCCTCACAGAGCTTATATTCTAGATGCTAAATGAATACATATATGGAGACAAAGGGGAAATTATCACATATGGAGACAAAGGGAAAATTTATGTAGGCAATAGCTGTATCTTAGAAGTTTGATATGTTGTATTTTCATTTTCATTATTTCAGTAGTATTTTATTATTTCTCATTTTTAAATATTTTTTTAATATGGACCATCTTTAAACTGGGTTTGTTACAACATTGTTTCTTTTTTTGTTTGTTTTTGTTTTTTGGTTTCTTGACCAATAAGTATGTAGGAGCTTAGCTCCCTGACCAGGGATTGAACTCGCAGCCCCTGCACTGAAAAGCTGAGTCTTAACCACTGGACCACCAGGGGAGTCCCTATTACTTTTCTTTTGATGTATTCTTTGATCCATGGGTTATATGATGATGGTGATGTGCATGCTCAGTCACGTCTGACTCTCTGTGACCCCATGGGCTGTAGCCCGCCAGGCTCCTCTGTCCATGGGATTCTCCAGGCAAGAATACTGGAGTGGGTTGCCATTCCCTTCTCTAGGGGATCTTCCTGACCCAGAGGTCAAACCTGGACTTCTGGCATTGCAGGCAGGTTCTTTACTATCTGATCTACCAGGGAAGCCCAAAATGACAAATAGTAGGTGTGATTTAGTCCTATTGAGTCAGTGCACTTTTTCCTTAAAACTTTCCTTAGCACTTCTAGCCTTGTTACTAGCTTGCCTTCTCTTAGGTCATCAGCAACTGTTTTCTCTTCTCCAGTACATTCACCCACCCTAAAAGGCTCTATATCTCTTTAGGGGAAAGGCTGAGAGGGTCATCCCAGTGTGTAAGGAAGGGTCTTCTTCCTATGTTCTTGGCCACCTTCTCAGTCATTGGCTTCCTATTCTGGATCGGGAAAGTAGCTCAGGTCTGGAAAATAAGCAAAGGATTGTGGCTTTTTCTTAGAGCCATCATTTTCATTGTAGAGTCCTGCTCCTCCATTCTTGCTTACCTCCCCATCCCTCAGTGACAGACAGAAGGCAGCATGTTGGTGGGCTGGCTGTCAATTTTGCAGGTTGGGGCACCACTCGCTCTTAATTGTCTCAATTCTCTCAAGGTCCAGCGACCTTGGTTGCCTTTCTGACCTTGCCAATCCTCATGATAATCTTAGCCTCCTGGGTTTGGCAGTTGAGCATTGTAATACCTGCCTTCAATTACATCAGAATCCCATTAACTAGCCCAGCTACGTGAATGCCTTCCTTACCACCATACCTGGTCTGCCGAGGAAGTGCCCTTATCACCAGCACAGTCCTCATGGGCTTGGTGAGTGTGCCCTGAGCCCTCCCATGGAGCAAAGTCCTGTGTGAGTTTTTCTGGCCTCACATATTATTCCACTTCTCCCAGCCTATTTCTTTCTCTGTTCTCCTTTAGGACAAGTCAGACATTTCCACTTTCTTGACAGTGGCCATTATTTTTACCAGGTCTCTACAAGCCATCCCGGCAGCGAACTGGCCGTTCCCTGGAGACATTGCTAAGATGCTAAATTCTGTGTCCAAAGAAACATCCCCAAATCAATGAATTCTTTCTTGTTCAGTCTTGCCTTCTCTTCTACTTGATCAAGTATTCTTAAATCAGTCTTAGGAATTTGCCCTTAGCTCCTGCTGATAAATACTATTTCTTGCTACTCTTTGGTTATATCATTTATTTTTGTCTTTTATTGGATCCATTATGTTTCCAGCCAAGTTCTTCTCAGCTTTAACTCCTGTGGTTCTCACTCTGGTGGACCAAACAGAAGGTTTCTGAGGGGAGCAGCTAATGCTTTATGAGGGAAGGGTCTCTACAGAATGTTGATCATTTATGTAAATCTGTAGGTTTCAGGGACAGCAGCCTCAGGGGCATCCATTCAGATGGTCCTATCTTAAGCGTCCCACATTTCCCCACCAGGAACTTGACTTTTACATAACATACCTGCTTTGGCTGAGCACGCACACATCTCTTGGACTCTGAGACTAACAGTTTGGTCTTCAGCTTGTTGTTCGGTCACGTCTGCCCTTCCTCTGAGAAAAGAGCCCCCTGTGGGTTATTAGAGAGGACATAGTGCTTTTCCTTTTAACCATTAATGGCTCTTTAACAGCCCTCAGTCTCTCATTATCCTTCCGTAGTGTGTCAGAAAACTTAGCAGGGATTAGGGTTGGTTTTTTTAGAATGCCCATCATTGCACATAGCATAGCATTTTCCTCCTCTGGGGTATTTCCCCACATTATTATTATTGAAGTTTTAACATTTATATTGTCACCTAGTGTATTGCGCTGTACCCCACAGGCCTGGAAGCCTTGCAACTGCCCACCTCAGGACTGAAGAAAGGGCTCAGACACAGTGACAGAGACATCAGTGATTTACTAGAAATGGGATCTTGCAAGTCCAAAACAAATGGTCCTCCTGGAGAGACATTCCACCACCGTGTATATAGCCAACAGCAGGCAGGACATGGCAGCTATCTTCATTACTCGGGGCACAAATGGAGGCTACCACTTACAGGGAGAACTGACCTCAGGTTGGCTCACCAGTTACCAGGGAAACCAGAGGCTGGGGAATGGGCAAGCACGTAGACTGTTATTGATTAAGCCCTGTACATAAGTGAACTGGGTAGTCATGTGAGTGAAGCAGGGATTGGTCGAGCAGGACATGTGCAGACAGCAAGAGAATAGCCACTGGAATGACCTGCCCAGACCTTGTGTCAGCAATGAACTGTGACCCCCTGCTAACCTGGACGGCATCCAATTCAGCTGCCAGGTAGGAGGCAACCACAAATCTTGATCTTACTGTCTTTATCTAGGTTTACTATTGGCACCCCTAGGGTTAGTTTGGGTTGCCAAAGAAACAGATGCCACGATAGGGTTAAATGCAGAAGAAATTAAAGAATTAGGGAAATGCCTGGCCTTCAGCATAGCCTCAATACAAATGTGATGGTTTCAGTGAGAAGCCGCCAGGCCCCTTGATGAACTAAGGAAGTTATACTCCTTGTGGTCAGAGATCTGAGAGACATGATCTCATGGCCACCACATCCAAATGTTACAAGAAACTGAGTCTGGACATTTTATTTTGTAAGCTATATAGGTGATACTGATTTAGAAACAATAGTGAATAATGAAATGAAAAAGTTCAGCTGTAGACAAACTCCATTTTGGATGACATCAATATTTGAGGAGTGGTAAATTAGGAGTCACGGAAAAAATGGAGTGGTCAAAAAACTCACATTAAAACAGAATAAAGTGGCATCTAGTTATTTCTCTACAGCTTTATAGCCACAAGGCCACTTTGAATCATCATCCTCTTTCATATGAAAGATTAGCCTCGTCCGTGAAAGGGAAAGTTGCTCACTAGTGTCTGACTTTTTGTGACCCCATGGACTATACAGTCCATGGAATTCTCCGGGCCAGAATACTGGAGTGGGTAGCCTTGCCCTTCTCCAGGGGATCTTTCCAACCCAGGGATTGAATCCAGGTCTCCCACATTGCAGGCAGATCCCAGCTGAGCCACAAGGGAAGCCCAAGAATACTGGAGTAGGTAGCCTATCCCTCTCCAGCAGATCTTCCCGACCCAAGAATTAAACTGGAGTCTCCTGCATGGCAGGCAGATTCTTTACCAACTGAGCTGTCAGGGAAGCCCGTGCCTCCTCTGTGACCTGTCTACAGATCTATCCTGCCAATGCTTTCTCTTGAGTATAGCCAGAGCGGTTAAAGAACAAATCAGATCATATCCTTCCATCATATCCTTTAGTCTTTCTTTTTAGGGTAAAATCTAAAATTTTAAAAATGACCTGCATGATCATAGCTTCTATCCATAGCTCATTTTCAGCTATACTTCCTCTCACTAACATATTCCAATCACAATGACTGCCCTTTAGTTCTTTGGATCACTTCCCTTGTGCCTTAAAGTCTTTACATACATTGTTGTTTTTGTCTTGAAAGCTTTCTGTTCATCTTTCTTTCCATTCTTCCCCAACCCAAAAGCCAAGGAAGGAAAGAGTGCCAAGAAAATGGTAGCAATTAATTTTGTAAAATGCAGCTAAGATGTCTAGTAATTCGTAATGGAGAAATTCTCATTTGGATTATTAATAAAAATGTCACTGGTGAAATTGGTAATATGGCATGGAAGGAGTAAAAGGTACAATGGCTTAGGCTGAAGGACAAGAAAAGAGGTAATAAAGTGAATTATTAGAGACTGTCTTTGAGACTGTCTTTGAGAAGTCTGATGACACCACCCTTATGGCAAAAAGTGAAGAGGAACTAAAAAGCCTCTTGATGAAAGTGAAAGAGGAGAGTGAAAAGGNGAATTGATGCATTTGAACTGTGGTGTTGGAGAAGACTCTTGAGAGTCCCTTGGACTGCAAGGAGATCCAACCAGTCCATCCTAAAGGAGATCAGTCCTGAATGTTCATTGGAAGGACTGATGTTGAAGCTGAAACTCCAATACTTTGGCCATCTGTTGCAAGGAGTTGACTCATTGGAAAAGACCCTGACGCTGGGAAAGATTGAGGGCAGATTCATGTTGATGTATGGCAAAACCAATACAATATTGTAAAGTAATTAGCCTCCAATTGGAATAAGTAAATTTATATTAAAAAAAGGAGGGGACGACAGAAGATGCATCACTGACTCAATGGGCATGGGTTTAGGTGGACTCCAGGAGTTGGTGATGGACAGGGAGGCCTGGCATGCTGGGGTTTATGGGGTCACAAAGAGTCAGATATGACTGAGCGACTGAACTGAACTGAATACATTCTGGGCTCAGAACAAGAGATCTTATCTGAGGACATTGGTCCCACTGCCCTCCTTGTACATGGGCTGCACTTGCCTGGTGATAAGACACTTGTCCTCTGTAGCAACTGGAGGTGAACGTACACATCCATCCTCCTTCATCCTCCACTTTTGAGATCCTCATAGGACACCTGCCCATGTCAACAGGTTTCTCTTCAAATAGAGGACAGTGCAAGTTATTAGATAACAGATTTACTTGGTTATGATGCCTAGCACTTTCAAAGACTTACGTTTTTTCCAAATTCTCTTTGGACACATATTTCTAAAACATTCATTAATGTTCATTGTAGATGTCATTTTTCCTTGATTTGCCTTTGTCATGGGTTATAAACCACACCATTTGCTAAGTAACAACCTATTTTTAAAAACCATAGTAATGCCAATAGTATGATGCATTATGGTTTTTATTAGTGATAAAAAATTTCTTAGAATCCAAAAGGTATGATAGTAAGTTTTATCCTTAAGTTGTTCACTCTTCAAAATTGAATTCCCAGTAGATCATTTTATTTCTCTTTGTCTTAGGAAACATCTAAGAGGGTCCTCTATGATATCACTACTTGAATTAATCCTTTCTAGAGTTGAGCTTTCTCAGTAAATTTCTTTAGTCTTTTGTAAGATAAAGTTAGGTGTCTCACAATGAAGAAGCCCGACATGTACTATGGTGCTTTTTAAGAATGGATGAGTTGAGAATAAATTTTGTCTCTGTCATGAAATACTTGGAGCCTTAGAGTGGCACTAGCAGAACTGTAGAGTAATAGCCTTTGGATTTGGCTGTACTGGTTCAGTTCATCAGGGGCTAGAGTTCTACTGAAGACTTTGGGCAGGCACTCGTTACCATAGCTGAACATTGCAGGGTGGCACCAAAACAGGAGAGAAGGAGAAATTTTTATTTCGTTTTTACTCACAGTATCCCTCTACTCTTTCCACTCTTCATTAAATGAGCTGATACTGCTGAGATATATGTGAAAGGGCTCTCTCTAACGTTAGATACCCATTGAAGAGATATTATTCCTTACTTTGATATCATAGCTCTTCTTTCTCCAGTGAGTGAGTGAGTGAGTGAAGTTGCTCAGTCGTGTCCGACTCTTTGCAACCCCGTGGACTGTAACCTACCAGGCTCCTGNCGTTTTTACTCACAGTATCCCTCTACTCTTTCCACTCTTCATTAAATGAGCTGATACTGCTGAGATATATGTGAAAGGGCTTTGAAGAGATATTATTCCTTACTTTGATATCATAGCTCTTCTTTCTCCAATGAGTGAGTGAGTGAGTGAGTGAAGTTGCTCAGTCGTGTCCGACTCTTTGCGACCCTGTGGACTATAACCTACCAGGCTCCTGTGTCCATGGGATTTTCCAGGCAATAGTCCTGGAGTGACTTGCCATTTTCTTCTCCAGGGGATCTTCCCAACCCAGGGATCAATCCCGGGTCTCCCGCATTGTAGACAGATGCNCGACTCTTTGCAACCCCGTGGACTGTAACCTACCAGGCTCCTGTGTCCATGGGATTTTCCAGGCAATAGTCCTGGAGTGGCTTGCCATTTCCTTCTCCAGGGGATCTTCCCAACCCAGGGATCGATCCCGGGTCTCCTGCATTGTAGACAGATGCTTTACTGACTGAGCCACCAGGGAAGTCTTTCTCCAATAGTTTTCTCTAATTATGACTTGCTGGTGTCAGGTAGAGGAGAGAGTGTTAGAATCAGAGCTGGGAGATCTAGGTTCAGTCTTGGGTTTTCTGTATTTCACACCTTCTCTACAAGCTGCAGCATTTTTTTTTTTTCGATCTTTGGTTTTGTTTCATTTGTAAGCTGGGGAAGATGATGACTGCATTCCCTTCAGACAAAATGGAAAAGCGTATCTACAAATGCATGACTTTAGAGAGAAAGACTTAGAACAATGGGCTTCTCTGGTGGCTCAGCTGGTAAAGAATCCACCTGCAATGCGGGAGACCTGGGTCCAGTCCCTGAGTTGGGAAGCTCCCCTAGAGAAGGAAAAGGCTACCCACTCCAGTATTCTGGCCTGGAGAATTCCATGGGCTGTATAGTCTATGGGGTTGCAAAGAGTCAGACACGACTCAGTGACTCTCACTTTCCATCACAAATAGACNGGGATCAATCCCGGGTCTCCCGCATTGTAGACAGATGCTTTACTGACTGAGCCACCAGGGAAGTCTTTCTCCAATAGTTTTCTCTAATTATGACTCACTGGTGTCATGTAGAGGAGAGAGTGTTAGAATCAGAGCTGGGCGATTCAGTTTTGGGTTTTCAGTTTTGGATTTTCTGTATTTTACACCTTCTCTACAAGCTGCAGCATTTTTTTTTTTTCCGATTTTTGGTTTTATTTCATTTGTAAGCTGGGGAAGATGATGACTGCATTCCCTTCAGACAAAATGGAAAAGCGTATCTACAAATGCATGACTTTAGAGAGAAAGACTTAGAACAATGGGCTTCTCTGGTGGCTCAGCTGGTAAAGAATCCACCTGCAATGTGGGAGACCTGGGTCCAGTCCCTGGGTTGGGAAGCTCCCCTAGAGAAGGAAAAGGCTACGCACTCCAGTATTCTGGCCTGGAGAATTCCATGGGCTGTATAGTCTATGGGGTTGCAAAGAGTCAGACACGACTGAGTGACTCTCACTTTCCATCACAAATAGACTGAGAAGTGGGATTTCCATTATCAACCGTAGAATGACATTCATGCAGGTAGGCATGTACTCACACACACATGCACAAATGCACATACATATGTGTACAATGTCTTCCCAACACATTCTTACCACTGCCTATTCAGAAGGACCAGAGAGAGGTAACTTCAGATTTGAAGTAACCCAAGAAGCACTATTATTAAGGCTCTTTTTCATGTGACAGGAAACTTGATTCAACTTATTTATTTGGCTCATATCATATTGATCAATTGATATCCTGGGGTGTTAATATCTGAATAAGTTGATATTGTGGTGGATTTCTTTAATTACTAAATACCCACCAATCTGGTATAAGAACCATTTAGTGTACTTGATAAAGGGTCAGAAAGTAAGACAATTTTTCATATTTGCCTCTTGCTTTTTTCATATGAAAACCTACCTGGTCAGTTAACATTCTATAGACCCACTTTTATCTTGTGATTTGTCGTATATCCATTTTAATCAACACTATCTTCAGTTAGTCTTTAGGAAACATGTGAGAATCAAACACGGGCACCTCCACTTTGCTTCATTCTCCTTCAAATTTTCAGCCTGTGTTTACTGATAGTGGAATGCATTTGTTAATCACTGCAAATGAAACAATTATGTGTCTCAAATTTATTCTGCAACATCTTTACTCTTTTCTCTCTATGCCTTTTAACAATAGCTATTAATAAATGCAGGAGACCTGGGTTTGATCTTTGAGTTGGGAGATCCCCTGGAGAAGGAAATGACAACTCACTCCAGCATTCTTGCCTCAAAAATCCCGTGGACAGAGGAGTCTAGTAGGCTACAGTCCATGGGGTTGCAAAGAGTCAGACATGACTGAGCAGCTTNGGTTGGGAGATCCCCTGGAGAAGGAAATGACAACTCACTCCAGCATTCTTGCCTCAAAAATCCCGCGGACAGAGGAGTCTAGTAGGCTACAGTCCATGGGGTTGCAAAGAGTCAGACATGACTGAGCAGCTTCACTTTCATTAATAAATTTATGATTATATTTTAATACTTAATGCCTCACATTATCTCATATAATTATTGAGAAGATGAAATTAAATATGTCCTTACGAAGTGTTGTTGATATAAGTAATTACAGGGTATGGATTGGCAGCAAAAGTGGACAAATAGGATCAGTTCAGTTCAGTTGCTCAGTTGTGTCCAACTTTGCAACCCCATGGACTGCAGCATGCCAGGCTTCCCTGTCCATCACCAACCCCCCCAGAGCCTACTCAAACTCAAGTCCATTGAGTCAGTGATGCCAGCCACCCACCTCATCCTCTGTCATCCCCTTCTCCTCCTGCCTTCAATCTTTCCCAGCATCAGGGTCTTTTCCAATGAGTCAGTTCTTTGCATCAGGTGGCCAAAGTATTGGAGCTTCAGCTTCAGCACCAGTCCTTCCAATGAATATTTAGGATTAGTATCCTTTAGGATTGACTGGTTTGATCTCTTTGCAGTCCAAGGGACTCTCAAGAGTCTTCTCTAACACCACAGTTCAAAAGCATCAATTCTTTGGTGCTCAGCTTTCTTTATGGTCAACTCTCAAATCCAAAAAGGATAATGGGTCAGAACTGAGAAGAGTGGGAGGGGCTTTNGGTTGGGAAGCTCCCCTAGAGAAGGAAAAGGCTACGCACTCCAGTATTCTGGCCTGGAGAATTCCATGGGCTGTATAGTCTATGGGGTTGCAAAGAGTCAGACACGACTGAGTGACTCTCACTTTCCATCACAAATAGACTGAGAAGTGGGATTTCCATTATCAACCGTAGAATGACATTCATGCAGGTAGGCATGTACTCACACACACATGCACAAATGCACATACATATGTGTACAATGTCTTCCCAACACATTCTTACCACTGCCTATTCAGAAGGACCAGAGAGAGGTAACTTCAGATTTGAAGTAACCCAAGAAGCACTATTATTAAGGCTCTTTTTCATGTGACAGGAAACTTGATTCAACTTATTTATTTGGCTCATATCATATTGATCAATTGATATCCTGGGGTGTTAATATCTGAATAATTTGATATTGTGGTGGATTTCTTTAATTACTAAATACCCATCAATCCGGTATAAGAACCATTTAGTGTACTTGATAAAGGGTCAGAAAGTAAGACAATTTTTCATATTTGCCTCTTGCTTTTTTCATATGAAAACCTACCTGGTCAGTTAACATTCTATAGACCCACTTTTATCTTGTGATTTGTCGTATATCCATTTTAATCAACACTATCTTCAGTTAGTCTTTAGGAAACATGTGAGAATCAAACACGGGCACCTCCACTTTGCTTCATTCTCCTTCAAATTTTCAGCCTGTGTTTACTGATAGTGAATGCATTTGTTAATCACTGCAAATGAAACAATTATGTGTCTCAAATTTATTCTGCAACATCTTTACTCTTTTCTCTCTATGCCTTTTAACAATAGCTATTAATAAATGCAGGAGACCTGGGTTTGATCTTTGAGTTGGGAGATCCCCTGGAGAAGGAAATGACAACTCACTCCAGCATTCTTGCCTCAAAAATCCCGTGGACAGAGGAGTCTAGTAGGCTACAGTCCATGGGGTTGCAAAGAGTCAGACATGACTGAGCAGCTTCACTTTCATTAATAAATTTATGATTATATTTTAATACTTAATGCCTCACATTATCTCATATAATTATTGAGAAGATGAAATTAAATATGTCCTTACGAAGTGTTGTTGATATAAGTAATTACAGGGTATGGATTGGCAGCAAAAGTGGACAAATAGGATCAGTTCAGTTCAGTTGCTCAGTTGTGTCCAACTTTGCAACCCCATGGACTGCAGCATGCCAGGCTTCCCTGTCCATCACCAACCCCCCCAGAGCCTACTCAAACTCAAGTCCATTGAGTCAGTGATGCCAGCCACCCACCTCATCCTCTGTCATCCCCTTCTCCTCCTGCCTTCAATCTTTCCCAGCATCAGGGTCTTTTCCAATGAGTCAGTTCTTTGCATCAGGTGGCCAAAGTATTGGAGCTTCAGCTTCAGCATCAGTCCTTCCAATGAATATTTAGGATTAGTATCCTTTAGGATTGACTGGTTTGATCTCCTTGCAGTCCAAGGGACTCTCAAGAGTCTTCTCTAACACCACAGTTCAAAAGCATTAATTCTTTGGTGCTCAGCTTTCTTTATGGTCAACTCTCAAATCCAAAAAGGATAATGGGTCAGAACTGAGAAGAGTGGGAGGGGCTTTATACATGAGAACTGGGGTCCAGAAAAATTGAGGTTCAGAAGGCAAAGCACAGCATAAAAATGTATTGAAAAGAATGTGAATCATTAAAGGCTTGATTACCTGTATGATCTTGGGCAACTACCTGTATGATCTTGGGCAATTCACCTTTCTTGGTTTAGTCTCAACCATAAAAGGAGATCTTATATCAGGGTGCTGTTGCAAAAATGCAATGAGATAATGTTGAGTAAATTTAAAGTGCTCACAACAAAGTAGGCACTCAGTAACCCCTAGTCTGGTAGCTACCTCTGAGATGTCCCTTAGGGCCCCACCTCCTAGTGTTTACAACTCTGTTCATTTCCTTTCCACACTTACCTGAGTTGGTTTGGGTGGCAATGAAATACAGTAGAAGTGTCACTTCTGAGATTAGGTGATACAAAGATTGCAGTATTCATTTGAGGTTCTCTGTCTCCCTTTGTATTGCTCGATGTCGGAGAGGACATGTTCTTGCAGCCCCCACGAGAGGGTGGGGAGGGACTGAGGCTTCTTGTGAACAGCCCTCTGACTAAGCTTGGAAGCCCCAGAAACTGCAGCTCCAACTGATACTCTGACTGCAGCCTTGTGAAAGACCACAAGTCAGAACCACAGAGCTAAGCTGCTCATGAATTTCTGACTCACCCAGACAGTGAGATAACAAGTATTTTCCTTTAAGTCACTAAATTTGGGTTCATTTGTTTTGCAGCAATCAGTCAGTTCAGTTCGGTTCAGTCACTCAGTCATGTCTGACTCTTTGTGACCCTGTGGACTGCAGCACACAAGGCCTCCCTGTCCATCACCAACTCCCAGAGCTTACTCAAACTCATGTCCATTGAGTTGGTATGCCATCCAGCCATCTCATCCTCTGTCATCCACTTCTGCTCCCACCTTCAATCTTTCCCAGCATTAGGGTCTTTTCCAATGAGTCAGCTCTTCACATCAAAGTGGCGAAAGTATTGGAGTTTCATCTTCAGTATCAGTCCTTCCAATGAACATTCAGGACTGATTTCCTTTAGGATGGACTGGTTGGATCTCCTTGCAGTCCAAGGGACTCTCAAGAGTCTTCTCCAACACCACAGTTCAAAAGCTTCAATTCTTCAGTGCTCAGCTTTCTTTATAGACCAACTCTCACATCCATACATGACCACTGGAAAAAGCATAGTCTTGAGTGGCAATCAATACACATAGCTGTTATTTTGAAGATCTGGGAAGTGAGGGTTAAAATTTAAACTAAGTTGGGGCTCGTGGTTAGGGGTGAGAATTTGAAGCAGATTTAGAATTGAGAAGGAAGTTTAAACACTGGCCTCCTAATCCTGTTCATTCTTTGTTATCTATTGGAGGCTTCTGAGCCAGCACCTCGCAACTGGTGTGTTGTGAATTGGGTACATTGAGATATTGACTCTTCTTAATACTTTGGGTGGTTTGGTGAGGTCTGGGGAGGCTGAGTTCTTGGAGCTTGTCAATTCTGGTTCACAAAAGCTTCTTTTTTTTTAATGCCTGTGTGTCATATTACTTTTTAGATGTGCTGGCATATGAGATAGTTGGACGGCACTGAGATTTGTAAGATTGGACATTTATAAGACTGGCATATTTGTTTTGGCTACAGAGATATGAGATCAACAACTTCATATAAAACATGAATTGTGAATGTTGGACTAAGTCAGAATCAGAACCCTATGGTCCCCTAAGGTCTATAAATGAGTATTCAAAGATTCCATAAAGAATACGAAATTTTATTGCACATGAGTCTGCTGCTGTGCTGTCGTGTATGTTTATGTAGCGACAATTTTTTTTTCAGAGAACAAGTTTTATTCCTTTTAGCAGATTTTCAAATAAGTGTATAAACCAAAAGAGATGAAGGGCCACCAGACTACATGCTTAATAAGGCTCTCCCCAGCTCTTAAAATTCCAGAATTCTAGATCTAATGGGATCGGGCTACAGAAGATCACTTTCTGATTCAAGGTCAGACAGACCAGCTATAAAATTCCAGGTGGACCCTTTGGGACCAATTTTTGGGCTTTTTATATTTCCTCAAAGTGTAGGGTTAAGCATGTGAGCTCTGGATCTCCACCACATGGATGTGACTTAGTGGCCTTAGTCTAGTGATGCTCGCCCTGTGTCTCTGTTTCCTCAGTTATTCCAGCAAGTTTATCCACTGCACGGGGTTGATGCAATGATTACACAAGCTATCCCACTTAAAACTGTGTCCTCTGGCACATTTTCGGTGCTCAATAATGTTTGTAATGATTATCACTCTTGCTCTTGTCCTCTCGATGCAAACGTCTTCCTAGCGGTTGGAATGCTTGAAATCAGACGTGGTTTAAGTCTTCCTGCCTTCACAGCAGGACTGGGTCACTGTGGCCCAGGGTTGGGACTCTGATGTCTCTTTCCCCTTCTCTCTTTCCCCTAGAAGGTGAGAAGGCCTTGGGTAGTTATTTGTTCATTTGGTCCAGACTTGGCGAGAACAGGCAGNAAAGCAGAAATAGATTAGTTGTGGACAGGGTAAATCTCTACTAGAAGGTGACTTATTTTGGTTGACCCTTAGAGGCTCCTGGGAGTCCACACTCTCTCTTTCATCTGCCTATCTAAGAAGCAAAGAAAAAGTATGCAGAATTATACAGGTGGTTTTACAGACAGTTTTGAAAGTGGTGCACATCCATTCTACACACATTCCACTGACTGGAACCCGGTCATATATCTCTAATCAATCACAAGGGAGGTGGGGTAGGTATGGAGGCCCAGAAAGAGAAAATGGCATTGACAAGCAAGCTGCACACATTTTTTTCTTACAAATGTTTCATGTTTAATTGGAATATATTTGGAAAAATTTAAATCTCTTTAGGTAAAGAATCTACCTGCAGCACAGGTGACATGGAAAGATCCCTGGGTCAGGAAGATCCCCTGGAGAAGGAAATGTCAACCCACTGTGGTATTCTTACCTGGGTAATTCCATGGACAGAGGAATCTGGTCTCTACAGTCCATAGATTATAAGAGTCAGACATGACTTAATGATGAAACAGCAGCAGCAGCAGCATTTAAAATTCACTTTGAACTTCTGTGGTGGCTTAGACGATAAAGCGTCTGCCTATGATGCAGGAGACCTGGGTTCGATTCCTGGGTGGGCAAGATCCCCTGGAGAAGGAAACGGCAACTCATTCCAGTACTCTTGCCTGGAAAATCCCATGGACGGAGGATCCTGGTGGGCTACAGTCCATGGGGTTGCAAAGAGTCGGACACGACTGAGTGACTTCCCTTTGAATGATGAACAGGTGGTAGCTGATATTAAATTAAAATTTATCCTTGTTGCTTTTTCATGAAAGACTTATTCACTTTTCCTTTCTTTGTAATTTACGGTATTCCGAATATAACTATTAAGTTCCTATTTTTATATTTATTGCTACCTTAGGATTCACTTTAATTATCAAGCTCATTGCTTCTGTTGAAGAGAACACCATAACTTACAAAGTAATAATCATAACAGGACTTCTGTAATTCCTTAGAGGCCAGATGAACTTCATGTGAAGTAATTTGAAGTAAATTGTTTTGTTATGAAATATCACTTTTAGTTTAATTATCTAGTAATACCAAAAATATGTTCTTAATGATCTCTGGGCTCTTTTTTCCATCTGCAGTGAGTATGTGGCCATGTGTGACCAATTTAAGGTGTCCATAAATGGTCTGACCCTTCTCCATTAAGAAGGGGAGTCTGCGGTCACCTCCCCTTGAATCTGGGTGAACTATGTGACTGCTTAGACAGTAGAATATGGCAGGGTGGATGCTGAGCCAGTTTTCAGGCCCATACCTTGAGAAAATGGCAGCTTCTCTTGGAATAGACACTCTTGGAATGAAGTCACCAGAGTGTAAAGCTTAAGCTACATGTGCATGTCGGGGCCTCCCAGGTGGATTAGTGGTAAAGAATCTGCCTGCTAATTCAGGAGACCTAAGAGACACGGGTGCAATCCCTAGGTGGGGAAGATCCCATGGAGTAGGAAATGGCAACCCCCTTCTTGCCTGGAAAAATCCCATTGACAGAGGAGTCTGGCGGGCTACAGTCCATGGGGTCACAAAGAGTTGGACATGACTGAGCAGCTGAGCACACACGTAGAGGTCATGGGTAGGAGCCCTGGATAGCAGCTCTACCGATGTCTCATCGTGCAGTCAGTAGCAGCTGAGCCATCTAGATATCAGTCCAATAGAGTCCTTGGATAAATTAAGCCCCAGGTACTTGCCGAATGCAATCAATAAGAGACTCCAAGCAAAATCTGTCTGGCTGTTCCAGCCAAGTCAAGGATGTAAGGGGTCATAATAAATTGTTACTTTATGTGATTCTAAGCACCAGGAACATTGTATTTTCTTTGTCAGAATTTTACTCCTAAAGAGCTTCCAACATCATCAAAGATTTTCTGTAACCTCTGGAAATGGTTGAACAGCCTGTGGATTTGAAGAAATGAGCACAAATCACATTTTTCTATCTATCTATCCAAATATCTATCTATCTATATATCCATCCATCTATCTATTTATCTATCTTCTCTCTTCTTGTTAGCTGCAGTCCAGTTGCCAGCTGGGACAAGTGGGTAGATTAATATTTGAGTCTCAGTAACATTGCCAAGGACTGGGTTCAGTAAGGTATTTCTCAAGGTTGGCAACAGGCAATATTCTTACAGTTTCCTGAGTCACTGTCAAACTAAAATTCTAGAACATAATAATTTAAGGGAACATTGAGCTCACTAGTTTGTCCCTGGCAGCTGTGTCAGAGTATACTTGGTGGAAGGCTTCGTCCTCAGGGAAAAACTGCACGCTTGAAGTGGACAGGAAGGAGACAATGCAAACGTTTAGTGGTTTAATAATGTGAATGCAGGAAGGGTAGTCTGCGTGTCAGTTACAATGAACTGATTCTTTATGTTGTATGACTTGTAAAAGCCAGCAGGAAAAAATTTACCCTAAGTACTTGCCTCACATAAGAGTCTAAATCCTGAAATGTGCCCATTTCAGATTCAGTCATTTGTGTTCTTTTTTTCCCCCCTAAACCTCCATTAAAATGTTAATATTCTTTGAAGAATGTGACTTGAACAAACTTATATTCAGGTATTAAGGAGTTTCAGATATAATCTTTTTTCCTACAGGGACAAGAATTTTCAAAGTGTTCTTGTTTAAAGAGCCTTTAAAGAGTTGCTGGTGTTTTTTGGTAGATGCTGAGTGTTGAAATAGAGAGAAAGAAGAGATGACATAAATCGCGTACCTCATAATTTTATCTGAGCTTATGCTAAATGCAGTATGTACTTGCATTTCTATTTATGCCGTATTCTGCTATCACCTCTGAAGTCATATGTTCTTTGAAGAAGGTTCATGTATGTATATATATTATAGTAATTTGGTAAGTCAATAGCATTTATTGTATCCTACTGTGAACTGGTAAGCATTTGTTTTATCAGCTTTATTCCAGGTCATATGTAAATGTATGTGTAAATGTATGGAAAATGACAATATGAATTCTGAATAGAACACGGTAGTGCTTTCTTCAACAGGTACATTCTTAGCATTATAATTCTTTTCGTAGTTCCTTAATGTATTATGTATGAATGGGATATAACCTAAGAGAATAGCTTCTCTCGGTAATATAGCTAAAATAATTTCACTGGCAGACTCCCCTTCCTTCCACCATTCCATTTTCTCATTCTTTAGGAGCAAATAACTATCTAGTTAGAGACTACATTTCCCCAAATTCTTTTGGTCTAGAGTGCCCATACATCTAAGTTATCACAGATGGGTTGGGAATATAAACTGTGTGGACAACTTCAGACTCGTTTGCTTAAAAATTAAAAAAAAAAGTATATATATTCTGGATTTCCTGTCTTTTTTCCCCTTCTTGTGAGTAGAAACATAATGTGTTTGTGACCCAGCTTCACCCATGCAGATGAAAGTGATAACTTTGTTAAATGGTAGGGCAATCAAATGACAGGGACCTGTAATTCCGAAGGACCTTGAGTAGCAGAACTACCCTAGCAAACTTGAGTTCTCCCCCTGGGGTTGTTATATGAAAGAGAAGTAAGCCACGGTTTTTATCTCTTTGTTAAAATACCTAGCCTCTATTGTAACTAATATGCCTCATCTTTTATGCTTGAAATAAATATTTGCTTCTATGAAAGAGCTTAACATACAGCCTAGTGTATGTGATATTTAATTGCCTCAGCAACGCCGTGATGTTTAAAAAGTTTCTGAAATGATATACTTGGTGGCATGCTTTCATAAATGTAATCACACAACAGTGTGTATGTGACTCAGTGAGTATCTAATTCAGGATGTAGACCCAGGGAGAAGACATCAAATCCTTCCTGTCACTATATATATATATATATATATATATTTAACATTTCTTTAAAACAGAATTCCAAAGCTGCTTAATAAGTGTATCTTNTATGACTCAGTGAGTGTCTAATTCAGGATGTAGACCCAGGGAGAAGACATCAAATCCTTCCTGTCACTATATATATATATATATATATATATTTAACTTATTTCTTTAAAACAGAATTCCAAAGCTGCTTAATAAGTGTATCTTTCATTCCCTTTTTGTGTCCTTAGTTTGTCCTAAGTGCGAAAGAAATCAAAGTGTTGGCTGTGATTTGAAGGAGCTCATGCTCTTGCCTGTCTTGATAAGCATCACCTCCCAGAATGCAGAATAGTGCCTGCCACATAGGGTACTCAGTGGATATTTGAAGACTGAATGAGTGTGGTAGTTGGTGAGAAAAGATATATAGAAAAAGATTTAGTAATACGAAGCAGGATTGGAAGCACAAGAGGTCTGGAAATAAGAGCTGTGAGTTTAGAAGGGTGAGAATTCAACGGCAGAGCAGAAGCTCTGAAGGATGTATGAGATTTATCTGGGCAGCGTTTTCTGTTAGTAACTGGGGGCAGGGACAGACAGTATGCCCAAAGTTAAAGGTAGTATAGGTTATCTCTGTCCAGTGTCTTTCTGTGATGATGAGTGCTTTACCTTCAGTGTCTCATGTAGTACCAATGAGCCAAATACGGCTACTGAGTGCCTGAAATAAAGCAAGGGNTGTATGAGATTTATCTGGGCAGCGTTTTCTGTTAGTAACTGGGGCCAGGGACAGACAGTATGCCCAAAGTTAAAGATAGTATAGATTATCTCTGTCCAGTGTCTTTCTATGATGATGAGTGTTTTATCTTCAGAGTCTCATGTAGTACCAATGAGCCAAATACGGCTACTGAGTGCCTGAAATAAAGCAAGGGTGAGTGAGGAACTGAAATTTTAATTTTATGTAATTTCAGTTAATTAAAATGAACATTTGAATAGCCATACAGCTACCATATTTAGATCACAAGGATAGATAATTCAAGTATAAGGGTATATGAACAAAGATATAGAAATAAGAATAGCCAGGGAAATTTGGGGCTTAGTTGGACTCAATAACTAAAGTGCCTGAAGTAGGAGAACAGAAGTATAAAATTTAAAATAAGGCTGCAGAAAGGTATATGTCTTCAAGTCCCATCTGGAAATTGCTACATTGGCATTATATTTGCCATAGTATAATATTGCTTTAGTTGTACCCACACACACCTATGGCCTTGAAATGAGAGCTCCTGATGGTCAAAAATTTTAAAACTAAGCTCTGATTTTCTCCTTTTTAAATACAAGTAACTAGCTTTTCAAAACTACTTAAAAAATTTTGGGATTGTATACATCGAGATATCTAAATTCCAATTGCAGGAGTTTCCTAAAATCATTTGTTTCGTGGAAAGCCAAGACAGGCAAGCTTGCAGCATTCTTTCAATGTAAATATTTTCAGGAAATTATGTGTGAAAAATAAAATCTAAAATCTAGATTTCCCTAAATCTAGTATAGTTCATTTGAAAGTCATACACTGTTTGTGTCAATTTGCCTGAATAATTTTTTTTTAATCCATAATATGTGCTGATAATTAAAGTGTAGGGGACACAATTCTGCAATGTATTACAGCACGTTCAATCCTATGCGTTTATGTGAGAAAAAGAGAATTGAATGAGAAGGGAAGATGGAGATGGACAAAGGAAAGATGAAAAGACAGGACAGACGATGTCTTTACTGACTTCCTTGATGGAATGTTTTCTTATATTGAGTATTTGAGTCCACTTTCTCTGTTTTCCAGATGCATACAAATGAAATGGAAGAGCAGGAAGACCTCTCTGAACTGAGGAGTATCAGAACGTGATAAATCTTTCTCCCGGTTTTCGTGGTGTACTGGCAATAGTATAAGCAATGTGCAGTCTCTGTGATATGAGAAAATAGAATTGGATGGGAAAATAGAGAGAATATTTTCTCTCCCAGATATCGAGGTCATTTTATGAGATGTAAAGTCAGAAATCTTTCTGGGAGGCATTCCACTCATTCCCAGAGAGCTTTTATCGATCTACTATAAAAAGCCAATTTCTGCTTTCATATGTGTAGGACTTCTATTGAGGTCAAAGGTAAAGGACACACCTGGATCCCAAAGGGGTGTTTTGGCTTGAATTTTCTAAAGTAAATTTCAGCAGGGAAAAAAAGTTAATATGAAATATTAAGCTCAGATGATACATTTCACACACGGTGACATCTCAGTAATGTTGACTTATCTCAGTAATGTTGACTTCCTCCACAGGAAACTTGGTTCTCTCTGGATTTGTTTTGAATTGCTCTGCCCATCTATCTCACTTCCGAAGATTACCTTTATTCCCTGACCTAGCCTTTTAAGGGGAAAGAGAAAAGAAAAGACCTAACACAAAGGCTGCTCGAAACTGCAGTTTTTAATTTGCAGCTATTTGTTTACTATTAAAGAGTAACAGTTGAGTAGTTTGGAGCAAGCTACGTGAAACTCTTTGATATTCAGATTTAGCAGTTCTAGNTGGAAACTGCAGTTTTTAATTTGCAGCTGTTTGTTTACTATTAAGGAGTAACAGTTGAGTAGTTTGGAGCAAGCTACGTGAAACTCTGATATTCAGATTTAGCAGTTCTAGATTGAGTACAATGATCCCTGTCAGTGCGAAAGAATTCAGTAGGGCTTTTTGGGTTGTTGTTTTTTAATTAAACATAGTAGAGCAGTTGTTAGATGGTTACCGTGTTAAAGATATTCTGCAAGTCCCTCTGTGAGGAAGAGTNTCATTGGAAAAGACTCTGATGCTGGGAGGGCTTGGAGACAAGAGGAGAAGGGGACGACAGAGGATGAGATGGTTGGATGGCATCACCGACTCGATGGATGTGAGTTTGAGTAAACCCCAGGAGTTGGTGATGGACAGTGAGGCCTGGTGTGCTGCAGTCCATGGGGTTGCAAAGAGTTGGACACGACTGAGTGACTGAACTGAACTGAATTAGGAAAGTACTTGTAGGACAGCCTTAAATTTAATCTGAGGAGATGAGCTCAACTGATACATAAATTGTCCCAAGTTTTAATCTCTCTTAATTTGACATTCAGGGATTATTTTTTTAAACAAAATTTAGATGAATTAAAACTATGGATGTGTAGATCAGTAGGTAAGAAAAAAGGTAATCTGAGACTGCACTGTGCTCAGTCCCTATTTCAGAGACGAGGTTAGGCAGCCTCTCTGAGCTTAGTTACAGTATAGTGGTTTTTTTTTGATAAATCCTTGTTTCATTGCCTAAGCTGGAGTCATATTGGAGCGTATTACAAAGTCCTGGATCCCGAATGGCAACCACCATGTGAGGAGAGATATAATTTTTCTTCTCTCGATGATGGTGTTGCTGGTGTTTGTGGGTGTGGGAGGGAAGTTGAGTTGTGTTGGTGATACAAGTTCATGAAGCTAAACTACTTTGAAGGTTAATTTAAAATTAGAAAAAACTTCCTGAAGTCAGTGCTGGGTCATACTTTCTAATATAGTAATCCACACTTTTTTTTTCTAGTATAGTAATCCAGACACTTTTGGTGAATGTTTTTTAATATAAATTTATTTTAATTGGAGGCTAATTACTTTACAATATTGTATTGGTTTTGCCATACGTCATCATGAATCTGCCGGGGGTGTACACATGTTCCCCATCCTGAACCCCCTCCCACCTCCCTCCCTGTACCATCCCTCTGGGTCATCCCAGTGCACGAGCCCCAAGCATCCTTGTTTTTCTACTTCCATCCCCTTTGCTAGAGTTTATAATACTTAGTGGTATTCCACAATCCTGAAGCTGTAAGTTTGAAATTAGATATAACAGTTTTGTATCATCTTACAAGTTTTATGCTTTTCTGACCTACAGGTACCCTGAGCTGGCTCCCTGAAGAGCTGCCCTTTTGTATACATAAACTTTAAATGCCTGATCCTGGAGGTATGAAAGGGTAAGTGGTACTTACAGCCTTAGGCAGAGACCAACATTTTCATTGTGTGTAACAACAGAAGTTTGCAACCTCTTAGAAACTACATATGTTCCTGATCATGTTTAACAGACACTATTCTCCTCGCAGCTTATATTTTGTGTGTGTCTTTGACCTCTAATTTTAATGTATTCTTTTGGACTAGACTGATACCAGGTGGAGTATTAAAACCAAAATCAAGTGGCTGCAACAGTGGATGAACAATGTATGTCTTAGTTCGGGGTCCTGTCACCATCCACCAGACCCCTGTGGTCCCGTGTGGTTTTGTATAGAGACGTTGGTCTCTTATCTCTCTCTCCCTTTAGCCTGAAATAGCCTTTTTCTTTTCTTCCTTCATTCGGAATACATTCCCCTGGGACTCGAGTCTGTAGTAGGTGTTTATCCAGTGTGCCCTCAGATTGTGTATCACCATCTATTTTGCAGTTGACTATTTACTCCACTAAATTATGTGTTCCTTGAGGGAAGGAACTGTAATTATTTATATTTCCAGAGTCAGTGTGATGATTATGAATATGGCTTTTGCCGTCTGTGAGACCTGGGTTTGAGTTCCAATTTGCCATTCATAAGGCGCATGACCCTGGATGAACTATTTATATCTTTAGAGCTGCAGTTTCTTCCTTAAAAAAATGGAGAAAATAGTATTATATAATCCAAGTATCTAGAGGATGAAAGTGTATATACACAAAACACTTAGCTTAGAAGGATATTACATACTCAGTAATTATTATCGGTTATTCCCAGCAGATGTAGAATAAAGCTTTCAGTTTTTTTAAGACTTAAAAACATATTTATGTATTTATTTTCCTTTTGGTCATGCTGGGTCTCCGTTGCTGTGAAAGGACTTTCGCTAGTTGCGGCGAGTGGGGGCTGCTCTTCGTTCTGGTGCATGGGCTTCTCACTGCAGTGATTTCTTTTGTTGCAGAACATGGGCTGTAGGCGTGTAGGCTTCAGGGTTAGCAGCACACCGGCTCAGAAGTTGTGGTGTGCAGGGTCTAGGTGTATGGGCTCTGTAATTTCGGCATGTGGACTCTGGTAGTCTAAAACTACTCTAGACTCAGGAGTTGTGGTGAGTGGACTTAGCTGCTCTGTGGCATGTGGGATCCTCCTGGACCAGGAATCAAACCCATGTCCCCTGCATTGGCAGGAAGATTCCTGTCCACTGTACCACCAGCAGCAGTGAAGTCCCAATCTTTCAGCTTTTATACATGACTTCCCTGGTGGCTCAGGCGGTAAAGCATCTGCCTACAATACGGGAGACCTGGGTTCAATCCCTGGATTGGGAAGATCCCCTGAAGCAGGAAATGGCAACTCACTCCAGTACTCTTGCCTGGAAAATCCCATGGGCCGAGGAGCCTGGTGGGCTACATACAGTCCATGGGGTCGCAAAGAGTCAGGCACGACTGAACGACTTCACTTTTTCTCCAGACTTATTGGACATGGATTCCTATGAAAGTAGAACTTTGTGATTGTCTTGAATCATTGACTCACAGGGAAAAGTGTTATCCATGAAGCAAATGAAAACCAAGGGCAAGATCTGACAGCTAGCTTTGGTCATGCTATTGCAAATAGTACCCTCTACCCATTCATATATCATCATAATATTGGTATAAAATTGGTTTCAAAGTATTGAAATTGAGAGTTGTGGTAGGTTAGCCTCCTCTGACTAATGAGGATATTGTTGAGAAAATAAAGTCCAAGCTGATTTTTATGGCATAAAGCTGTCTTCTTCTTTAGCTCTCTTAAGAGCTCCATTCTGTATTTTTTGGCTCTCGTCATATGCAGTTTTATTGTAAACACCCTCTTCTCAAAGTTTCCAGTTTTCCCAATTAACATAGCAAACACTTAATCCTCTTCCATTATAAAGACTAAAAGCTACTTCTGCTAATAAGAATTTCTCAATAATATAATATATACTTTACCATTTCACTTTTTGTATTCCCACCTTACCATATAGGTTTCATGGCATATTTCTCACATGGATATTTTTCCCTGCTAAACTGTAAACCACATGAGGGCAGATGCTGGGATATAGCAGGTGCTTACTGTATCTAAGTGCAGGAACACATGATAAGAAATCTAGGCACATTTAAGGTATATTAGTAATGAATGCTTACATTTCAACTCTACTTGCTTGCCATGCACATTAATAAACAACTATCTATTTCTCAGTGTTCAGTTCAGTTCAGTCACTCAGTTGTGTCCTGCTCTTTGCAGCTCCATGGACCAAAGCATGCTAGGCCACCCTGTCCATCACCAGCTCCCAGAGTTCACCCAAACTCATGTCCATTGAGTCGGTGATGCCATCCAACCATCTCATCTTCTGTCATCCCTTTCTCCTCCTGCCTTTAATCTTTCCCAGCATCAGGGTCTTTTCAGATGAGTTGGCTCTTCATATCAGATGGCCAAAATATTGGAGTTTCAGCTTCAACATCAGTCCTTCCAATGAACACTCAGGTCTGATCTCCTTTAGAGTAGACTGGTTGGATCTCCTTGTGGTCCAAGGGACTCTTAAGAGTCTTCTCCAACACCACAGTTCAAAAGCATCAATTCTTTGGCGCTCAGCTTTCTTTGTAGTCCAACTTCATAGGTCAGTGTACTTGACTTAATAATCTGGGAAGATAATCTCTATAGGCATCAGGAGGATGTATGTATAACATTTAGGGATCTTTTATTTATTTTTTGGAGGGATCTTTTATTTTAATGTAGATCTTATTCTTTCTTAAACACAGTTGATATATTGCCCATATCACTAATATAGTAACATAGGAGAACAGTAAAAATGAAAACAGTTTGCACATGAGGAAACCTGGATGATATCTGATTTGTTTATGAAATGAGCTTATATGATTTGGCCAACATAAACACAACTAGTTAAGATTTAAGATTATGGTTCAAGTCAAATGAGACCAATAACATGAGTTTATTATTCTGAGGTCAAACTCAGATGAATACTGTCTAAGTAAGACCCACTACAAGGCTAGAACTTATCCATTCTGCTCAGAAAGAGAAGAAAACGAATGGAAGTGTGTCCTAACCAGTGGCTAAGCATGGCTGCTTCCTGTATCTCACCTGCATTTGAGGTGCAGACACTTTCTCATTCTCTTGACCCATCTTACCAGTCTTCTGTGTCCTGATTATATGCAGGAAGCAGAGTTATGGTTGCCCTCCCTAAAACGCTCATGTAATCTCTCCCTGCTCCTCCTCTGGCCAAAGAATTGTTCAGATGTGAAGCTTGAGACACAAATTGAAGTCCAGTCTCTACTAATTAGGGCTTCCCTGGAGGCTCAGTAGCAAAGATTCTGCCTGTGATGTAAGAGTTGCAGATTCAATCCCTGTGTTGGGAGGCTCCTTGGAGAAGGAAATGGCAACCCACTCCAGAATTCTTGCCTGGGAAATCCCATGGAGGAGGCTGGTAGGCTGCAGTCCATGGGGTCACAGAAGAGTCAGATAGGACTGACCAAACAACATCCACAACTCTACTCATCAGTAATGTGACCTTGGACAAGCTTTTTAAACTCCCTGAAGCACAGTTACTGCCATTACAAAATGAGATTACATATTAATATTGTCACTGGATATTTGTGAGGACCAAGTGGGAGAATGCACTTGAAAACATTAAGTGAATTGTGAAACACAAAAAAGTGAGTTTACTGTTACAAATCTGCGCTAGACTGTGAGCACCGGTAGGTGGGGATTATTTTCTTTGTCTCTAACTTTCCAGCATTTTTCTTTTATAAGGATGGCTTTGGTAGCAGGAACCTGTTCTATCACCACCTGTCGAGGGACGGAATGTGAACTTGGGGACTTGGCATGTTTTAGTCCACTTACCGGACCACCTTTGGGTTAACAGTCTGTCTGTAGAGCCAAGTATTCTGCATGGCAATCTTGATGGGAATCTTTTCCACATAAATTTGATGAGGAAGAAACTAGTGAAGAAGAGATGGATTATTTATTGTGAACAGAAGGAAATAGAAAATATATTCTGGTTCTATCTTATTGCCTTGTAAAGAGCACTGCTAAGTCACTTCAGTCGTGTCCCACTCTGTGCGACCCCATAGACGGCAGCCCACCAGGCTCCCCCATCCCTGGGATTCTCCAGGCAGGAATACTGGAGTGGGTGGCCATTTCCTTCTCCTTGTAAAGAGCACATTCATCATAATTTCCCATTTTATTGATAATTCAGGAACACCATTAAGTATTAATCATCCTCTGGTATAACACTATGATGATTTCAGGGAACATGTTATATATTAGGTTATTTACCTTGATATCAAATAACTCCAAATTGTTGTGTATTTTGAAATATGATATATTTTATACATTTATAATCTTTATTTCCTTCTCTGTTGTCACTTCTGTTCACTATGAGGCAATATCCGTTCCAGATGTTTTCTCCGTTTTATTCTCTGCTTTCTCATAGAAGTCAAGGGAGGGCCATAGTGCTCCAAAGAAGCCCACCTTCCTGTAGGGCCCCCACAGCAGAGGTGAGGCAGGACTCCAGGTCCTGAGTACTCCCAGAGTACTCAGCCTCCCCAACCCCATTCCTTCCCTCCACGAAGCATCTCAGGACACTAGGTTTAAGTGATCAGGACAAGAGGTCCATGCTTTCCAGGTCATCACTCATTTCCTAAACTTCAGTCCTCTTTGTCCAGATATGTCTGTTGTGGCCCCATCTCTCCCTGCTTCTCTCTCTTCTGAACCTCCTCCATCGTGCCTTCTGGAATCACGTTCAGTGAAGGAGTGAGTCTGTCTGGAACTGAAAGTGCAAATATCAGCTCAGACTGAAAAAAAAAATCCCTACCGTTCATTGGGCTCAGTGGTCAAAGATTAAGCCAACTGCAAAGCGAGTAGGAGGCGGCAACCTTAAAAGGCCACAGTGACTATCGCTTTCTTACCCATGACATCCTGTACCTACTTCGCTCTCCTCATGTATGACTGGGGACACTCAATCACTCAGCCACCCTCACCTCATAAAGCCCCTGATCCCTAGTTAATGCGTGAAGTGAAGTGAGAGTTGCTCAGTCGTGTCTGACTCTTTGTGACCCCATGAACTATACAGTCCATGNCCTTACCATATAGGTTTCATGGCATATTTCTCACATGGATATTTTTCCCTGCTAAACTGTAAACCACATGAGGGCAGATGCTGGGATATAGCAGGTGCTTACTGTATCTAAGTGCAGGAACACATGATAAGAAATCTAGGCACATTTAAGGTATATTAGTAATGAATGCTTACATTTCAACTCTACTTGCTTGCCATGCACATTAATAAACAACTATCTATTTCTCAGTGTTCAGTTCAGTTCAGTCACTCAGTTGTGTCCTGCTCTTTGCAGCTCCATGGACCAAAGCATGCTAGGCCTCCCTGTCCATCACCAGCTCCCAGAGTTCACCCAAACTCATGTCCATTGAGTCGGTGATGCCATCCAACCATCTCATCTTCTGTCATCCCTTTCTCCTCCTGCCTTTAATCTTTCCCAGCGTCAGGGTCTTTTCAGATGAGTTGGCTCTTCATATCAGATGGCCAAAATATTGGAGTTTCAGCTTCAACATCAGTCCTTCCAATGAACACTCAGGTCTGATCTCCTTTAGAGTAGACTGGTTGGATCTCCTTGTGGTCCAAGGGACTCTTAAGAGTCTTCTCCAACACCACAGTTCAAAAGCATCAATTCTTTGGCGCTCAGCTTTCTTTGTAGTCCAACTTCATAGGTCAGTGTACTTGACTTAATAATCTGGGAAGATAATCTCTATAGGCATCAGGAGGATGTATGTATAACATTTAGGGATCTTTTATTTATTTTTTGGAGGGATCTTTTATTTTAATGTAGATCTTATTCTTTCTTAAACACAGTTGATATATTGCCCATATCACTAATATAGTAACATAGGAGAACAGTAAAAATGAAAACAGTTTGCACATGAGGAAACCTGGATGATATCTGATTTGTTTATGAAATGAGCTTATATGATTTGGCCAACATAAACACAACTAGTTAAGATTTAAGATTATGGTTCAAGTCAAATGAGACCAATAACATGAGTTTATTATTCTGAGGTCAAACTCAGATGAATACTGTCTAAGTAAGACCCACTACAAGGCTAGAACTTATCCATTCTGCTCAGAAAGAGAAGAAAACGAATGGAAGTGTGTCCTAACCAGTGGCTAAGCATGGCTGCTTCCTGTATCTCACCTGCGTTTGAGGTGCAGACACTTTCTCATTCTCTTGACCCATCTTACCAGTCTTCTGTGTCCTGATTATATGCAGGAAGCAGAGTTATGGTTGCCCTCCCTAAAACGCTCATGTAATCTCTCCCTGCTCCTCCTCTGGCCAAAGAATTGTTCAGATGTGAAGCTTGAGACACAAATTGAAGTCCAGTCTCTACTAATTAGGGCTTCCCTGGAGGCTCAGTAGCAAAGATTCTGCCTGTGATGTAAGAGTTGCAGATTCGATCCCTGTGTTGGGAGGCTCCTTGGAGAAGGAAATGGCAACCCACTCCAGAATTCTTGCCTGGGAAATCCCATGGAGGAGGCTGGTAGGCTGCAGTCCATGGGGTCACAGAAGAGTCAGATAGGACTGACCAAACAACATCCACAACTCTACTCATCAGTAATGTGACCTTGGACAAGCTTTTTAAACTCCCTGAAGCACAGTTACTGCCATTACAAAATGAGATTACATACTAATATTGTCACTGGATATTTGTGAGGACCAAGTGGGAGAATGCACTTGAAAACATTAAGTGAATTGTGAAACACAAAAAAGTGAGTTTACTGTTACAAATCTGCGCTAGACTGTGAGCACCGGTAGGTGGGGATTATTTTCTTTGTCTCTAACTTTCCAGCATTTTTCTTTTATAAGGATGGCTTTGGTAGCAGGAACCTGTTCTATCACCACCTGTCGAGGGACGGAATGTGAACTTGGGGACTTGGCATGTTTTAGTCCACTTACCGGACCACCTTTGGGTTAACAGTCTGTCTGTAGAGCCAAGTATTCTGCATGGCAATCTTGATGGGAATCTTTTCCACATAAATTTGATGAGGAAGAAACTAGTGAAGAAGAGATGGATTATTTATTGTGAACAGAAGGAAATAGAAAATATATTCTGGTTCTATCTTATTGCCTTGTAAAGAGCACTGCTAAGTCACTTCAGTCGTGTCCCACTCTGTGCGACCCCATAGACGGCAGCCCACCAGGCTCCCCCATCCCTGGGATTCTCCAGGCAGGAATACTGGAGTGGGTGGCCATTTCCTTCTCCTTGTAAAGAGCACATTCATCATAATTTCCCATTTTATTGATAATTCAGGAACACCATTAAGTATTAATCATCCTCTGGTATAACACTATGATGATTTCAGGGAACATGTTATATATTAGGTTATTTACCTTGATATCAAATAACTCCAAATTGTTGTGTATTTTGAAATATGATATATTTTATACATTTATAATCTTTATTTCCTTCTCTGTTGTCACTTCTGTTCACTATGAGGCAATATCCGTTCCAGATGTTTTCTCCGTTTTATTCTCTGCTTTCTCATAGAAGTCAAGGGAGGGCCATAGTGCTCCAAAGAAGCCCACCTTCCTGTAGGGCCCCCACAGCAGAGGTGAGGCAGGACTCCAGGTCCTGAGTACTCCCAGAGTACTCAGCCTCCCCAACCCCATTCCTTCCCTCCACGAAGCATCTCAGGACACTAGGTTTAAGTGATCAGGACAAGAGGTCCATGCTTTCCAGGTCATCACTCATTTCCTAAACTTTAGTCCTCTTTGTCCAGATATGTCTGTTGTGGCCCCATCTCTCCCTGCTTCTCTCTCTTCTGAACCTCCTCCATCGTGCCTTCTGGAATCACGTTCAGTGAAGGAGTGAGTCTGTCTGGGACTGAAAGTGCAAATATCAGCTCAGACTGAAAAAAAAAATCCCTACCGTTCATTGGGCTCAGTGGTCAAAGATTAAGCCAACTGCAAAGCGAGTAGGAGGCGGCAACCTTAAAAGGCCACAGTGACTATCGCTTTCTTACCCATGACATCCTGTACCTACTTCGCTCTCCTCATGTATGACTGGGGACACTCAATCACTCAGCCACCCTCACCTCATAAAGCCCCTGATCCCTAGTTAATGCGTGAAGTGAAGTGAGAGTTGCTCAGTCGTGTCTGACTCTTTGCGACCCCATGAACTATACAGTCCATGAAATTCTCCAGGCCAGAATACTGGCGTAAGTAGCCTTTCCCTTCTCCAGGGGATCTTCCCAACTCAGGGATCAAACCCAGGTCTCTCGTGTTGCAGGCAGATTCTTTACCAGCTGAGCAACCAGGGAAGCCCAAGAATACTGGAGTGGGGAGCCTTTCCCTTCTCCAGGAGATCTTCCCCACCCAGGAATCATATCGGGGTCTCCTGCACTGCAGGCAGATTCCTTACCCGCTGAGCCACCAGGGAAGTGCTAGTTAGCGCTTGCTTCTCCGCATTCCACCTGAGAAAGGGGAAGGATGTAGCACTGATCCTGGCTCCCCTCTGCCCCTCCTCCAAATCCCTCAGCAGGAGCCCAGCTCTACAAAGAACGCTTTCCTCCTCTCTCTAGTTGAAAGGGGTGTTCCAGGATTCCTCTGAGTGCCTTTTCTCACTGAGTCAAGTCAATAAATCTGATTTTGTCAGACTGCAGTTTTGCTCCTTGTGGTCCTTGGCTGATTAGACCAGTCACTGCAAACTGCCCTTATCACTGACCTCTTTCCCGAACATGACATCGATGCTGTGTTCTAACTGGACCTGGGCACTTCTTCCCCTGCAGCCCTCCCAAGCAGGAGCTGTATTTTCTTTCACGCATTTTCTATTGCTGGACCTGCAGATGGAGTCTATGTTCTCTTTGCGGATTCCAGTCGTCCCTCCTTCTCCTTGCAGACACTCAGCTTTAAATGGTATCTCATCAGACTGCATTACTGCCCCTGCTCTTCCTGATTGCAATCATCTGTGGCCACCATCTGTTTCACCCACACCCACTATCTTTTATTCTTGGAAGATTTTAGCTTTTGGCTTACTGACACTCTTTACAGTAATACTGTTGTAATTCTCGATCGTTTCACTGTCTGCAAAGATCTTTGCATCCAAAACCCTGACCTGACCCAACTGTTCCTTGACCTACCCTTCTCTAGTGACTTTTATCCTCAGCAATCCCTAAAGTTTTCCCTCCCCTGGTCATGTTTTAGGCTCTGTCAGTACACATAATTTAATATTCCCATAATCTTAATTTCAAGCACCCTTCTCCCTGAAAATCATCTGGGTTTTTTTATTTTTCAGCTTATGTTCTCAAATTATCTCAACTCCAGTAATCTCCCAATCCAATCAGGTATGATTCCACCAGAATTTTAGTGCCTATAACTCGCTTTGTGTCCTCATTTCCTTACTTTTTGCTCTTAAGTTACACGATTTATCCTTACAATGACTTCTTACTTGACCTTGAAGAGGAAAACAACAGTGTTATTCACATGTAACTCTCCCCCTGTTCTATGGCTGTATAGCTGAACATGGCTGGAGAGAAATACACAGCCCTGATGCCTGATTTTCTTTATGTTTTACGAATGACAAATAACCTGTGATAAAACACGTGTAGTGTAAAACTTACCATTCTAACCATTTTGAAGTCTACAAGTCACTGGCATTAACTGCATTCACATTATTTTCCAATCATCACTACCACCAATTTCCAGCACTTTTTCATTTTCCCAAACTGGGACTCTAACAATAACTTCAGACAACAGCTTTTAAATAATGACTCTTCATTTCTTGTTTCCTCAAACCCCCAGAAGCCACCATTCTACCTCGCGACTGCTCTCATAAGTACTCTACTCTCGCGGCAATCTAGGTACCTGGTACAAGTGGAGTCATATGGCATTTATTCTTTTGAGACCTGTTTATATTAAAAAGCAGAGACATTTCTTTGCCAACAAAGATCTGTCTAGTCAAGGCTATGGTTTTTCCAGTAGTCATGGATGTGAGAGTTGGACTATAAAGAAAGCTGAGCCCCAAAGAATTGATGCTTTTGAACTGTGGTGTTGGAGAAGACTCTTCAGAGTCCCTCGGACAGTAAGGAGACCCAACCAGTCCATCCTAAAGGACATCAGTCCTGAATATTCACTGGAAGAACTGATGCTGAAGCTGAAACTCCAATACTTTGTCCACCTGATGCAAAGAGATGACTCATTTGGAAAGACCCTGATGCTGGGAAAGATTGAAAGTGGGAGGAAAAGGGGATGACAGAGGATGAGGTGGTTGGATGGCATCACTGACTCCATGGACATGAGTTTGGGTAAACTCCAGGAGTTGGTGATGGACAGGGAGACCTGGCATGCTGCAGTCCATGGGGTTGCAAAGAGTCAAATACTGCAAAGAGCAGCTGAGCTGAACTGAACTATTTCCATTAGCACAATGTTTTCAAGGTTCATTTGTGTTCTGCATATGTCAGAATTTCATTCCTTTTTAAGGCAGTGTGTAATATAGCATATTTTGTTTTTCTGTTTGTGATTTTATTTAAAATTTGTGGTCACTTATCTCCACTGGTTCTTAATGCTGCCAGATGGTCTTACTCCATTCTGAAGTCCATTTTATTCTCTGTCTCACAGAGTATTATTTATTTCATACATTATTTTATTTTTCAAACCCATTATGCTTCTGTCTCTGCTCTTAATCTTGATTTCCGTGTTACTGAGAAATTAGAAGCAATCAAGAGAGAACTTCTTTAAGATTCAACTCCCACATATAAATCTTCCAATGAACATTTGCACTAATGTTCACTGTCTTTCTACCTCTTATTATCCATCTACATCACACCAGCTCACATCCCTTTTTCATTGTTACCCAAGGTCATTGTTTTAACGCTTGTCCTCTCTTTCCTCTGCATCATCAGATTCCCTCATCTCTTAGAATTTCTTTTTTCACCATTTCACATGCTGGAACTTCTCTTATCTTAAAGATAACAACAACAGAACTTCCTGACTTACTTTCTTTTCCTACTACCATCACTTTTTCTCCTTATCTTTGTTGTAAACGTCTTTGAGAACTTTCTCTATACTTCCTGCCTCAGTTTCTTTTAATGAGTTCTACCTCTGTGTTTCGCTTCTACAACTCCAGTGAAACATCTCTTATTAAAGTGCTAATCGATTCCAGATTTTTCATGTTGATGTATGGCAAAACTAATACAATATTGTAAAATAATTAACTTCCAATTAAAATAAATAAATTTATATTTAAAAAAAGGAGTCACAGTGGCATCCTACAAAAGAATAATAAGGAAACTGAAAAAAAAAAATCCAATGGGCAAATCTCAGTCCTCAGGCTATGTGACCTTCAAAAGCATTTGGCTCCATGACCCTTTCCTTCTGTTTTATGTACCGTGTCTTGGTTTGTTTCCTAGACACTTGCTTATTGTGTTGTTTCTATGTCACTAACCTTTACTTATTAGTCATCTTGGCTGGCTACTTTTCCCGTCTCATTCTCCGGTTTCTGAATGATAGACAGCTCAGGTCCTAATCCTTGGTCCTTTTAGAATTTCTATATATGTCCAATTCTGAATGAGTCTAAAGATCTTCAGAAGTCTCCTGGATTATATGTTGACAACAGTCTGATGGCTTCCAAATTCACTTCCAGGAGAGGCGTTTCTCTGAATTCCAGACTTCTGTATTTAATTGACAACTTGAAATTTCTACTTACTTGTCTGATAATTATTTCCAAGTTAGTGTGAGCCAACCTGAGTTTGTTTTTTCCCAGACCTACTGCTTTCCTAATATTTCCCATCTTGGTAAACTGCAACTCTATTCTTTTAGTTGCTGAGGCAAAAAATCTTGACGTCATCCTTGACTTTTCTCCTTTTCTTATAACCTGGATCCAGTCTGTCAAATCTTACTGGCTTTGCCTTTGCAACATAACCACAATATTACCACTTCATATAGCTTCTTCCTTCACCTCCTATATGTCTTTACAGAAATGCCAGTTTCTCAATGGAAGTCAAGGTAGGTCACATCGACATTTCATGCCCACTCACAGCAGTCTCTGCCCCACTATCCAATTAAGTGTTTATTCTTTAGCCCTCATTGCTGTTTATCAACCTGCATATTTTTCTAGTGTACCTTTTATATTATCCATGAGAACAAAGACTTTTGTTTGCTTACTATTGTAGCCCCAGTGATTAAATATGTGCCTGACACACAGTTGGAATTTAATAAATATATGTTGGATGAGTAAATTAAAAAAAAATTAGTACAGAGAATTAGGGAAAGCGAGATATTTAGAGCCAAGGGTACAAGAGCAAATAGACTCTTGGTTGTTATCTCCATGGTTCTATGAGGAGTAAAATTTTAGTTTTATGAGGTAGCAGCTTAATAACAATAATAACAACTGAGTACTTATTATGTGCAAAAGCCATCCCACATGTTTTATTCTCTTATTTAAGTTGTGTAACCATAAGGAATAGCTATCATTATCTCTGTTTTACAGATGAAGCTAAGAGCTTACTCAGATTCACCTTGCCAGTGAATGATTATGCTGGGATTCAAAATCAGTTCCATCTGACTCCACAATTCAGTTTTGTTTTCACTGTAATACATGGCTTACTTTTTGACTTTCGGCTGGTATTTTGGTTAATGAGAGTATTAATATAGGCAATAAACTTGGCAAAAAAACCAAATTATATGCCATTAAGCCTACTAAGGTCATCATTTTCTTTATTACATGAACTTCAGTATGATGCAATTTTAATGTCTTCTTTATTTGTAGGGAAATCTAAATAGTTAAGATGTAGGGCAAACATTATTGGCATTTTTAATTGAAAATTAAAGGTTGCTGTGTATCAAAATTTGCATGCATGTAATAGTAGAAACAGGTATATTTGACCTTTTTTAGTATAATATTTGGTTGTTAAAAATGGAATTTTATTTGCTTTGACTATTTCTCTGCATTTAGGTAGCAATAAAAAAAGCCCTCCTGCAGCTAATTTAATAACAGTAAATTCTCATGGATGTAATGCAAATATCTGCTGTGAGGCAGTCTGCTTCCTTTATTTATCTCTGAATTCATTACATTGATTACACTGTAATGGGATCCAGGGGCTTTAAAAATGGAAGAGAAAATTGACTAGGCACATGTGAGAGAAGATTAGTGGGCCATTTGCCCTGCATTTGGACCAGTCATTGTGATTTTTTTTTTTTTTGAGATTAATAACTCATTCACTTTGGGATTGTGATAAGCGACATAGATTTCACTCAATTTTCCACATGTAATTTGGAACAGTGTTTTTCTATTCACATATTTTTAGTTATGTGATAAGAGGTGTTGATAATACTTTCACATATAAAACTTCATTTCCTAGATCAAAGAAAATGTTCATTGTAAATTACACCTTTTTGAGTCATCAAATGGTTTGACCATTAGAAGAACTGATTCCTAGCTCCAATTTTCACATTTTCTCTTTATCTCTGTGCCTAGATTTCTTCCCCTGGAAACTGAGCATGATCCTCATCCTGTTTATTTTATGGACGTATTAAAATTTTCATTAGGTAATTTATGACAAATCAGTTTGTAAATTGGAATCTCTATGAAAAATGATAGTGATTTTATTACTATTGTATTATTAAATATTTCAGTAACTTCATACTTTTGCCAAAAATTTATAGTTTTGGATTATAAAATTTGCCTCTTCAGAATAGTTTTTAGTTAATGCAGAATTTCTTAGAGTAAAATGTAAGCCATTGATGGATTCCTACTACAGCACTGGTGACTGATCAATACCTTAACGCTTATTCAGATTTATTTTCTTTTTCATGTTCATTTCTCTTTTGTTACTAAAATAATTAATATTGACATTTACATTGTTTAGGGCTTCCCTGGTGGCTCAGAGGTTAAAGCGTCTGCCTGGAATGCAGGACACCCGGGTTTGATCCCTGGGTTGGGAAAATCCCCTGGAGAAGGAAATGGCAACCCATCCCAGTACTCTTGCCTGGAGAATCCCATGGAGGGAGGAGCCTGGTAGGCTATATAGTCCATGGGGTCGCAAAGAGTTGGGCACGACTGAGTGACTTCACTCACTTCACTCACATTGTTTCTATTTTTTGTGGTTTTAAACAAGGCAATAATGCACATTTAAGTAGATAGGCCCTTGAATATTTGTTTAATTTAGTCCCAGGTATTTTGGTTGACATTATATGTACTTTACAAAAGCTTTTGCCTGCATCCTATTTGGATTAATATGGAAGACCCAAATTCTTTGTTATAAATCCATAGTTTTAAATCTATAAAGGGATCATCTGCACACCACATTCCACACTGTATGTATAAAGTACGGAAACATAATCAGTTTATGTGTCAAAGAGAAAATGAAAGAATAATGACTTTTATTGATTTTTAATTCTATCATGGTCAGAACATGATACTTTTACTTTTTAAAAAAATTTCCTTTTTTGCTTTTTAAAAATATCAAAGCATAGTTGATTGTGTTAATTTCTGGTATGCAGTATAGTGATTCATTCTTTTTGAAGATTTTGTTCCATTATAGATTGTTTCAAGATAATGGGAATAAATTCCTGTGCTATACAGTAAATTCTTGCTGTTTATCTATTTTATATATAGCAGTTAGCAGTTTGTATCTGTTAATGAAATATCTGTAATTTCTATTTCTAAGGTCACCTTCTGAGATACTCAGTTCAGTTCAGTTCAGTCGCTCAGTCGTGTGTGACTCTGCGATTACCAGGGGTTAGGAATTCAACATATGAATTTTGGTTCACAGTCTAATCCTTAACAATATCGTAATTGATTTTCTGTCTACTTTGTATGCATTATTGAGAGATAGGTATTGAAATCTCTTACTCTAATTACAGAGTTGCATATTTTTATATTTCCTTACAGTTCTGTCAAATTTGCTTTACATATTTTTAAGCTCTATTGTTAGGTACATAATTCTTAGAATTGTTATATTTTTTAATGAGTTAACTCCTTTGTCATTATGAAATAACTTTTTTTTAAAATCCTTGGTAAATTCATGACATTTTTTGTCCTGAAATTTACTTTGTAAAATATTAATGTAGACACTAAAGCTTTCTTTTGATTCGTGTCTATCTATATATCTATATTTATATCTTATTAGTCATCTTTGCTCTTTGTTTTCTCATTTCTCTGTTCTAATTTATGAGATATGGATTCTTGGAAATATTTTGTCACAAAGGGCCTGTAAAGATTTGGTTCAAAATATTTCATAACTTAAACACTTCTCACTATGTGAAGAGACCTACAGACCTCACTGGGAGGCTTCATCTATTAGTCTGAGCCAGAGAGTCCATGAAGAATGTACCGCAGGAGGTGCGTGAGATGTTCTGAGGTGTCTCCCTGCTTCAGTTGTGCTTCTTGATTGCATATATCCTTGAAATTATTAACATAGTTTGAGAGTGAGGAAGATCTCTGACTGGGTGGGAATATGAGTCTTGTGACAATCAGACCCTTTGTGTTGGCACATACAAACAGCCACATACCTGCAAAAACCAGAATTTAAAGGTTTTTACACTATTTTGATTTCCAGGTCCTATTTTGCTTGGTGGTAGTTGAGGTAGAAGACTTAGGGGGAGGTCAGTTCAGTTCAGTTCAGTTGCTCAGTTGTGTTTTGACTCTTTGCAACCTCATGGAGTACAGCATGCCAGGCTTCCCTGTCTGTCACCAACTCCCAGTTTACTCAAACTCATGTCCATTGAGTGGTGATGCCATCCAACCATCTCATCCTCTGTCGTCCCCTTCTCCTCCTGCCTTCAATCTTTCCCAGCATCAGGGTCTTTTCCAATGAGTCGGCTCTTCACATCAGGTGGCCAAAGTGTTGGAGTTTCAGCTTCAACATCAGTCCTTCCAATGAAGGGGGAGGTCAGGGGAACATAAACTTGCCAACTGAAGGTTTCTTAGTCTCCTCAGGGTTAAAGCACATAAATAGTCAATTTAAAGCCAGCAATCGTCATTCCATTCAAAGTTCTAATGCTACAGTTTCCCCCTTCTATATGCTAATGTGGGAGCTGAAGGTAGGAGGGAGTCTACTTGTATCCACTGAGCTGCGGGCTGCTTCCTCTGATCACCTTCTGCCTAAATGTTCTCCACACAGTTCCTGCTTTGCTGTAGCTGTTTCGTATTGTGGTACATGCTTTTCTGTTAGACTCTCTCTCTAATGGTCAGTGGGATAAAACCTGTCCAATATCAACTTCATCCTCTCTCACGCTTGGATATCATTGCCTCTTGCTAATAAATTGAGGGAATCATAGTTGGCAAGCCATCCCCTTTTACTCTACATGCGGCACCTCCTACCCCTTTCACTTTATCTCTGCCAGTCTTGTTCTTGGCTCTCTTGGAGGAGAGCTTCCTAGTGATAAAATCTCTTTGAACCCACTCTCTTCTTCTTGATGCAGTTAAACTCAAGGCAAATGCCTAAGGACCAAGGAATGTAATGGGACATGATTTACTGGGTCACGGACCATGTACTGGTTTAATATTTCCAAAACTATTGTCCTCTTTATGCAAATCCCAACAACAAAAGCAGATCAGGGAGTATTCAGATACTAATCCTATTTCTAGGATTGTTGGAACTGGATGAAGTTGCAGGGATTCATTATTATTTGTTGCAAAAATGCCTACAGTGGTAGCCAGAGGATGGTTCAAATGATAGGGCAATTAAGTGAATTAGGGTCATTCATTCACAGGGTCCTTTTGATTCTCTGTATGTGCAGGACACTTACCATAGTTATGTCATATATTGCTTTCATTAATTTTATGTTATATATTTTTTTTAGTCCTTCTTTATATATGAAAAACCATGGAATAAAGTTACAGCTAAATGTGACCAAAAAAAAAAAATCTCAAAGAATGTAAATCTCAAAGACCCAGTCTGTGAATCCCAAGCCTGTGTTTGTTCTATCAAATCCTTCTACTTGTTCTAGCAAAGAACCAATGTTTGTGTTGGCAGAAACGACAGGGAGTCTGTGTTCTACTCTGTCAGCAACAGTGCAAAGGAATAAATAGGCTGTTGTGCCCTTTGTGGCATTTTTTCCCATTTAAGTTATGCCAGCTCACATCTACTTTTCTGATTAGGATCTTATAGGTAGATACATAAGTAGAGATACTACTCTGAGTTCTACATGACTCTAGGGGGGGAAAAACAGTGAGATAAAGTTTAGGATTTGTAAAAGAGGTAGCTATAAATGTACATTGCTGTTTGGGGAGAAACAAAGTAAAACCATTGTTTTCAAAGTGTATCTTGGATACCTGAAAATACAATGCTACAAAAAGTTAAATTGGGCTCAACAGTTCTTGAGACTTTGATCTAAATCAAAAGATTTTTGGACAGCTTATGGATTTTTTTTTTCTTCCCTGAAGCTGTTGAAAGCCATAGAATTGAAAAGGAATTCACACACATATGATCATCACAGCACCAATAAACTGTTATCTCTATGGAACAGAAGTAGGCAAGTCAGTGTTTTGTGGGACCAAGTTCCTCAGCCATGGAGATTTCAAGGACTGTTATGTGAGAGACACATTGAAAACATGGGATATTATGTGATGAAATTGCATCAGCAAAAACTTCACCAGGTCATTGTACTATAAATAAGATGGTTTTATTTTGAATGGCTTAGGAAAAGGAATTTTTGCTTTTTCTTTTCCAATTTTAACTTAAGAAAATATAGCTATGCCAGCTAAAATGTTACCATCTGAAGTGTTAATAGTTGTTTCTGCGTTCTCCAAATGGCACCTCTTTTTGGTAAAGTATTTTAAAGTATGCTTCTCCAAATTATGTTATGTTTATTTATTTTACAATTTTATGATGTGTTAATATATGTTGTAAAAAGTACATGCAAATGGAAATTTAAAGCACAAGTAAAATGAAGTAAATGATATTCAAAAATTAAAAACAAGTTTTGCTTTTACTTAAAATACTAGTATTATTACTAGTAGAAATGTACTTGAGTATGTTTCATTCCTTTTGAAAAACTTGGCTTAATACTTTGTGATCCAGTTATTTGAAAGTTTATATCTAAGGTCAGTTTATTTCACAGCTTGCTTTTAAAAGGTAATAAAATACCTCAGTAACAAAGATACCTCACTAAGATAAATTGAGAAAAAGAAAGAAACATTATTATTGGCTGCATTAATCTATCATGGAATTCATAAAAAAATCATCTACCAATTTTGCAAGCTTAAATTAATGAAGCACAAGCTGGAATCAAGATTACTGGGAGAAATATCAATAACCTCAGATATGCAGATGACACTGCCCTTATGGCAGAAATCAAAGAGGAACTAAAGAGCCTCTTGATGAAGGTGAAAGAGGAGAGTGAAAAATGTGGCTTAAAACTCAACATTCAGAAAACTAAGATCATGACATCCAGTCCCATCACTTCATGGCATAGATGGGGAAACAATAGAAACAGTGGCAGACTTTCTTTCCCTGGGCTCCAAAATTACTGCAGATGATTGTAGCCATGAAATTAAAAGAC
>SJYW01020892.1:195899-209654 GCA_006410735.1 Raphicerus campestris | reverse complement strand
CATTTGCTCCCCTAAATGAGTTATTTGATTTAAGGTAGATAATATTTTGGCTTCCCTGGTGGCTCAGAGAGTAAAGTGTCTGCCTGCAATATGGGAGACCTGGGTTCACAGTAATCCACTAATCACACATATATAATCTGCAAAGCATTCAGCTAATCTGTAAGTGAGATTCACTACAGTCCTTCTGAGTTGTAGAGCCCCCATCTTCCCTTCAGATATTTTGTATGCACTCTGTGACTGTGATCATATGTCTTTGGGCAACTGAGAGATCCCATGCCTCATGATTTATTTAATATGAAGTGAAGTTTGTTTCTCACTTTTAAAGTAAAAGTAAATCTCAGGAGTTTTGGTATTTTCCAAAACTGCACGTCTCTGGATGATCTTGCTCACCTTTAATGAGGATAAATGTGGAAAATTAGGCAGCAAGTGTGGCTGAGAGACCACGTAAAATGAGAACGGACAATTGTTTACAGAGTTCAGCAAGGGTAAAGGTGCAGTGACCCATGAGGCATCACGCCGTGGAGTGGAGTGGAGGAGAATGGAGAGAGTAGTGGAGAGAGGAGGGAGGAGGCAGTGAGAGAAGCATCATTTGAAGGAAATTTTCTGTAAATAACTGAACCAAAAAGCTAGATTGGGTGTTGGAGTGTCAAGGATTTTATTTTTCAAACATGGGTGAGGTACAGGTACTGATGTGTAGAGGTGGTCCCTGGCTTAAGAAGGGTCAAATTACAAGTGTTCAACTGTATGGTGTTGTGAAAGCAATGCCCATTCAGTAGCTAGTGTGCTTTGAACTTTGAGCTTTTCTGGGCCGTGATACGTGGTGTGCACCTCCCCACTGATGCTGCAGGGGCAACCATGCAATCACAAGGGTTCACGACCAGTAAGTGAAGTAAGTCGCTCAGTCGTGTCCGACTCTTTGCGACCCCGTGGACTGTAGCCCACCATGCTCCTCTGTCCATGGGATTTTCCAGGCAAGAGTACTGGAGTGGGTTGCCATTTCCTTCTCCAGAGGATCTTCCCGACCCAGGGATCAAACTCAGGTCTCCCGCGTTGTAAGCAAGACGCTTTACCGTCTGAGCCACCAGGGAAGTCAAACGACCAGTAAACTGACAGCAATTCTGTCCCGATGCAACTATTCTGGTTTTTACTTTCAGTATCATAGTCTACAATCTACTGGAGAACTTTAACACTTTATTATAAAACCGGCTGTGTGTTCCATGCTTTCACCCAACTGGAGGCTAACGTAAGTATCCTGAGCATATTTAAGGTAAGCTAGGCTCACTTGTGATGTTTGATCAGATGGGTGTGTTAAATGTACTTTTAACTTATATTTTCAACTCACAGTGGGATTTATTGAGATGTGTAATACTATCATAAATCGAGAAAGAGCTGTACTAGTAAGTTGCACATAAATTACTATTTTTCTATATAGCCTTTGGGGGTGATCTGATCAATTCTCAGGGAAAAAACACACTGGAAAACAAATATTTTCTTCCTTGACCACTACATGGATCATGTTGGTGACACTGTAGCTTAACTACCGTTAGAAATAATAGTATGGATTGGCAAACCTTCTCCACGCTTAGGTAAAGTTGTAATATACAAAATAGCAGCCATCCATGGTCAGCAGGCTTGGGGACATTTTGCAGCTAATGGTGGTGAGGCTTACTGGAGGTGGTGCTATTCCAAAGCAGAGAAAAGCAGAGTAATCTTGAGGTTCTTCCCTTTGGAGGGAAGTATCTGTACCTGCTGCTATTCTTTTTCTGGTTTAAAGTTATTTTCCCTCTCTTTTTGCTACAGATTTGTATATATACTTCATTTATTCACTGTAACATTTTGTCTGACTGCAGTTAGCCATTTAAAGTCACTGGGAATTCTCATATGATATGTAGTTAATAGAATAGAAAATTAATAGGTTATACAAATATGACACTAATGCATCATATACTAAAATAGAAATTAAGCTTGCAATTTCAGTCATTTTGAGATCTAGAAATTACTTCTAGATATTTCAAAAAGTTATACAGGATTGTGGAAAATAGAACAGTTGCTATACTGTAGAGAAAATTATTAGATAGAAATTTACTTTTTGTTTTAAGTCAATTTCTTCCTTTAAGTTAAGCAAGAAAAACATTCAAAAAATGAACATGATAGTAAGGCTAATGTATAACCTGGGAATAAGCTATTGAAACTCAATGAATTATGGTTCGATCAACCCTTTTCTTTTTCTTTTTTGTCTATTGTCTGGATCTACTGGTGAGTGAATATCACCCCCACCAACCCCCCAAAAAAAGTAAAGAGAGGATAAAGAAATAGAAAAGAGATTGAATAAATAGCAAATGGAAAAATATATTCCTATTTAGATATACTTTCATATAGAGAATGTACTAAGCATATACCTTTACGTATTCATGTCAAAATTCTTAACATTTTCAAAATTCCAAGACCTCTCATGATGACTATATGATGCATATCTTAATATAATAAAATAAAAAAGTGAATATTACATTAAAATGAACCTTGAAGTTTATTTTAATGTGATGTAACCAGAAGTTAATACTATATCTTACCTCATTTGCTTGCTATTGCCTTTTCAAAACCGTTGCCTTAACAGAACATCAAACATAGCAGTGACTGAACTTGAAGTGCAAAATTTTTAGGGCTGGATGCATTGATGAGATTAGCCAATTGAAGATGCCATTCAAGAGAGGGCTTCTGAATATGTTGCTGAGAAACTTGGTACTACTGGGCTTCAGAATCAAGAAGTAATGAATAAGTGTGAGTGTAACTTAAGAAAACAGAAACCACCAGAGCATTCTGATCTTGCAGTCCCACCTCTCCATCAAGGATGATGCTGTCCATCACAGCTTCGTGGCTCATCAAGTAGTGAATCTTCTTATTCTGATTTTAAAATTATCAAGGAAATGCTTATAGATTTAATTATAGAAAATTTTTTTTAATCAGAGAAATATATAGCAGATCCTCTATATACCAACATCAAAAATGTTGATTAAATAATTCAACAAATATTTATGAAACATCTATTTTATGTTTAGGTCTAGATCTATATTTAGAGAAGGAAATAACAATGCACTCCAGTATTCTTGCCTGGAAAATCCCATGGACAGAGACAGGCCATGGGATCGCAAAGAGTCTGACACGACTTAGCAACTAAAATACTAGATCTATGTTGCTCAATGAAATAAGCATAACCTCTGTGGAGCTTAGAGAATATTCTTTCTCATTGGTGGTTATTTATCATTATTAAACATTTTTGACATGACACTTTATTTGTACTCATTTAAATTATTATTTGGAGACTCATTATTTGCTTAGCGCATTAGTCATCCTGACTTAGGTTACTCTATGAGCAATGTCAAAAAGTCTTAAGCTTTTGGAGATGCAGGTGAACACAGAATTATTCTTTTCTTTTTCCCAACAGTTTTCTTGACTCTAATGTCCCTGAAGTGGTTGTACAGAACATAGATATTATCTGCATGGCCAGCTTGTCACTTCAGTGATATCTCTGCCTTCTTTCTTCTTGAAACAAATGATATTTTTAGGAGTTATCATGAGACAAGATTTCAAATGAAGTCTGTCAAAAAGTGAAAATGATTCTCCTGTCACTATTCTGAGTAAAGAAGGAAAGGGAGATTTATTGATACTCATGTTTCTTACACAAATTAGAGTAAATACGAATAAGCCACATTTAAAGTCATCTAATTTGGCTGAAAAGATTTGTTATTTCTCCATTTATAAATCAAAGCAAAAATGTTTTTCTAAAAGAATTCTTTAAAACAGCTTTGTTTATAATGTCAGATATTTTGTTTGAAACATTTTTTTTAAATTTCACTTATTTTTATTTTTTTATTGAAGGATGACTGCTTTATAGAATTTTGTTGTTTTCTGTCAAACCCCAACATGAATGAGCCATAGGTATACATATATCCCTTCACTTTTGAACCTCCCTCCCCTCTCCCTCCCCATCCCAGCCCTCTAGGTTGATGCAGAGCCCCTGTTTGAGTTTCCTGAGCCATGCAGCAAATTTCCATTGGGTATCTGTTTTACATATGGTAATGTAGGTTTCTATGTTACTCTCTCCATACATTTCACCCTCTCCTCCCCTCTCCCCATGTCCATAAATATTCTCTATGTCTGTTTCTCCATTGTTGCCCTGTAAATAAATTTTTCAGTAAATTTTTTTTAGCTCAGCTAAATATTTCAAATAATTTTCATTTTTTAAGGAGGTGAAAAAAATTATTAGTGAAATATTGAAGAAAGTATATTGAACTAAACTAGAAAGATAAATAGTAATGAAAACTAAGATAAGCAAGTAAATTAGAATATAATAGATCTGGAACTATTTATATCAACTCAAAATATCAAAATCTATGATATTAAAATATTTATATACTTTTCCCCAGAACTATTTATTTTTGTAGTCTCTCAACCTTGAGAGTGGTGCATATTTAGTAATTTGAAAATCTGATCCTTTATATATAAATGGGCATGAAAAATAAAAGTGTAGATGAATTGGGAATATTTACTTTTATTATATATGTTGAATATTAAAATTTGTTTTCATGTTTGAGTTCAAATATTTAAATTTTAAAGTTCTAATTTTATTTTGGGCTTCCCTTATAGCTCAGTTGATAAAGAATCTGCATGCAATGTAGGAGATCCCGGTTCCATTCCTGGGGAGATCTGTCAGAGAAGCAATAGGCTACCCACTCCAGTATTGCTGGGTTTCCTTTGTGGCTCAGCTGGTAAAGAATCGACCTGCAATGGGGGAGACCTGGGTTCGATCTCTGGGTTGGGAAGATCCTGTGGAAAAGGGAATGGCTACCCACTCCACTATTCTGGCCTGGAGAATTTCATGGACTGTATAGTGAGGCTTATATTGAGGCTTCCTCTAAAAATAAGAAATCTATATTTTACAAATATAAGTATGTATAAATAAATTCCAGTTCTATAAGTAGTTACTTAGACATGGGTGCAAATATGAAAACTCTTTAAAATAATTATTTGCCTACAGTTCTCTGAAACTTGTACCTTCTAATCTTGAATTGCTTCTTTAGGGCCTTTGTATTTACATTAGTAGCTTTCATTTCCACATGCTCAGTTATTTCTGACTNCAGTCGTGTCCGACTCTTTGCGACCCCGTGGACTGTAGCCCACCATGCTCCTCTGTCCATGGGATTTTCCAGGCAAGAGTACTGGAGTGGGTTGCCATTTCCTTCTCCAGAGGATCTTCCCGACCCAGGGATCAAACTCAGGTCTCCCGCGTTGTAAGCAAGACGCTTTACCGTCTGAGCCACCAGGGAAGTCAAACGACCAGTAAACTGACAGCAATTCTGTCCCGATGCAACTATTCTGGTTTTCACTTTCAGTACCATAGTCTACAATCTACTGGAGAACTTTAACACTTTATTATAAAACCGGCTGTGTGTTCCATGCTTTCGCCCATCTGGAGGCTAACGTAAGTATCCTGAGCATATTTAAGGTAAGCTAGGCTCACTTGTGATGTTTGATCAGTTAGGTGTGTTAAATGTATTTTTAACTTATATTTTCAACTCACAGTGGGGTTTATTGAGATGTGTAATACTATCATAAATCGAGAAAGAGCTGTACTAGTAAGTTCCACATAAATTACTATTTTTCTATATAGCCTTTGGGGGTGATCTGATCAATTCTCAGGGAAAAAACAACCTGGAAAACAAATATTTTCCTCCTTGACCACTACATGGATCATGTTGGTGACACTGTAGCTTAACTACTGTTAGAAATAATAGTATGGATTGGCAAACCTTCTCCACGCTTAGGTAAAGTTGTAATATACAAAATAGCAGCCATCCATGGTCAGCAGGCTTGGGGACATTTTGCAGCTAATGGTGGTGAGGCTTACTGGAGGTGGTGCTATTCCAAAGCAGAGAAAAGCAGAGTAATCTTGAGGTTCTTCCCTTTGGAGGGAAGTATCTGTACCTGCTGCTATTCTTTTTCTGGTTTAAAGTTATTTTCCCTCTCTTTTTGCTACAGATTTGTATATATACTTCATTTATTCACTGTAACATTTTGTCTGACTGCAGTTAGCCATTTAAAGTCACTGGGAATTCTCATATGATATGTAGTTAATAGAATAGAAAATTAATAGGTTATACAAATATGACACTAATGCATCATATACTAAAATGGAAATTAAGCTTGCAATTTCAGTCATTTTGAGATCTAGAAATTACTTCTAGATATTTCAAAAAGTTATACAGGATTGTGGAAAATAGAACAGTTGCTATACTGTAGAGAAAATTATTAGATAGAAATTTACTTTTTGTTTTAAGTCAATTTCTTCCTTTAAGTTAAGCAAGAAAAACATTCAAAAAATGAACATGATAGTAAGGCTAATGCATAACCTGGGAATAAGCTATTGAAACTCAATGAATTATGGTTCGATCAACCCTTTTCTTTTTCTTTTTTGTCTATTGTCTGGATCTACTGGTGAGTGAATATCACCCCCACCAACCCCCCAAAAAAAGTAAAGAGAGGATAAAGAAATAGAAAAGAGATTGAATAAATAGCAAATGGAAAAATATATTCCTATTTAGATATACTTTCATATAGAGAATGTACTAAGCATATACCTTTACGTATTCATGTCAAAATTCTTAACATTTTCAAAATTCCAAGACCTCTCATGATGACTATATGATGCATATCTTAATATAATAAAATAAAAAAGTGAATATTACATTAAAATGAACCTTGAAGTTTATTTTAATGTGATGTAACCAGAAGTTAATACTATATCTTACCTCATTTGCTTGCTATTGCCTTTTCAAAACCGTTGCCTTAACAGAACATCAAACATAGCAGTAACTGAACTTGAAGTGCAAAATTTTTAGGACTGGATGCATTGATGAGATTAGCCAATTGAAGATGCCATTCAAGAGAGGGCTTCTGAATATGTTGCTGAGAAACTTGGTACTACTGGGCTTCAGAATCAAGAAGTAATGAATAAGTGTGAGTGTAACTTAAGAAAACAGAAACCACCAGAGCATTCTGATCTTGCAGTCCCACCTCTCCATCAAGGATGATGCTGTCCATCACAGCTTCGTGGCTCATCAAGTAGTGAATCTTCTTATTCTGATTTTAAAATTATCAAGGAAATGCTTATAGATTTAATTATAGAAAATTTTTTTTAATCAGAGAAATATATAGCAGATCCTCTATATACCAACATCAAAAATGTTGATTAAATAATTCAACAAATATTTATGAAACATCTATTTTATGTTTAGGTCTAGATCTATATTTAGAGAAGGAAATAACAATGCACTCCAGTATTCTTGCCTGGAAAATCCCATGGACAGAGACAGGCCATGGGATCGCAAAGAGTCTGACACGACTTAGCAACTAAAATACTAGATCTATGTTGCTCAATGAAATAAGCATAACCTCTGTGGAGCTTAGAGAATATTCTTTCTCATTGGTGGTTATTTATCATTATTAAACATTTTTGACATGACACTTTATTTGTACTCATTTAAATTATTATTTGGAGACTCATTATTTGCTTAGCGCATTAGTCATCCTGACTTAGGTTACTCTATGAGCAATGTCAAAAAGTCTTAAGCTTTTGGAGATGCAGGTGAACACAGAATTATTCTTTTCTTTTTCCCAACAGTTTTCTTGACTCTAATGTCCCTGAAGTGGTTGTACAGAACATAGATATTATCTGCATGGCCAGCTTGTCACTTCAGTGATATCTCTGCCTTCTTTCTTCTTGAAACAAATGATATTTTTAGGAGTTATCATGAGACAAGATTTCAAATGAAGTCTGTCAAAAAGTGAAAATGATTCTCCTGTCACTATTCTGAGTAAAGAAGGAAAGGGAGATTTATTGATACTCATGTTTCTTACACAAATTAGAGTAAATACGAATAAGCCACATTTAAAGTCATCTAATTTGGCTGAAAAGATTTGTTATTTCTCCATTTATAAATCAAAGCAAAAATGTTTTTCTAAAAGAATTCTTTAAAACAGCTTTGTTTATAATGTCAGATATTTTGTTTGAAACATTTTTTTTAAATTTCACTTATTTTTATTTTTTTATTGAAGGATGACTGCTTTATAGAATTTTGTTGTTTTCTGTCAAACCCCAACATGAATGAGCCATAGGTATACATATATCCCTTCACTTTTGAACCTCCCTCCCCTCTCCCTCCCCATCCCAGCCCTCTAGGTTGATGCAGAGCCCCTGTTTGAGTTTCCTGAGCCATGCAGCAAATTTCCATTGGGTATCTGTTTTACATATGGTAATGTAGGTTTCTATGTTACTCTCTCCATACATTTCACCCTCTCCTCCCCTCTCCCCATGTCCATAAATATTCTCTATGTCTGTTTCTCCATTGTTGCCCTGTAAATAAATTTTTCAGTAAATTTTTTTTAGCTCAGCTAAATATTTCAAATAATTTTCATTTTTTAAGGAGGTGAAAAAAATTATTAGTGAAATATTGAAGAAAGTATATTGAACTAAACTAGAAAGATAAATAGTAATGAAAACTAAGATAAGCAAGTAAATTAGAATATAATAGATCTGGAACTATATCAACTCAAAATATCAAAATCTATGATATTAAAATATTTATATACTTTTCCCCAGAACTATTTATTTTTGTAGTCTCTCAACCTTGAGAGTGGTGCATATTTAGTAATTTGAAAATCTGATCCTTTATATATAAATGGGCATGAAAAATAAAAGTGTAGATGAATTGGGAATATTTACTTTTATTATATATGTTGAATATTAAAATTTGTTTTCATGTTTGAGTTCAAATATTTAAATTTTAAAGTTCTAATTTTATTTTGGGCTTCCCTTATAGCTCAGTTGATAAAGAATCTGCATGCAATGTAGGAGATCCCGGTTCCATTCCTGGGGAGATCTGTCAGAGAAGCAATAGGCTACCCACTCCAGTATTGCTGGGTTTCCTTTGTGGCTCAGCTGGTAAAGAATCGACCTGCAATGGGGGAGACCTGGGTTCGATCTCTGGGTTGGGAAGATCCTGTGGAAAAGGGAATGGCTACCCACTCCACTATTCTGGCCTGGAGAATTTCATGGACTGTATAGTGAGGCTTATATTGAGGCTTCCTCTAAAAATAAGAAATCTATATTTTACAAATATAAGTATGTATAAATAAATTCCAGTTCTATAAGTAGTTACTTAGACATGGGTGCAAATATGAAAACTCTTTAAAATAATTATTTGCCTATAGTTCTCTGAAACTTGTACCTTCTAATCTTGAATTGCTTCTTTAGGGCCTTTGTATTTACATTAGTAGCTTTCATTTCCACATGCTCAGTTATTTCTGACTCTTTGAGACGCCATGGACTGTATCCTGCCAGGCTTCTCCGTCTATGGGAATTTTCAGGCAAGAATAGTAGACAAGGTTGCCATTTCCTCCTCCAGGGGATCTTCCCAACTACAGGACTGAACCTGTGGCTCTTGCATTGGCAGGTGGATTCTTTACCACTGAACCATCTGGGACACTGCAATAACAAATCCCAATTCAGATTGTCCTTGTGGCAATCATGCTAGTGTTTTGGTGCCCAGCACCACCATATGCCTCCCAGGGCCTTTATCACATCATTCTTTTCTAGACTCCCTTTCCTTTCCCCAGACTGGGATGCCTTCCTATCTTTGCATTTATTTCAGGTCCTAGGCAGATCAAATCACATTTCTTTTTAGGAGCTTTTTCTTGGTCTTGTCAACTTATATGATTTTACGTTCTTTAATGTGTAAAATAAAACAAAATTCCTATAATATTTCTGTAGAACTTTTATTATTGCTGCTGATTTAGAATTTGCCATAAGTTGTACCTATTGATTATATGGGCTTCCCTTATAGCTCAGTTGGTAAAGAATCTTCCTGCAATGCAGGAGACCCTGGTTTGATTCCTGGGTCCTGGAGAAAGGATAAGCTATCCACTCCAATATTCTTGGGCTTCCCTTGTGGCTCATCTGGTAAAGAACCCACCTGCAATGTGGGAGACCTGGGTTCTATCCCTGAGTTGGGAAGATCCTCTGGAGAAGGAAAAGGCTATCCACTCCAGTATTTTTCCCTGGAGAATTCCATGGACTGTATAGTAGTCCATGGGGTCACAAAGAGTCGGACATGACTGAGCGACTTTCACTTTCTTTCATTGATTTGTATGCCCTGTATTTTGAAATTAAATATTTACAAATAATACTCTAATAAATTGCTCAGGGAATCGAGAGCCTGTAGTGTTAGTGGCCTGAAGAATCTGGTCCTGAGGAGGGGTTAGCTGACTCAGTTTCCAGGACATTCTCTGCCTTCTTCAGACATTTCTATGGTCTAGACTAAGCTGTGCTTTGCAAATTCCATTGTATTTACTGCATGGTCAGAATAGAAACAGAATATTCTTGGTTTAATTTCCACATATTTCTTAAGTCATCACTGCAGAAGGAAATGGCAACTCACTCCAGTATTCTTGCCTGGGAAATATCCTGGTCAGAGGAGCCTGGCGGGATACAGTCCGTGGGGTCGCAAAGAGCTGGACGTGACTTAGCAACTGAGCACACACTTAAGTCATAATAGAGCAATGTCATGATATGGAAATATTAATTTTATTTTATAATTTNGAAACAGAATATTCTTGGTTTAATTTCCACATATTTCTTAAGTCATCACTGGAGAAGGAAATGGCAACTCACTCCAGTATTCTTGCCTGGGAAATATCCTGGTCAGAGGAGCCTGGCGGGATACAGTCTGTGGGGTCGCAAAGAGCTGGACATGACTTAGCAACTGAGCACACACTTAAGTCATAATAGAGCAATGTCATGATATGGAAATATTAATTTTATTTTATAATTTCTATGTTTATCATCCACCTGCACTTTCCCCACTAGGGGCAGCTGTATCATTAGTGAGGCAGATGAGAAGTGGGGAGATGATGTTAAGAATGACAGAGGGGTACCAGAACAGCCCCTGTTGCTACTTCTTTTCCTCACAGTCTTATTATAGTGCCTCTTGGTGCTGAGTCCTATAGTGCAAAGGGTGCCCCATAGCCTTCAGTGTATTCTGACTCAGACTGAGTCCTCTGAGAGTATAGCTGGAGGCATGGAGTTGGGCAAGGCAGTTTGTGAGGGGATACCAGGATTTAAGAGTAAGGGAGTAGGGAGAGCAGAGAGAGCAAGAAAAGTCAATGCGAAGGTGGGTTACCAAGATTACTGCTTCAGTCTGGAGGGAGCTATGAGAAGCCTAATCTAGGGAAACAGGAGAATGGAGATTTTGTTACTGTACGAGGGCTAAAGGTCTGGCAAGCATAGAAACCTATATTATACCACCGGATTTTGAAGAGAGAGCTTTATTGCAAGGTCGACAGACAAGGAAAAAGGAGGCCAGGCTCTTAAATCTGTCTCCCTGTTCAGGGTTGGGCAAAATTTAAGGGGTTAGGGGAATAGTCTGCCTGCAAGGTGGCAGACCTGGGTTTGATCTCTGGGTCGGGAAGATCCCCTGGAGAAGGAAACAGCAACCCACTCCAGTACTCTTGCCTGGAAAATTCCATGGTTGGAGGAGCCTGGGGAGCCACAGTCCATGGGATTGCAAAGAGTCGGACACGAATGAACAGCTTCACTGGTTCACTAGGGGAATTTCTAACTTGGATGCTAGTTGGCTAATCTTGAATTATATGTGGTTGGATGGCATCACTGACTCAATGGACATGAGTCTGAGTAAACTCCAGGAGTTCGTGATGGACAGGGAGGCCTAGCGTGCTGCAGTCCATGGGGTCTCAAAGAGTCAGGCACGACTGAACAGCTGAACTGAACTGAATTATATATAAGCTGGTCTGCTTGCTGGAAGTCACCTTTTCCTTACTGAAGGGCTTCTAGCTTCATAAAGGACTCCACTGGCAACATTTCTCTTCTTTAGGCTCTCTAGACTGAAGATTCTTGGTTCTGGGATCATCCTGGAGACAGGGGGTCCTGTCTTATGCTTGTGCAATGCTGTCTATAAAATAACTCAGGGCTGGATTAAATAGCAACCTATATGAGGAGGCAAAACCACTTTAAGCTGGTCAGATTTGTGTGCTATCTCACTTTTGTCCATCCAGTTGTGTCCTTTCTGCGTGAAGCTTGCCCTGGTGCATTAACTCCGTGAGCCTTCTGGGTTTTGCTTGCACGCAGATTTGTTGCACTCCTGTGGTGGTGGTGGGGAAGATTTGGGACTCAGTAGGATCCTGAAAGAGGTGTCTAATGTCTGTCTCACAGCTCTAGGTTAAAGGGAGGTGTCACACAAGTCCAAGAGGTGTTTATCACATGCCCGTTGAAGAGGTAAACAGTTTTGTATGGATGCCCTGAGGAGGAAACTGGCCCAATCAGGTGTATTTTGCATGAAGGAAAGATTAGGAATGGTGGTTTTTTAATCTGGTCTCCTAGGAGTTCCTGTTGAAAGTGTGGAACAAAGGAAGACATTTGTTTCTTCAACCCCTCACTTTCACTCAACCAAGTGGGTTTGGTTCCAGTTTGTCTACTGTGCATATTGAACTACTGAAGTTTTGTTCTGAAGCTAAGAAAAAAATAGAAAATCATAGAGTGGTGACTAAGAGTGTGAATTTAGGCTTCAAGTCTGGGCTCTATCACTTAGCAAGTGTCTGAATGTTGGGGAAGTTATTAAAGCCACAGTTTCCACATGGCATGGTGTTTAATTTCCTCATAGGCTAGTTGTGAAGATGATTTGGGATAATGCTTGGAAAGGGCCTACACAGGGCCTGTCACAACATTAATCCTGTAATAGGCTGGATAAGAAGTTTTGAGCAAGAAAGACAAATGGCCTGAGATCCAGAGCAGGAGACCATTAAAGCAGGTAAAGAGAAAAGTAGAAAATTTACTACTAGGAGTTGCACAGTTTGCCTAGGAATGACCCTAGTGATGGGTGTCTAAGCATTGGAGATGCTTAGATAAAGAATTTTAAGCCTGACAAAGTCAATGTCCATAATTTGTATGTAGTTTGTAAGCCTTATAAAATATACAGTCTTTTAATAACACTGTTGGATTCAATTAAATTCTTCCAATACTGTATTTTAAAGATGAAATCTCTACACAGTTCTTTGCAGAGCTGTATGTTTATAGCTTGTGGAAAGATTTCCTTTTAGTGTATGTTGATGGTTATACAGCTATTCTATAATATTGATTAAGTCTTTGGGGCTCTGAATATGTTCTTTTAGCATAACTAACTCTCATTTTATACCAATTGTAATCCCATCTGAACCAAATTGGGAAGTAATATTGTATGTATGCAAACTCATTTGGACAAAATAGCTTAAAAAAGACATTATTTTTTGAATACTGAAAGCAAACCTGACTAATGTTGCTTTAAAATTTTTATTCTTCTAATTTGATCTTTGANTGTAATCCCATCTGAACCAAATTGGGAAGTAATATTGTATGTATGCAAACTCATTTGGACAAAATAGCTTAAAAAAGACATTATTTTTTGAATACTGAAAGCAAACCTGACTAATGTTGCTTTAAAATTTTTATTCTTCTAATTTGATCTTTGAATGTTCCTTTTTTTTTTTTTTCAGACTTTGGGATAGTAGCCATAATTTCTATTTCCGAGCTTTTGTGTGTTAAGTTTCTAAGGAAGTAATGCACTATTAAATTTAAACAAAATTATTATGTCTTCCTTAAATGGTTCAATATATATAAAATGAGTTGAATTATAAAATGTGTTTTCATTA
>SJYW01020892.1:177803-195423 GCA_006410735.1 Raphicerus campestris | reverse complement strand
CTAACTCTCATTTTATACCAATTGTAATCCCATCTGAACCAAATTGGGAAGTAATATTGTATGTATGCAAACTCATTTGGACAAAATAGCTTAAAAAAGACATTATTTTTTGAATACTGAAAGCAAACCTGACTAATGTTGCTTTAAAATTTTTATTCTTCTAATTTGATCTTTGAATGTTCCTTTTTTTTTTTTTTTCAGACTTTGGGATAGTAGCCATAATTTCTATTTCCGAGCTTTTGTGTGTTAAGTTTCTAAGGAAGTAATGCACTATTAAATTTAAACAAAATTATTATGTCTTCCTTAAATGGTTCAATATATATAAAATGAGTTGAATTATAAAATGTGTTTTCATTAAATAGATTTAATATGCATATAGTTAACCATTTATTTCTATAATTAGGGATGGTTTTTAAATATTGAAGAGTTGTGTTGTTGGTATCAGAGTTCCTCACTTTTGTATATTATTACAAAATCTCACATAATATGTTTTGCTGTTACATATATACATCCAATCTTTACACTATTTCTAATATATGTTATCTCATTACTGTAACATTCTATGCAGTTTGTATTATTTCACCCATGTTTACAAGATGAAAGTCACAAAATAATTAACTCAATGTGACAAAGAAAAAATTAGAACCTAAATACATTTGACTTCTGAGCAATAACTGTGATACACATCTCTAAGATAGAAGAGATTCAATTTGTAAAGAATTTCAATATTTTTGAGGTCATTTTGTTATAGTCTTTGAGCCTCAATTAATATCTTCTTATTTTATTTTTAACGGATTTATTTTTTTATGGAACAAAATCTTAGACCATTCTGTATACCAGTTTGGGGACAAATTTTATATCAGAAGATGCTAAGCATATTTCATATTTCACTTATTAAGTGTCTGTTAAGTTCTTCCTGCAGCAGGACCTGTGTGATGGCTGAGAATATGAGATGAGACACAGGATTTTAGCCTAGTAAGGACAANAAAAATATATATATACAAATAAAGTAGGTACGTACATTAAGAGAATCTTACAAACTAGGAACTTCATCTGTGAAGTAGTAGTGTTGCAAAGACCATTTTCATGGAATCTCAAACTATCTGATCTGGAAAGGAAAGTATTGTCTCACATTTACAGAAACACTTCTATAAGAAAGATATGAACATGTATTCATTAAGTATGAGTTAAGAATTTTGAGGTGATTTTTCTAAAGCTAAAACCTTTTTTTTTTTTCTCTTGAAATGTTTTAATTAACTCCAATAGTGTCCCTGCTAGCATTCAGGGTAATTATTTTTCTTTCTCTTCATTTTGATAAATGATTAAGCATTCTGGTGGAGAACAGAAGGTGGCACTCTTCTCTCTTGTGANTCTAAAGCTAAAACCTTTTTTTTTTCTCTTGAAATGTTTTAACTCCAATAGTGTCCCTGCTAGCATTCAAGTCCTGGTAGTTATTTCTGTTTCTCTTCATTTTGATAAATGATTAAGCATTCTGGTGGAGAACAGAAGGTGGCACTCTTCTCTCTTGTGATATTTTCCACTTGAGTGTTTAATTCTTCTTTGTTAGGATTTAGTGCAGCACACGGTTGGCAAGTTCATTGTTTCTTTGCAACTAATGACCATTTTTACACTTATCAAAAGGCAGGGACAGGTTTGGAATACAAGGCACCAACTGTCATCAACAATTTAGTAGTAAACAGTGGTTAGAGTTTGACAAGGCCCCTTACAGTTTACTTGCCCATGTGAACAACTTGCCTCCTGAATGATTTTCTCCTCATTTTCTGTTTTACAGACATGGGTAATAAAAAATAAAAAAAGCATTTAGGTGCACTGGAGCACTTGGAAAAGATTTGCTATTACCAGTTTCACATGTACTGAACTGATGGTTGATTAAATGAGCATGTAGTGATGTAATCTGTGACCTTTCAGCCAATTCTCAAGTTAAACTTCATTTTAAAGCTTAACTCTTTAAAAAAAAAATCATACTTGGTAGCTGATTTCAGCTAGTTTATGTGGGTAAAGTTGAGGTAACCTTTTGTGGTTTAGTTGCTAAGTCATGTCCGACTCTTGTGACCTCATGGACTGTAGCCTGCCAGGCTCCTCTATCCATGGGATTCTCCAGGCAAGAGTACTGGAGAAATTGCCATTTCCTTCTCCATAGATGGCAATAAAAATCAGTTTGATTGCTTTCCTTTGTATTTATGTTACACTCTTTCCCAAAGGCATGAAAGCAGTCAGATACTCACCAAGCACTGTTTAAGTGATGTTTAAGTGTTGTCTAAGTGAGAGTTAATATATTTTATTTTTTTTAAGTCATGTCTTTGATTATGCATATAAAACAGACTCAGCAGATTTTCCTAGTGTACATTTCAGGCTTCACTGTCATCTAGTATTTTTAAGTTTTATTTACTTCACCTTTTATCATCCCAAACTAGTGTGTTTCATTATAAATACCACATGCCCTTTCAATAATGGCTTCCTATGGCAAATTGCAATCATATGACTTCATTCTATTTTCACCATTTTGTCTGGCATCAGTGAAGAGCCCCATACCTGGCTGTGCTAACATCATTAGATACGGCCTTTGGAAAGTTGCCCTCAGCTAAAATGAAAATCATTAGGAGCTGTGTGGAAGTTTTGCACAAGTGTTTTTCACATCTCAGGTAGTTGTATTTCAGTGTTTGTATTCACACCTATTAGCGAAACAATTTAAGCCTCAAGACTTGCTCCCTTGTAAAAGCACATCTATTATTAAGGACACAAACCAAAGTTCACTATCAAGATAAAAAGCCTTTGCTCCTTTGTGGGAACTAGATAACAAAAGTAAAATTTTGTTCTGGGTGGAGAGGTACTGTGTTAGATTGAAACATGAAGATAAGGTCATGGCTAGTAACGTACAGGAAGGGATCCATAAATCGTGGTTCTAATAACTGTGCCCAGAGCGAGCTGCTTGGATGTCATGATATACATCTGTCTCCTATCTCTAGCTCATACACTATTAAACTACAGACAGAAGGTTCATAGAACTAACAGTTCAGACGACTGCCCTAAACAGACCCCTAACAAAACCGAGTCCTGCAGAGTAATACAGCAGTATATGACTGAATCTTTGGAAGTTTGAGAGCTACAGAGTCTGGGTACCACCATGTAACTTATATTAGGAACTGGGGTACCTGTGCAGAGTAAGCACAGATTTTCCCCAGATAGGTCAGGGGTGTGTTTTGCAGGGACTTGGGAAATAGATCGTGGCTGTGGAGTTGGTAGTCATGGCATTCTTTAAACGGGTTTATCAGTAGCAGCAGTCACAGCAGCCTCCAGGAATAAAATGTGAGGCCTAGGAAGCTTCTTAATATAAACATTAATGTTCTATAGAAGCGGCCAGTAACCTTTTTTGTCAAGAACCAGATAAGTTAACATCCTAGTTTTTCTGAGTCAGGAAGCAAATCAAGGCTATTATGTAGGTATACCAGTATGACCGTTTCCTATGTAAACATTTCAACATGTAAAAAAACTCTTTGTACACAGCCTGAACAAAGATGGGTGGCAGGCCCGATTTGGTCTGTGGGTCATAATTTGCTCATACCTATAGGATCCAAACATTTTGTACCATGTCTATTTTATTTTTAATAATTCAGGCTAGCATCCAGAGTACTTGGTTGATTGGATATATAGGAACACCGATATTCTTAGAGCTCTTACTGTTTGAGTTTTTAGAGCTGTGAATGATCAGACAGAAGAAAATGTTGATTTGGTTGACTTGTCTTGCACTAATAAAGACAAAATGACACCTGGTAAACATAAAATCAGGTCCTCAACAATCAAATGGCATTTACTTAATCTATTATGGAAATGTCAAGTCCCTCTACAGAAAAGGAATTCTAATAGTTACTGATGTTTCATAATTTCACTGCTTGGAAAAGAACCTGACCTAGTTTAATAAATCATTTAGGAAAATAAAAATACTGTGTATTGAAAAGGAAAGAGAAAATAAAGGCATAGTTCAGGAATAAATTCTGTCTTTCAGTTACAAAGGCTCTGTAACGATTCCCTGGTCAGAACTAAGCCTCTGAGAAATTGGTTCCTATGTACTTGGTAAGGAAACTTCCAACAGATGGGCTGAAGGCTTGTCAAGGCAGTTGAAAGAGCTGTTAGCCCAAAAAGAAGACCAGGTCATCCAGTCAGACAGACCATTCTTGTGAGAGCCTGCTCATCTGCTTCTCTGGGAGCAGATAATCAGACCATGTCGGTACTTTTAATGTCTGGATGGTAACTTTGGGAAGAGTTCAGTAAGTTCAGTCGGTTATATTTGGGCTAAATCTTCCACTGCTGCCGTGCCTCATGGTTTGTCAAAGTGTCTTTCCATGTTGGGATATAAGGCTTGCAATCTCCAGTTTCATTTTCTTACGGCTATGAGCTGGTGCACAGCTCAGGTTTGTCACCTATTGGAGAGGCTGGTGCTCTCTAGATATCATGAACAGTAATCCATAATCTCAAGACACTTCTCCATTAGCTTCATCTCGTGGATGTTTTTCTTTGGATGCAGCACACGTCTAGAGTTTTTGTTGTGATATGTCACTAGTAGGTGATATGCCACTAGTGTGTTAATCTTAAATTTCATTTGTATGACAACAATTGTCTTCAACAAAGCAAACCTAAATTTTCTAGATCATAAGTCAGGATTCTAATTTTCAAAAGTAATGGAAGAGTTCCATTTCCATTGTGGCTCATCTGGTTAAGAATCTATCTGCAATGTGGAAGACCTGGGTTCGATTCCTGGTTGGGAAGATCCCCTGGAGAAGGGAAAGGCTACCCACTCTAGTATTCTGGCCTCAAGAATTCCATGGACTGTATAGTCCATGGAGTTGCAAAGAGTCAGATATGATTGAGCGACTTTCATGTTCAATGAAAAAGTTTGTTCTAATTACAGTTAACATTTATTGACTTTCTCAGTAAGCATGGTTCAGCCATATTAATTGCATTTGTAATGTATTTTAATTAGCATTTCTTTACAGATTATCTTGATATAATTTTAAGAAACTGCTATTAGGTTAAAGGCATTTGAAATATATGTCTCCTGAACATGTTTTATTTAGAGAGGATCTCTATAAAGCCTTTATCAATAACTGACAACGAACGAGTTCTTGGTGTTTTATAACAAATGTTTCCTACATTAACTGTCATGCTGCATTACTTCTAACAGACATACCTTTTTTTTTTTTTTCACTTTTGAACATCTTTGGAATTGGGAGGCATAAGTGATAGCATGTAGTGGTGTAAATTGTAGAAGTGCATAAAATGATAGTGCTTCTTAAAATCAGTGGTGTTTTACATTCAATGAAATCAACAACTTCTGAATTGCCCTAAAAAGTAGAAGCAAATAGAAAAAAAATGATGTAAAAGAATAGGAACAATTATCTTTTGGAGACGTACAGCTTAACTACGTAACTGAAGCCAAACAATAGTTTGTAGCTGAATTCATTTTTAAAATGAGTATTGACTGGTCAATATTTTATGTTAAGCTGTAAAGTTAAGGGATATAAACATGACACAATCCTTGGTCCCTTGAGAAGTTAGGATATGTTTTGGCCAATCTGGACAAAGAAATATGAAGTGATAAAGCATGTATTATTTAGCCATTTTATGCATAGTGAGAAATTATATAATGTCTGTGAATATACACCCACACAAATGCTTTGTGGGTTAGGTTAGTTGAGCCATTTGTAATTGTCATCAATATTATCATTGTCACACTTAACAGTGATGACTTCCTATGGGCTGAACAAGGGACAGTGTAAGAGAAGATGTAAGCTTCAGAAGATCCCAAACAGGAGCTAGAGTTTATTCAAAGCCTAGGAGCCAGGATAAAAAGGATTCCAGATAAGGTAAATGGCATGAAAAATATTTGGAGTCAGTTATGGGAGTGAAGAGTTACAGCGGCAGTAAGATGATTTTATGAAGTTCAAGACTCAAGCTGGAGGCTGTGTTGATGAGGCTGGCTAATAGACTGGTACCAGATGGTAGACAAAACTGTGTGCCAGAATCAAGAATGCCCGGAGAAGCCATCAAGGACATTTTGGAAGGAAAGGACATCTCCTTTATCTTGAAAAGTGCTTCTCTTGCCTCTGCTATTTCCTGTAGCTGTTACTCAATTTTTTCATTGACTTCCAGCTCTGAAAAATCACTATTTGCTCTCTAATTCCTTATTTTCTTCTGTATGTACTACCTACTCCTAATCCCTTACCACATACCTCCCCCATTCTGCAGAAACTCCCCTCTTATGCATCTGCACATGAAATCCATTTTACCTTAGCATATATGACATATACTTTTTAATACACCCATTTCATACATGAGAGAACTGAGTCCTGTAAAGTTCATTTGACCTGTCCAAGGTTATTCAGCTCTTTGTGTAAAATCTGGTCCTCACATCAGACCTGTTGACTGTCTTCTGGACTTTTGTGCCTGCCCCAGAGTTCCTTTATTTGCATTCACTTTGCTGCATGCTCAGGACCAGTTCCCCTGAAGTACAGGTACCTTGAGAGAGACCTAACTAGAATGGTCATTCAGTTACTCTGGCCTTTTTCATCTCCTCACAGCTATCACCTAACATCAGAATCCAAATAAAAGAGTTGGATTCATACTGACTTTCTTAAAGCCTGAAGTACTTGAGAAATACTCTTACATCCATTCTTATAGCAATCCCAATAGGTAGATGTTATGTAACATGCTGCAGTGGGAAAGACCAAGGAATAGAGCTTTAAGTAATTTAATGAGTCCAGTGAAAGTAGTTGCTCATGTTGTTGATGGAATTCATACTCCTGCTCACTGATCTTCTTAATGGAAGCTGTTTCAGTTGATGCAATCAATAAAGGCAAGATCTGTCTCAAATGATTTTGATCCACGTGTTATCTTTGCCTTTCCTGTCTTAACCTAGAGGAAATGTATTAAGAATTTTCAATAATGTGATTGCTTTGGTAGGTACTACTCTAGGAAAATCTGCTTTATTACATTTTGTAATGATTATATGTCATGCATAGCTCTCCTAAGCAAGAAAAGCATAGTGTTATGTTAGCATATTTAATTATTTGAACTCCCCAAATTTACATTACTGTAGAATGCTGTGAATTCAGTGATTTCCTATTTCTCCTCATGTTCCCAGCCTTGTGAATATGACTGCTTTATCTGACATGAGTACATAAAGTTTGTATATTGTCACCCTGCTTATTTAACTTATTTGCAGAGTACATCATGAGAAATGTTGGACTGGATGAAGCACAAGCTGGAATCAAGACTGCCAGGAGAAATGTCAATAATCTCAGATGTGCAGATAACATCACCCTTATGGGAGAAAGTGAAGAAGAGCTAAAGAGCCTCTCAATGAAAGTGAAAGAGGAGAGTGAAAAAGCTGGCTTAAAGCTCAACATTCAGGAAACGAAAATCATGGCATCTGGTCCCATCAGTTCATGGCGAATAGATGGGGAAACAGTGTCAGACTTTATTTTTGGGGGTCCAAAATCACTGCAGATGGTGATTCCAGCCATGAAATTAAAAGACACTTGCTCCTTGGAAGAAAAGTTATGACAAAACTAGACAGCATATTAGAAAGCAGAGACATGACTTTGCCAACAAAGGTCCATCTATCTAGTCAAAGCTATGGTTTTTCCAGTGGTCATGTAAGGATATGAGAGTTGAACTATAAAGAAAGCTGAGCACTGAATAATTGATGCTTTTGAACTGTGGTGTTGGAGAAAACTCTTGAGAGTCCCTTGGACTGCAAGGAGATCCAACCAGTCCATTCTAAAGAAAATCAGTCCTGAATATTCACTGGAAGGATTGATGCTGAAACTTAAACTCCAATACTTTGGCCAACTCATGCAAGGAGCAGACTCATTTGAAAAGACCCTGATACTGGAAAAGATTGAGGGCAGGAGGAGAAGGGGATGACAGAGGATGCTATGGATGGATGGCATCACTGATGCAATGGACATGAGTTTGAGTAAGCTCTGGGGGTTGGTGATGGACAGGGAGGCCTGGCGTGCTGCAGTCCATGGGGTTGCAAAGAGTTGGACATGACTGAGCGACTGAGGTCAATTGAACCAAATCTGACATGACTCTGTATGACTTTTTTTCTTTTTTACATAGCTTCTCTGTGCAATTCCAAGAAGTTTTATGAGAGAGAAACCCTACTCGAATTGGATTTTGAAAAGTTGGGAATTTGTCAGCAATATAATCTGAAATTCTGGGTCCAGATTCTCAGTTAATACTATGAAGAACCTATCTCCATCTCTTGGTCAGGTGACTTGGTTTGCCTGGGATAGTCCAGATCCATTTTGTCCTTCTGGAGGCCAGTTTTAGCAGCTCTCCTAGACAAAAGTGTTTTCCTCTGGATGATGACTTTTGTGGTCACCCTACTGGTCCCTGAATTGCTCTTGTGCATATTTCACCTGTGGCTGTGAGACGGGCTACACCCATTCTAGTCTGGAATTGTAGTGGCTCATGGCAGCTTAGTCATCATGGCAGAAATCCTTCTAGTATGTGGGTCACGTGAACTTAGTCAATTATTTTGGCCAGATGAATGGAGTGTGCTCACTAGGAGATCTCAGTTCCTGTTGAAGGTGGTGGCAAGGGAGATGGTTTCAGCTGTACCAAAACCATAAAGATTGAGCTGTTTCCTCAAAGCAAAATTTCCTGCAAAGTGCTATTTCTAGAAGGATGGAATGGACACCTGGTAAGCAAAAATTATGTTTTTTGAAAAAAAAAAAATGTCTTCCCACTGTCAACTGGAATTCCCAAAGACATTATCTTTCATTTTTTCCATCGTAGTAACTTTTAACCTATTTCTCCTCCTCTCCAAAAACTGTGTTTCCTTTTGTGTTACTGACCCTTGTGTGTTGTCTTCTTAAGATGCTGCCCCATCAGTGTCTGCCTCTACATTTATCTTCTCTATCTCCATCTTTCTACCACTAGTCAGTTTCTTGTGATGTAAATACATATTCAACATTTTATATTAAAAATCCTCTGGATTTAATGTCACATTTCTGCAATTATTGTGGTTTCCTCCCTCAACTAATGTGTAATTCATGTATTTCCATTTATGTCTTTCACCTTCTAACACATTTTGATTGGCTCTCTATAAGGTCTTTTTACTCTCTATAAGGTCATTAATAAACTTCTTGAAAAATTGAGCCATGAACTTGGCATCATGGATTACTTCTTCTCTACCGTGTAGCTGGTCTTTCTTTCAATATTCCTTTATCTTTGTTCATTCCATTTCTTTGTCCTGGGTGAGCTCACTCCTCTACTTCTTCAATTTGGGTCTTGGTCCATTTTCTTTCTTACCTACACTTCACATTGACTTTCATTAGCTTCACTTATTCTGATATTTTTAGCTTTCATTTACATAGTATTTCCAAATTTATAAGCCTAGTCCAAAGCTTCCTCAAAGCCTCATATTAATATATTGAACTGCTTGCTGGAGATCTCCACCACAAAATACTTCTGACATCTCGAATTCATTTTCAGGATGAATTTACTATCTTGCCTCCTACATTAACTTCTCTTGAGTCCTTATTGTCGTATCTTCTTACCTTATTGTCTGCTTTGTTACTCACCTGCAAAATTTGGAATATTTCCTTAATCAACAAGATTGACTTTTTACTTGTGTGTGTATTTCTTTCAAATTCTCCTTGTCTACTAATAATTCCTACTATTATACCTTTATCTTAGGATTTCAACTCTTGCTATGCTATTTCAATTATCTTCTCTTTGGGATCTCTGCTTTCAATTTTGTTTACTTCAAATCCATCTTCCATGATTGTGAACATCATTTAAGACCCATCCTAAATCTGCACTCCTCCTGCTTTGAACACTTCAAGAGCTCCTCACTGTCTTCTGTGAATAATCCCAGTTCAGTTCAGTTCAGTTCAATTCATTTCAGTCACTCAGTCATGTCTGACTCTTTGTGACCCCATGGACTGCAGTATACCAGGCTTCCCTGGCCTTCACTATCTCCTAGAGCTTACTTAAACTCATGTCCATCAAGTCAATGATGCCATCAAACTATCTCATCCTCTGTTATCCCCTTCTCTTCCTGCCTTCAATCTTTCCCAGCATCAGGGTCTTTTCAAATGAGTCAGTTCTTTGCATCAAGTGGCCAAAGTATTGAAGTTCCCAAGGCTAGGCTTTATCTGTCTGAATACACACCCTTTTTTTTTTTTTTCATTTTGCTTTTTTACTTGCTTATCCATTTATATTACATGAAAAACATGAGCAATAAAGAGAACTGAAAGATAAAGTCATTACCTGGATAGGATGGGAGTTGAGGGGAAGTAGTTTCCCAGTTGGTTTTTGTAATTGTTCACAGATAGTCTTTCACAATTTATTTGATTCAACAACAACAACAAAAAGATTGGGAGAAGAATATCAGGTAAGGTTTTAAAGAGGAGTTGAGAGGGCATTTAGAAATAAATAAAGCACTATTATAGTCAGAGCTCAGAGAAGAGAGTATCATCCTTCACTTTCCAGAAAAGAAGGTAAGGAGGTAATATGGCCCATGGGCAAAATTAGTGGGAAGAAGTTGGCTATCTAGATTTTATAGGATATTTTAAGAGTTATTCCTTAGCTCATGCCTATTTCAACTTACTAATTTTGCAGTAAAACAAGTCAAGGAACAAACATTTGTGCAGGTCCTTGGATTTCTCCTTTCTCTCCTAGTGTTGCTAAGAGGGCCTGTGAGGAGCCGATGACTCAGCGCTCCTCACGCCGCTGTGTGGTTCGCTTCTCTGCTCTAGGGCTTTCTCCTTGACAAATGGCTGCCCTAAGTTGTTTTCATGTTGATGAATTGATTCACAGTAATAAGACTCTGAAGAGATGGATTTGTAAACCAGAGTCTGGCTTATTTATAAAGCAAGATCCACCTAGGGCTATCTATAACTAGAACCAGCTGTCTTCTCAAGATACCACTCTTTTGACAGCAATATATGTGGGAAACTCAATTTGTTAATAATTGATGGCTTTGGGAAGCATAGAATTGGCCACAGCAAGGGAAGTGGATGGATTTAAGGAACGTCTCCTTGAAGCTGAGATACAACCTGAAGGAATTATACCTGTAGACAATAAGGGTGGGTGCAACAGGTAATCAGTGCCTGTCATTCACAGGCAGTGTCTCATTCTCCAGGCCAGTTCCTCGTAGACACTGGTAAAGTTCTTATTCTCTCTCTTTCCAGCATTCCTGTTGAGAAAATAAGAGTCCATTAAGGTCATATGTTCACCCCCAGGACTGATCAAAGGCAATATTGGGAAGTAGATAAAATTGTCTATATGCATTTCACATAATTTTTCCTAGTCCATTTATTTTTACTTAACATTTTAATAAGTCCCCTTTCTCAAGTGACCTGCTGTTATTTGCTATTTTCCTCTCCTGGTTTTTGTATTTTAAATCAAGGCCATAAATCAAAATCAAAATCAGCTTAAACATGATGAATTGCTGACGATGGAATATAGTGCATATCAGGGAATATAAAAACTGTGCAAACATGTCCAACTTTTACTTTGAACTAATTGGGAGATTTGGAACAAAATAAAATAAGAGTTTGGGAGAACTATGGAAAAATTGGGGATGCTTCTTGGGTTAAGGTTAGGGAGTTGTTAAGGTAGGGGAAGGAAGAGTGAGTGGAAGTAAGAAGAACAAAGTTTGTCATAGTGTGGAAGTAGATGAGGGACAGAAAGAAGAAGCAAGGCAAGGGGCTGAGCTCAGGTACCAGGTCATAGTACAGTGTGAAGCAAAGTGTCAGAGGTACATGGTCCAGTGAAAGCAGAACCTTTAACACAAAGCAGAGACTATGGACTGTGACATGACTTTGAGAATGACAGCTTCTGACATGCGTTAGGAATAATGGTTTGATAGTAATATGTTGAAGGAATTTGGGAAACAGGGAAGTTGGGAAGAACAATCAGATTGTTGCTTTACCTAAGGTATGGTCTAATTTGGATCTGAGCTGAATGGGAGGAAATGGGCAATTCAGATATTTTGCAATAAGCATCAAGACTTAAGTTACATACTATATGCAGGGGGTGTAGATATTAGAATAAAAATTAAAGATTTTAAAATTTGCAGTTTGAAAATGACAAGAGGAGCTGATCTTGGGATCTGATGTGTTTCCATAGGTGGCAAGACATAGAAGAGAGTGATCAAGTGGGCAACTAGAAATATGGAATCAGGGTATAAAAGGTTAAGTCTGGGGATGTATTTGGGAATTATATACATGGAGAATTACATCAGTGAATGAGATGCCATCTCANTGCAGGGGGTGTAGATATTAGAATAAAAATTAAAGATTTTAAAATTTGCAGTTTGAAAATGCCAAGAGGAGCTGATCTTGGGATCTGATGTGTTTCCATAGGTGGCAAGACATAGAAGACAGTGATCAAGTGGGCAACTAGAAATATGGAATCAAGGTATAAAAGGTTAAGTCTGGGGATGTATTTGGGAATTATATACATGGAGAATTACATCAGTGAATGAGCTGCCATCTCAATGGTGAGATGGAAAGAAGGACACCATCCTAGACTTCAGATAGAGGTTGAAGACAAGGTACTTTAGACAAAAGGACTAAAGAAATCACCATTTATTGAGCATTTTCTATATGAATGTCCTACTCTAAGCATATCAATTGTATTAGCTCATTTTATCCACATTTTGGGAAACCAAAGTGAAGTACTAAGAAATGAGTGCAGTCTTGAAAATCAAGGGATTTGAAGTTTGATATTTTTACTACATGCTACAGAAAAGTGAAAATAAGTGGAGAAAGTTCATTGTTGTATTTGAGGTAATAGTTTCATGAATATCAGTACAAAAAGCAAAGTTCTTACAAATAAATGGGAAATACCTAGAAGCAATGTAAAGAGGACCTGTATATGATGTGTCTGGCATCGAATAGAAGAATAAAAACAGGATGAGGGTCAAACTATGAGTTTCTCGAACAGAAGATGTTTAAATATCGTTAAAGGGAGATGAGTAAAAATACAAAAATACATAATATTGTAGACTAATGAAGGGAAGGAGCTCTCATGAAAGCAGCATCCTGGGAAATAGGAAAACAAATGAAGTCCAGGGTACACGTAGAGGCATTAACTGCAGGAGAAGATGTGTTCTTGGTTAGTGTTATGAGCTGATGGTGTAAGGGAACCTGGTAATTCGATAATTCTGTGACAACTAATGACATGAAGAGCTCTCAAAAGGGCCTGCTTAANAGGGTACACGTAGAGGCATTAACTGCAGGAGAAGATGTGTTCTTGGTTAGTGTTATGAGCTGATGGTGTAAGGAAACCTGGTAATTCGATAATTCTGTGACAACTAATGACATGAAGAGCTCTCAAAAGGGCCTGCTTAAATTGTCTTCTAGTAGAAATGAAAGAGGAGAGTGAAAAAGTGGGCTTAAAACTCAACATTCAGAAAACTAAGATCATGGCATCTGGTCCCATCATTTCATGGCAAATAGNGACCCCATGGACTGTAGCCCACCAGGCTCCTCCGTTCATGGGATTTTCCAAGCAAGAATACTGGAGTGGGGTGCCAATATTTATTCATATAAGTTAGAAACCCACCATATTAGCATTAAACTTGATAATAATCTTATCAAAGAAGTGATACAGCTTTGATGAATTTTTCAAGGGAGTTTTGTTTCTCTCTGTTATACCAAATAGCATGCTTACCTATAGTGTTATAATAAATAGGCAACTCAGTCTAATGAGGGAGACTAGTTTTCCCTAATGTCTGTTACAAAAAAAAGCTTAAGACAACTGTCCTCTAAACATGACACCAAGTGACAACTGAGATTATGGAAGATTTTATACTGGAATTATAACAATTATTATGTAAACAATAGCTTCTCTCTGTGTTCCACACTAAGACTCTGAGCTTTTAAGCACAGTTTTAAAAAAAAGAAAATCAGCCGTGTCAAGCTGTGAAGCATCTAGAGCTCATCTGCATATCCTAATTTTCATCCAAATTTTTATGGTGCTGACCATCTGGATGAATGAATGCTACAGATGACTACCCAGGTCTTTTCAACAGAAGCTAAAGTTATGCCTGCTGCTATGGAAAAAATATATTTTGGTTGATCCTTAGGAAGTCAATTTGTCAACATGCTGAAAAGTGGAAATGTGCCTGGGTATGGTCTGTACAGAATTTCTCTTCTACATATTACTTTATGTTTCTATAAACTTTATAAATAAGACTTCAGTTTCTGATTACTGGTAAGGAGATTCAAAAACTAAGATTGGTGTTAGAGNTTTGTCAACACGCTGAAAAGTGGAAATGTGCCTGGGTATGGTCTGTACAGAATTTCTCTTCTACATATTAATTTATGTTTCTATAAACTTTATAAATAAGACTTCAGTTCCTGATTACTGGTAAGGAGATTCAAAAACTAAGATTGGCGTTAGAGTACAGTACTTGGGTTTAAGTCAGGTTTTAACACTTTTCCTGTTTTTTGTTTGTTTGGTGTGTGTGTGTGTGTGTGTGTGTGTGTGTGTGCATGTGTGTGTGTACATGTGTGTGAGACAGAGAGAGAGAAAAAAACTCTAACTCTCTGAACTCAAGGGTGTTCATCTTTTCATAGGGATAATAATATGCAGTTGACAAATTGTTATAAAATTTGAATCAAACAAAATAAGGAAGACAAAGCAGAAGTTGTTTGTTTATAAAGACTAATAACAGTGAAACAAATTTGTAAGGCTGATCAAGAAACAGAGAAGCCCACCTAGAATCAGAAAGTCCTAGAGGAAAACACAGAGAAACAGATTTTTGACATTAATCTTGACAATGATNAAATACTGGAGTGGGGTGCCAATATTTATTCATATAAGTTAGAAACCCACCATACTAGCATTAAACTTGATAATAATCTTATCAAAGAAGTGATACAGCTTTGATGAATTTTTCAAGGGAGTTTGGTTTCTCTCTGTTATACCAAATAGCATGCTTACCTATAGTGTTATAATAAATAGGCAACTCAGTCTAATGAGGGAGACTAGTTTTCCCTAATGTCTGTTACAAAAAAAAGCTTAAGACAACTGTCCTCTAAACATGACACCAAGTGACAACTGAGATTATGGAAGATTTTATACTGGAATTATAACAATTATTATGTAAACAATAGCTTCTCTCTGTGTTCCACACTAAGACTCTGAGCTTTTAAGCACAGTTTTAAAAAAAAGAAAATCAGCCGTGTCAAGCTGTGAAGCATCTAGAGCTCATCTGCATATCCTAATTTTCATCCAAATTTTTATGGTGCTGACCATCTGGATGAATGAATGCTACAGATGACTACCCAGGTCTTTTCAACAGAAGCTAAAGTTATGCCTGCTGCTATGGAAAAAATATATTTTGGTTGATCCTTAGGAAGTCAATTTGTCAACATGCTGAAAAGTGGAAATGTGCCTGGGTATGGTCTGTACAGAATTTCTCTTCTACATATTACTTTATGTTTCTATAAACTTTATAAATAAGACTTCAGTTTCTGATTACTGGTAAGGAGATTCAAAAACTAAGATTGGTGTTAGAGTACAGTACTTGGGTTTAAGTCAGGTTTTAACACTTTTCCTGTTTTTTGTTTGTTTGGTGTGTGTGTGTGTGTGTGTGTGCATGTGTGTGTGTACATGTGTGTGAGACAGAGAGAGAGAAAAAAACTCTAACTCTCTGAACTCAAGGGTGTTCATCTTTTTATAGGGATAATAATATGCAGTTGACAAATTGTTATAAAATTTGAATCAAGCAAAATAAGGAAGACAAAGCAGAAGTTGTTTGTTTATAAAGACTAATAACAGTGAAACAAATTTGTAAGGCTGATCAAGAAACAGAGAAGCCCACCTAGAATCAGAAAGTCCTAGAGGAAAACACAGAGAAACAGATTTTTGACATTAATCTTGACAATGATTATTTTTTGATTTATACTGGAAGCACAAGCAATAAAAGCAAAAATCAACAAGTGAAATTATATCAAAGAAAAACAACAATATAGAAATAAAGGATCAGCAAACTGAATTGGGAATAGACAGAACAGAAGAAAATACTTGCAAATCATAGATCATATCAGGTGTTAATAACAAAATATGGACTTCTCAGGTGGCTCAGTGGTAAAGAATGTGCCTGCCAAGCAGGAGACACCTGCCAAGCAGGAGACATGGGTTTGATCTGGGTCAGGAAGATCCACTGGAGAAGGAAATGACAACCTTCTCCAGTATTCTTGCCTGGGAAATCCTATGGACAGAGGAACCTGAGGGCTATAGTTTATAGAGTTGCAAAGAGTTGGATATGACTTAGCAACTAAGCAACAGCAGCAACATCCAAAATATATGAAGAACCCATACAACTCAATAGCAAAAAAGCAAAATTAAAATAGGCAGAGACTCTGAATAGACATTTTTTCCAAAAAAAAAAGGTACACAGAAGACCAACAGGTACATGAAAAGATGCTCAGCATTACTAACCTTCAGAAAACTGCAAATCCAAACCACAATGAGATATCACTTCACACCTGTTAGAATGCCTGTTATAATAAAGATAAGAGATTAGTGTTGGAGAAGATGTGAAGGGCGCCCTTGTGCACTTGGTCCAGCAGGTTCCTTGAGAGGTTAAAAATAGAACTACCACATGACCCAGCANAGATATCACTTCACACCTGTTAGAATGCCTGTTATAATAAAGATAAGAGATTAGTGTTGGAGAAGATGTGAAGGGCGCCCTTGTGCACTTGGTCCAGCAGGTTCCTTGAGAGGTTAAAAATAGAACTACCACATGATCCAGCAATCCTACTTCCAGGTATATATCTAAAGGATATGAAATTACTACCTCAAACAGATAGCTTCACTTCCATGTTCTCTGCAATGTTACCTACTATAGCCAAGACATGGCTATGCATCCACTGATGGATGGACACATTTAAGAAATGTACCATTCAGACAAAGAGACACACCCACAATGGAAGGCTATTCAACCATAAAAAGAAGGAAATCCTGACATTTGCAACCACATGGATGGACCCTGTGCACACTGTGTTGAGTGAAATAAGTTAAAGAAAGACAATATTGTATGGTCTCATATACGGAATGAAAAATCAGCCAAACTCATAGAAACGGAGTAGAATGGCAGTTGCTAGAGTTTGAGGAGTGGAAGAAATTCAGAGCTATTGTCCAAGGCTACAAATTTCCAGTTAGAAGATTAATATGCTCTGAGGATCTAATATTCTGCATTGCAACTATAGTTAATACTTTACAGTTGACCCTTGAACAACTTGGCGATTAGGGGCACTGACCCCATGTACAGTAGGAAATCTGAATAGTTCTTTCCAATATGTCTTCCACATCTGAGGTTCTTCATCTGCAATTCAACTAACTGAGGATCATGTGGTACTATCAGTTTAGTTCAGTTGCTCAGTTCAGTTCAGCCGCTCAGTTGTGTCCGACTCTTTGCGACCCCATGAATTGCAGCACGCCAGGCCTCACTGTCCATCACCATCTCCCGGAGTTCACTCAGACTCACAACCATCAAGTCAGTGATGCCATCCAGCCATCTCATCCTCGATCGTCCCCTTCTCCTCCTGACCCCAATCCCTCCCAG
>SJYW01020892.1:160098-177466 GCA_006410735.1 Raphicerus campestris | reverse complement strand
ACTGATTCTTGGTGTTTGGTGTCACTAGTTGGCAATGAAGCCAGCTAGTAGTCAATCTGATATATGTCTCATATTTCTTGCTGCATGCTTAGGATTCTTGGCTATAACCTGTATTTTCCCCTTTATTATAACCAATTTACTTCTTATAGTGAAGATGGGAAAGGACAACTCTTCATCCTAAGAGCCCTAAGCAGACATTTGTAGCAAACTTGAGCACAAGACTCATTGATACCTGGCTGATCTCCTTATTTCAATATATACAACTCATTTAATTACAGTACCAGGCAAGACATAGCACAAGTCACAAAGATGGATAACTTGATTACATTCTATAACTTTCCTGACTTGACGAGTGTTGGCAAAGGCAAGGCATTAGGCTCACTGTCCGAGGCATCAAATGTCATGGTGATAATGGGGTTTGGGACCACGTGTTTCCTTTGGTGACAGGCTGCCACATGCTGTTTGGTGGTTTTAGCCTGGCACTTGGAAGAGAAGAGAGAAGATTGCAAAGAGGTGAGAAGTATATGAATCAGTTTCTGGGGTGTCCTGGGGCTCAGGAGAAAATGACTTGAAACAACTCCAGCTCTTGCTTTTTTCGTTCAATCAATTCCCAGCTGGGCTGTGACAGAAGGCAGATGATAAGAAAAGAGAGGAGAGCAATAAAGTGCAGTCACTTTTATAAAAGAAGAAGTTTCCCAGAGGAAAAAGTGAAAAAGAAGTAAAGGACTGCAGGGGAGGAGGGGAGAAACAGAGCTTGCTTGAGGGAGGGGAGAGGGCAGTAAAACCTCTGTTCTGTCTTCAGTATTAACAGCTGCGAAGAAGCTGAGACAGGTAATTATGTTCAGTGGAAAAGGGTTTCATCATAACCATACACTCACCATATTATGTAATGTGTGCATGTTCAGTTATGTCTGACTCTTTGTGACCCCTTGGACTGTAGCCCACCAGGCTCCTCTGTCCATGGGATTCTCCAGGCAAGAATACTGGAGGGGGTTGCCATTTCCATCTCCAGGGGATCTTTCTGACCCAGGGATCGAACCCACATCTCCTGCCTTGGTAGGTGGATTCTTTATCATTGCGCCACCTGGGAAGACTCAGTGACAACGAAGAACTGCCTTGGTCAGTTGAAAATGAAGACAAGACCTTCCTAACTGCCATGCAAGCTTCTTACAGTCATTGAAAAGACGGGATGATTTCTATAGGAAACAAAGCAAGCGGGAACCCCCCTGGGGCTCCTCAGTATTAAAAATGAGAAAACATCATTTTGTATCATTTAATTCTTATGTTAGGTGTATTTTTAAACAACGGTTTGATGGATGCAGTATAGAGCACCAGCTTGATTCTGCAGGTTTTGAGGGCAAAGCTGTATGCTTCTGCATTCGCCATAAGCTAAAACTTTGCTGGACACGTGGAGACAGATGTGTACTTGTCACTGGTGGGACCAAAGTGTAGAGATTCAGGAAGCTGTAGCATTACTAATGTACATTGGGCTTCTGTCATTCTGTGACTTTAAAACAAATGATCTTTGGAAAAATGGGATACATGTTACAGTTCAGAGTAACCAATAATAGCACTTAAAGGGACACGAAGTTAAAGCATATTTTAAAAGAATTAAGGCAGTATTTGAAGCATATCCTTACAATGGACCAATAAAGGGAACAGGAATATTTTCATCCCTTTTTTCTCTCTCTTTTTTTTTTTCCGTTTCCCCCTTTTTGGTAAGGTGATTTTTTCAGTATGCTCTTGGTAAGTCAGAATGTTAGGGACATACCTGAAATTTCTGGGTTTTGGGGGGAAAGCAGCTGATAAGTGGTGTTATGCTCTGAATTTTAGTAACAGAAAGGAAAGACCCCAGCTTACAGAAGACAGAAGGAAGCAGAGTAGAAAACTCATGTTCAAATAAGTGTGGCCTTACTGCTGGCTGGCCAGGAGTTTTTCATTTTGTAGTAGTTTTAATAATGGCAGAATCCAGGTAATGTTACAGGATTTAAGAAAGTAGCTATATCACTGCTCACTTTCTTTACATTAACATACTAAATATACTTCAAAGTTCTCAAAGTCTTTGCTGGAAACATAGGAAAGGCTTCCAAGCCACAGAGTTGCAGTGTGACAACTTGATTCTTTGTTTGATCCCATCCCATCCAAAGACATAAGAAATGTGTGGTCCTCAACTCAAGGCGTGTGTGTTCAGTGACTACTCTGACTAGGTGTGACTCAGCCACCTACACAATATACTTTGTACCCAGAACACAGATTTTTTTTTTTTAAGTTACAAGGCTGTTAGCGTTCTATCTCTGTGTTTACCCTGTGTTCTTTCATACAGTAAATGAAGAACATTTTCCACACCTATGAGCCCCGCCCCCAAGGAACCAGAGTATGGATTAAAATTGAGGCAGAACCTACTAGTGTGTATATGTATACCTCTATTTAATTTGTACTGAGAAATACTTCAGTGCTTGAACTTACTGTCCAGTGATTATTTTTTTTGACTATTATTATAATTTTGAAAGAATATGTTTACTGCTAAGAAAAAGAGACATTTAGGAACTTGACTCTGAAGANCCTCTATTTAATTTGTACTGAGAAATACTTCAGTGCTTGAACTTACTGTCCAGTGAATATTTTTTTTGACTATTATTATAATTTTGAAAGAATATGTTTACTGCTAAGAAAAAGAGACATTTAGGAGCTTGACTCTGAAGAATTTGAAATGGAGGTAATTGAGAAATTAAACTTTTATTTTAAAAGCAGACACTTTGCCCCATAAAGACTGAGCTTGGTTAATTCCTTCAGCATTAAGAAGATTGCCAACAAAATAGTTTTGCTGATGATTTTTTAGATTCTGAAATTTTATCTATGTATTTCATCTTTATTAATCTCCAGAGAGATTTACTATTGGGCTGGCTTAAGCTCTGTAATATGGTAAAGTGATAATGTTAATATAATGCAAATCCCCAAGGACCCAATGATGACAGATAAATGTCAGTTTTGTGCTAGATAAAAGAAAAGAAATCTAGTAAAACCATTATTGGGAGGAAATTGCACATTTTTTCCAAGGTAAAAGGCTGATTTTTAAAAGTGTTTTCTGTGGCTATAATACTGAAATGTTTGTGAATAACACAGTATGTTATGTATTTTGGTTTGACACAGACTTTTTTTTTTAACCTTGAAACTTTTCATCCTCTTTATAAAGTCCATTTACTTAATCTGTGACACAAATAACCCTCATTTTTTTTTTTCAACCAAGATTTAATTCCGACCCTATAAAAAGCATTCTAGTAAACATCTATGAGAGAACAAAGCAGAGAGAGGTTTAACACCTATGCAGATGGACAGGACAAACATTGCCTGAATGTAATTTGGGGAAGAAATAAATTACACTGCTTCTGTTGCATTCCCACGTGCCATGTAGAGCTGCCGGGGTTGGGAAGATACAATCATAATGAAAAAAATTTGTTATGCATGAGTCAGTTCCCTTAAGCTGTATCTAGAACATCTTGTGCTTGGTGGTAGGAGACTAGTGGGAATCAGAGTTTTAAGTTCTTTTTCTGTAACCTTAAAATAAATCAGAAGTTGGATATGATGGTCTCACATAGCCAAGTTTCTTTAATTCTTATAACACATAAGTTGGTGCCTGGATCTTTTAAATTAATGGACACATGTGCCAAACTGACAGAAAAAACTTTTCCTTTATAAATTAGCCTTTTATAACCTGATTTATTCAGGGGGTCCCTACCAGGCTGCTTTTAACAATGACATAAAAATGTTTTCTGTTCACTAGGATTTGGGGATTATTTGTGGTTATCCCTGTCTGGGTTATTCCTACTGTTACAGTGTTTTTTATTCTACCTCAAAACTTCTTATAGGCAAAGATGGAGTTTCAGGTTTTCAAACTGATTTGCCTTCTGTAGAAACAGTGGGTTCTCCTGGCTCCTTGAGTGGTCGCCCAGACTTGATTGGGAGGTTTTCCTACCCACTTCTGCCCAGTTGCATCCCTCTTGAAAGCCTGAATGTTGCATCCTCCAGAGCCTTTTCTGACCTACTCCCCACTCCATACACAGAGATCTCTCCCTTTAAAAATCTGATCATTTCTTCATCCTTTTCTTGCAACAGTTAGAACATGCTGCTTTGCATTATGATTATCTGTGCGCTTAAGCGTTTCTCGATAGCCTTTCACAGCAGTTAACTCACTGTGTTTCCTCTCTTCTTATTCTCATATGTTCCCCTGCTCTCCTTCAAGCAGGAAGGTTGTCAACTGAGCCTTGCCTCCAGGGACAGATGTAACAGAATGGACATCACTCGAAAGAGCTTTTCCTGTCTTTGGTTTCTAAAATATTAAGCTCTTAGCGGGATGGAGTAAACTTCAGAGTTTAACTAAAATATTTAGGGCTTTGGAGAGGGGGAGGTTACCCGTCTCCATCGCTAGGAAATTTCCCTTCAGGGTTCAGGGAAGGAAAGGATCCCAGAGGAGGGACTGGAGCACAGAAGTTGGCAGGTCACAGGGGCCCTTGCTTCTGGGGCTGGGTCCCCTGGGTGGATGAACTTATGGAGAGTTCATGGTGCATGGAGTGAACCAGAAAGAGAACCATTCTTTTCTTCTCAGTTGGAGTCAGTAGTTGGTGGTAGAGGATAAGAGTTTTGAAGCTTTTATGGAGAAAGGGGTTCCCATGCCAACTGTTCAAGTAAATCATTTTGAAAGAAAATTTCCCAAAATACCATTATCTTCCTATTTTCTTGAACAATTTAAGTTCTTTTTCTATAACCTTAAAGTAGTTGAAAAGCTATGACAAACCTAGACAGCATATAAAAAGCAGAGACACCACTACTTTGCTATCAAATGTCCTTATAGTTAAAGCTGTGGTTTTTCCAGGGTGGTCCTGTATGGATGTGAGAGTTGAACCATAGAGAAAGCTGAGCACTGAAGAATTGATGCTTTTGAACTGTGGTGTTGGAGAAGACTCTTGAGAGTCCCTTGGACTGCAAGGAGATCCAACCAGTCCATCCTAAAGGAGATCAGTCCTGAATATTCATTGGAAGGACTGGTGTTGAAGCTGAAGATCTAATACTTTGGCCACCTGGTATGAAGAACTGACTCATTGGAAAAGATCCTGAAGCTGGGAAAGATTGAAGGCAGGAGGAGAAGGGGACGACAGAGGGTGAGATGGTTGGATGGCAATCACTAGCTCAATGGACGTGAGTTTGAGTAAACTCCAGGACTTGGTGATGGACAGGGAGACCTAGCGTGCTGCAGTCCATGGGGTTGCAAAGAATTGGACAGGGCTGAGCAACTGAACTGAACTGAAAGTGGCTGAAACTCTCCAGACCTAATGAGACCTGTAGACGAGAGTCGGGGGCACCTCAGTTTGCTACCTGCTTAGATTAAGGATTAAAGAAGTTGATTCAGGAGACTGAGGACAGAGGGCAGTGAAACTATATATTTATTCTTCTCCTCCCTTCTTTTTGATGCCTTTTTATTTTGTAAGCCTTTAAGAACTTAGAAACAAATTCAGATAAAAAACTGAATGTGGCCAGATGATTGATTGAAAGTAAATTTGCTCCATCGTACTTGGAATGAGGGGAAAGAGTAATTTCTTTTCATTTTAGCAAACTGGAAACGACTGTATCTGGGGCGCTCTGGTGATTTGAGTTTCTGGGCTAAGGTGCGTGTCATCTGCATCTAAACTATCGAACTTTATGATGTGCCTGGTTTCTTTCTAGGTATTTTTTTGAATAGAACTAATTTTCATCATCTCACCATGAAAAAATACTATCGTTGTCTTATTCTCTTATTTTTTTTAAAATTAAATGGGGCAGTTAAGGCAGAGGGTATTGATGGAACCTGCCTAAAAATTTAAGTGGCAGATGATGGAACATGAACGCAGGTGTGTTTCTGGAAGCTCTCCTTGACCATCGTCCTCTGCTGCCTTTCACACACCTCAGTTTTCTTAAGGGCTGGGCTAGATATGATCTGTATTTCACCAGAGTCTTTGCCCCACCATTTCGCTAAGTGTCTGCTGAAGTAAAACTTTTGAAACGAGGACAGACCAAGTAGCTAAGGGATATTAAATACATACAGAATTGAGGGAGGAAAACGAAAAAAGAAAATGATTAGGAGAGTGCCCAAGTCCACTGAGGACATGTCATCCTGTTTTCTTTATCATAAACCACTTGCATTCTAGCTTGGAGATTTGCAAAGAAAGCTTCCAGAATTTGTGTGTGAACCATACAAGCAACACTTTGATTGCAGCTTTTACTTTCAGTTTTTGATGGAAAGCTATGTTGCATATTGTAGCAAAGTGGCAAGTGGTGCCATCGATTTGAGCTAGAACTATAAATGAAAGTTAACAAAGCAGTCAATACCACAGCAGAGACACATTTGAATGTGATGGATGTTTGTCAAAACAGCCCCTTTTATATCTCAAAACTCTTAGCTGTCTGTTTGGTTTGTTTAATTTTTTGGTTGTCATAGGTTTTTTGAGGAAACAGTGATTAAGCCATTAAAAGGTCTCACTAAGTGGTTCTGAGCTGCTTGTAGTCAGATATTATGGTGTCATCTGTCAGTCTCTCAGGCAATCAAATAAAATAATTAGCTTTGTCTGTCATGGTGCAAAGTCTCAACTAAGTGTGACTTGGGCCAACTTTGATTGAAGGGACATATTTAAATGGCCTAGAGTCAGCTGTTCTTCATCTCCACTGAGACTGGGAAAGAAGTTTGGCTTCCCTTACAGCCAGAGGACTTGAGTTACAAGGAAAAAGCTTACAGATACAGAAATGTGTGGCGTTTGAGGGGAATTTCTTCCATGAAGGCTCTTTTAGAAAATAATTATGGAAATTGCTTTAGGGATGTTTTAAAGGCAATTGTATGCTAGTGTTCTGCCAGTGGTTCAATTCTCTGGGTGGTGTTTTTTTGGTATTTTCTGCTTCCCTGGTGGCTCAGATGGTAAAGTATCTGCCTGTAATGGGGGAGACTTGGGTTCCATCCCTGGGTCAGGAAGATCCCCTGGAGAAGGAAATGGCACCCAGTCCAGTAGTCTTGCCTGGAAAATCCCATGGATGGAGGAGCCTGATAGGCTACAGTCATGGGATCACACAGAGTCAGACACAACTGAGCAGCTTAACTCTGATGTGACTCACAAGACTTTCTGTTTGACTTGTAAATGTAGAAATCGGTATCTCTAGAATGCAACTCTGTGTTCTCGGGCCTTGCTCTTCACAGCGTGCTGCTCAGAACTGCGGTCCTGGAGTCAGCAAGGACATCTTAGATGTGCTGATCTCAGGTTACTGCGTCTGCTCCATGGAAATCTGTTTTACTGCCTCTTTGGGTGGTTCATATGCACATTCACGTCTGGGGAGCCCTCTTCTAGGGGAATCACTTTTCCCTTATGACAGCACGCCACAGGTGATGCCCTTAAATCTTACTTAGTGTAATGAGAGCAGAGGGGAAACCTCAGCTGAAATCCATTTCTACTTGAGAGGTTTCCTGCAAGCCTTTGCTTTTCCTGCGCTTGAGTATTCTCCACTGTAGCGGGGGTTATAACCGCTTGGGCTTGTTCAAGCGCAGGTTGTTGGGGCCCACCCCTCTTGTTTGATTCAGTAGGCCGGGGATGGGTCAGAATGTGCATTTCTAGAATGTTTTCAAGTGATATTGATGCTACTGCTTCAGAACCACGGCTCTGATCAAGTATCGGTCCCTAGTTTACTTTGGCTCTAACTAATCTGAATTACAAAATCTGGTGAAGGCAAGGTACCAGAAGAGAGGGAGAAACTCTGCTACCTTTGGATTTTATGGCCTGGGGGAAATTGTTTAATCTTTCTGAGCTTTAATCTTCTCATCTGTCTAATGAGGATGAAATGAGGTTATAAGGATAAAGAGATAATATGTGTATAACAAAACTAACAGGGGTGCCTGGCAAGGAGTGAGTTCTTATATATTATTTACCTTACTCTTTTCCCATTGGATTTAATTGCATTTAAGCAATCGAACACCATCTGCTCTCACTTTCATCTCTTTCTAACCTTCATCCAGTTGAACTCTCTGCATTAAACCTAAGCTCCAGCAGTATCGATTGTTTTTGAGCATTTTCAGATAGACTCTTTGTTGTGCGTTTTATCTTACAGATGCTAACATCTTTTCCCTTATATATTTTTTAATGCTCATAATCAAACCATTCTGCAGTATTCAGTCCCACAGTCTGCTAACTCACTATCCTGACCTTGTGCATTTTATTTCCTTCTCTATGCTAACAGTGAATCTTGTTCATTCATTTCTGTATTACTGAACTTACAACATTGCGTTTCATTGATTAGCAAATTCATTTAATGATCATTTATTTACTCTTCTTTCCCTCTGGATAGCCGTCTGTTTGTAACAGAGTTGCGTCGGAGTCTTGTATTCTGAACTAGCGCTGCACTGCTCGGTCCATATTAAAATGCTCTATGCATTGGCAGGGATAAGAGCGGCCCATGTGATATTCTCTGATTTCTTGTTTAGGATTCTCTGTAGAGAGCTCAAGGGCGAGGGGATCTCCAGCTGAGGTTTTAATGAATTGACATAGACATGGCTTTCAAAGGAGCTAGAATAAGACTAATCTTCAGAGAATCCTGCAAGTGAATATGGTACTGAAAATCACATTTAATGATTATAAAATCAATGGAAAGTTAAATATAAAATTTATTAGTCTATTCATGCAAAAAAATGAAATATGTTTAATAGAATTATTTATAGATGTCTATAGTAAATTTCCTAGGTACTTATCCTCTGTCTTTTATATGAATGTTCACACACAAGACTTATATTACTGAATTACAGAAAAGTTGAAGTTGCAGGTATTGAAGAAATTACAATACTTTTTTAGAGTTGGGATGATGTGTGGACTGTTAACAGACTTGCAGAATTCTATTAAATCTCCTAACTTATGTTGCAGAATTTACATTGTCTCATAAGCGTATATGTGACAGACTAAGCGCTTTCCACCATGCACAAGTTATGATAGCTATAAAATGTCTTAATAGAAGCAGCAGTGAAATGGCATTAGATATTTTAGCTGTGGTCTATCTGATTCAAGACCATTTTTTTTTTCAGGTGGGGGAAGCTGTTAAAACACCTAGAATTCTTGACTGAAAGGGGCTACATGAAATCTTGTCCTTGGAAGAAATTGCTCTATGTGCCCTCTTATTCTTATTGAACATAGAAAAATCTCATATTTTTAATAAGTATTTATCCAATCGATAACAACCTTCATTACCCTTTATTAAAAGTACTCTGGAGGGCGGTCCTGAGACAGTGGAGGAATAAGATGGGGAGACCACTTTCTTCCTCACAAATTCATCAAAAGAACATTTCAATGCTGAGTAAATTCCACAAAACAACTTCTAAATGCTGGCAGAGGACATCAGGTACCCAGAAAAGCAGATCACTGGCTTCAAAAACAGGTAGGAAAAAATATAAAAGAGAAAAAAGAGACAAAGGAGGTAGGGAGGGAGTGCTGTCCCAGGAAGGGAGTCCCATCCCTGGAAAAGACTCTTAAGAAGAGAGGTTTCCAAACACCAGGAAACATTCTTGCTGCCGAGTCTGTAGCAAGCCTTGGAAGCACAGAGGGCAACATAACAGGAAGGAAAAATAAATAATTAAAAACAACAGATTACGAGCCCAACAGTAACTCCCTTAGTGGAAAAGCAGCGCAGACACCTGCATCCGCCACTAGCAAGTGGGGCTGGGCAGGGAGGCACGGGAGACGTGGGCTGCAGTTCTTTTTTAAGAATCGGGCTGGAACGCCCTGCGCATAACCAGAGTGAACTAACTTGGGCTAGCAAACCAGACTGTGGGATAGCTACCATGTGAAACGCTGAAACAGAAGACACCACCGGGGCTGTGCACAGAACAAAGGATGGAACGGAAATAGCTGGCTGCAGAACATCCCCCTCTGGTGACAGGCAGCCAGAGCCTTAAGAGCTGGAAAGGGGCAATCGCAGCCCAAGAGAGACATTACCTACTAAAGTGCAAGCAGGCTTCTTTGATAACTAAGACTTCTAGGGGTTCTGGACAGTCATCATCTGCCTGAGAAATGACGCTAGCAGTACACCCAGAAAACTGAGCAGCAGGGAAAGGCGATAAGTCGCAGCGACTGCGCTTGCCAAACTCCTGACCTACTTGGACCTGGGAAGGGCACAAAATGTAGGCCCAAGCAAATCTGCTCCTCTGAGGGCTACCTGAGCACCGAGCCTGCCGGCTTAGACCGGGGAGGCGCATGAAGCTTAGGACCAGCCTCAGACGTTTCCCCTGGCAGAGCAGCGTAGAGCCTGAGCGGTGTGCATTGCGAGCAGGGGCAGGCCCAGCTTGGATGAGACACTGCAAGCACTTGCCAGTATTATTTGTTTGCCGCATCCCTCCCTCCCCACAGTGCAACTGAACAAGTGAGACTAAAAAAAAAAAAAAAGTGTCCACCACTGCCCTCCCTGTGTCAAGACGGAAATCAGACACTGAAGAAACCAGCAAACAGAGGTTAAACAGAGGAAACTACCTTGGAAGTGACCCCACATTGCCCACAACACCAGAGAAAGGGCCAGATATATCTTTACTATTTTTACAATCATTCTTTTTTTGGTGTGTGTGTTGTTGCATGATTGTTTTCTTTTCTTTTTCTTTTTTTAAAAACTTTCTTAAGTCCTCTATTTCTCTAATTTTTATTTTTATAACCTACTATTACTTTTTTAAAAAGACCCTATTTTAAAAGCAAATGCCATATATGGTCTTTTTGTGGTTGTTGTTTTTAAAATAATTCTTGTGGCTTTTTTTTTCCTTCTTCTTTTCTTTAATATTGTATTTTTGAAAATCCAATCTCTACTCCAGATTTTTAATCTTTGCTTTCTGGTATTTGTTGTCAATTTTGTACATTTAAAAATTCAATCTTCAGTACCCAGTTTTACCTGAGAGTGAGATTACTGGCTTGACCACTATCTCCTCCTTTGGACTCTCCTTTTTCTCCACCAGGTGGCCTCTGTCTCTTCTCGCCCCTTTCTCTTTTCTACCCAACTCTGTGAATCTCTGTGTGTTCCAGATGGTGGAGAACACTTAGGGAACAGGTTACTGGCTGGATCTGTCTCTCTCCTTTTCATTTCCTTCTTTTATCCTCCTGGCCACCTCTGTCTACTTCCTCCCTCTCCTGTTTCCTGTATAACTCTGTTAACACCTCTGAGCTGTCCAGACTGTGGAGCGCACATAAGGAAGTGATAACTGGCTAGCTTGCTCTTTCATCTTTTGATCCCACCTCATCTCATTCTAGTCACCCCCTCCCTCTTCTCTCCTCCATGTAACTCAGTGAACCTCTCTGGGTGTCCCTTAATGTGGAGAAACCTTTCATCTTTAACCTAGATGTTTTAACATCAGTGCTGTATAGATGAAGTCTTGAGGCTAGTGTAAAAATAAAACTGAAAACCAGAATCAGGAAGCTTAAGTCCAAATCCTGAGAACATCAGAGAAATCCTGAATCCAGGGAACATNGAGACACATTTGAATGTGATGGATGTTTGTCAAAACAGCCCCTTTTATATCTCAAAACTCTTAGCTGTCTGTTTGGTTTGTTTAATTTTTTGGTTGTCATAGGTTTTTTGAGGAAACAGTGATTAAGCCATTAAAAGGTCTCACTAAGTGGTTCTGAGCTGCTTGTAGTCAGATATTATGGTGTCATCTGTCAGTCTCTCAGGCAATCAAATAAAATAATTAGCTTTGTCTGTCATGGTGCAAAGTCTCAACTAAGTGTGACTTGGGCCAACTTTGATTGAAGGGACATATTTAAATGGCCTAGAGTCAGCTGTTCTTCATCTCCACTGAGACTGGGAAAGAAGTTTGGCTTCCCTTACAGCCAGAGGACTTGAGTTACAAGGAAAAAGCTTACAGATACAGAAATGTGTGGCGTTTGAGGGGAATTTCTTCCATGAAGGCTCTTTTAGAAAATAATTATGGAAATTGCTTTAGGGATGTTTTAAAGGCAATTGTATGCTAGTGTTCTGCCAGTGGTTCAATTCTCTGGGTGGTGTTTTTTTGGTATTTTCTGCTTCCCTGGTGGCTCAGATGGTAAAGTATCTGCCTGTAATGGGGGAGACTTGGGTTCCATCCCTGGGTCAGGAAGATCCCCTGGAGAAGGAAATGGCACCCAGTCCAGTAGTCTTGCCTGGAAAATCCCATGGATGGAGGAGCCTGATAGGCTACAGTCATGGGATCACACAGAGTGAGACACAACTGAGCAGCTTAACTCTGATGTGACTCACAAGACTTTCTGTTTGACTTGTAAATGTAGAAATCGGTATCTCTAGAATGCAACTCTGTGTTCTCGGGCCTTGCTCTTCACAGCGTGCTGCTCAGAACTGCGGTCCTGGAGTCAGCGAGGACATCTTAGATGTGCTGATCTCAGGTTACTGCGTCTGCTCCATGGAAATCTGTTTTACTGCCTCTTTGGGTGGTTCATATGCACATTCACGTCTGGGGAGCCCTCTTCTAGGGGAATCACTTTTCCCTTATGACAGCACGCCACAGGTGATGCCCTTAAATCTTACTTAGTGTAATGAGAGCAGAGGGGAAACCTCAGCTGAAATCCATTTCTACTTGAGAGGTTTCCTGCAAGCCTTTGCTTTTCCTGCGCTTGAGTATTCTCCACTGTAGCGGGGGTTATAACCGCTTGGGCTTGTTCAAGCGCAGGTTGTTGGGGCCCACCCCTCTTGTTTGATTCAGTAGGCCGGGGATGGGTCAGAATGTGCATTTCTAGAATGTTTTCAAGTGATATTGATGCTACTGCTTCAGAACCACGGCTCTGATCAAGTATCGGTCCCTAGTTTACTTTGGCTCTAACTAATCTGAATTACAAAATCTGGTGAAGGCAAGGTACCAGAAGAGAGGGAGAAACTCTGCTACCTTTGGATTTTATGGCCTGGGGGAAATTGTTTAATCTTTCTGAGCTTTAATCTTCTCATCTGTCTAATGAGGATGAAATGAGGTTATAAGGATAAAGAGATAATATGTGTATAACAAAACTAACAGGGGTGCCTGGCAAGGAGTGAGTTCTTATATATTATTTACCTTACTCTTTTCCCATTGGATTTAATTGCATTTAAGCAATCGAACACCATCTGCTCTCACTTTCATCTCTTTCTAACCTTCATCCAGTTGAACTCTCTGCATTAAACCTAAGCTCCAGCAGTATCGATTGTTTTTGAGCATTTTCAGATAGACTCTTTGTTGTGCGTTTTATCTTACAGATGCTAACATCTTTTCCCTTATATATTTTTTAATGCTCATAATCAAACCATTCTGCAGTATTCAGTCCCACAGTCTGCTAACTCACTATCCTGACCTTGTGCATTTTATTTCCTTCTCTATGCTAACAGTGAATCTTGTTCATTCATTTCTGTATTACTGAACTTACAACATTGCGTTTCATTGATTAGCAAATTCATTTAATGATCATTTATTTACTCTTCTTTCCCTCTGGATAGCCGTCTGTTTGTAACAGAGTTGCGTCGGAGTCTTGTATTCTGAACTAGCGCTGCACTGCTCGGTCCATATTAAAGTGCTCTATGCATTGGCAGGGATAAGAGCGGCCCATGTGATATTCTCTGATTTCTTGTTTAGGATTCTCTGTAGAGAGCTCAAGGGCGAGGGGATCTCCAGCTGAGGTTTTAATGAATTGACATAGACATGGCTTTCAAGGGAGCTAGAATAAGACTAATCTTCAGAGAATCCTGCAAGTGAATATGGTACTGAAAATCACATTTAATGATTATAAAATCAATGGAAAGTTAAATATAAAATTTATTAGTCTATTCATGCAAAAAAATGAAATATGTTTAATAGAATTATTTATAGATGTCTATAGTAAATTTCCTAGGTACTTATCCTCTGTCTTTTATATGAATGTTCACACACAAGACTTATATTACTGAATTACAGAAAAGTTGAAGTTGCAGGTATTGAAGAAATTACAATACTTTTTTAGAGTTGGGATGATGTGTGGACTGTTAACAGACTTGCAGAATTCTATTAAATCTCCTAACTTATGTTGCAGAATTTACATTGTCTCATAAGCGTATATGTGACAGACTAAGCGCTTTCCACCATGCACAAGTTATGATAGCTATAAAATGTCTTAATAGAAGCAGCAGTGAAATGGCATTAGATATTTTAGCTGTGGTCTATCTGATTCAAGACCATTTTTTTTTTCAGGTGGGGGAAGCTGTTAAAACACCTAGAATTCTTGACTGAAAGGGGCTACATGAAATCTTGTCCTTGGAAGAAATTGCTCTATGTGCCCTCTTATTCTTATTGAACATAGAAAAATCTCATATTTTTAATAAGTATTTATCCAATCGATAACAACCTTCATTACCCTTTATTAAAAGTACTCTGGAGGGCGGTCCTGAGACAGTGGAGGAATAAGATGGGGAGACCACTTTCTTCCTCACAAATTCATCAAAAGAACATTTCAATGCTGAGTAAATTCCACAAAACAACTTCTAAATGCTGGCAGAGGACATCAGGTACCCAGAAAAGCAGATCATTGGCTTCAAAAACAGGTAGGAAAAAATATAAAAGAGAAAAAAGAGACAAAGGAGGTAGGGAGGGAGTGCTGTCCCAGGAAGGGAGTCCCATCCCTGGAAAAGACTCTTAAGAAGAGAGGTTTCCAAACACCAGGAAACATTCTTGCTGCCGAGTCTGTAGCAAGCCTTGGAAGCACAGAGGGCAACATAACAGGAAGGAAAAATAAATAATTAAAAACAACAGATTACGAGCCCAACAGTAACTCCCTTAGTGGAAAAGCAGCGCAGACACCTGCATCCGCCACTAGCAAGTGGGGCTGGGCAGGGAGGCACGGGAGACGTGGGCTGCAGTTCTTTTTTAAGAATCGGGCTGGAACGCCCTGCGCATAACCAGAGTGAACTAACTTGGGCTAGCAAACCAGACTGTGGGATAGCTACCATGTGAAACGCTGAAACAGAAGACACCACCGGGGCTGTGCACAGAACAAAGGATGGAACGGAAATAGCTGGCTGCAGAACATCCCCCTCTGGTGACAGGCAGCCAGAGCCTTAAGAGCTGGAAAGGGGCAATCGCAGCCCAAGAGAGACATTACCTACTAAAGTGCAAGCAGGCTTCTTTGATAACTAAGACTTCTAGGGGTTCTGGACAGTCATCATCTGCCTGAGAAATGACGCTAGCAGTACACCCAGAAAACTGAGCAGCAGGGAAAGGCGATAAGTCGCAGCGACTGCGCTTGCCAAACTCCTGACCTACTTGGACCTGGGAAGGGCACAAAATGTAGGCCCAAGCAAATCTGCTCCTCTGAGGGCTACCTGAGCACCGAGCCTGCCGGCTTAGACCGGGGAGGCGCATGAAGCTTAGGACCAGCCTCAGACGTTTCCCCTGGCAGAGCAGCGTAGAGCCTGAGCGGTGTGCATTGCGAGCAGGGGCAGGCCCAGCTTGGATGAGACACTGCAAGCACTTGCCAGTATTATTTGTTTGCCGCATCCCTCCCTCCCCACAGTGCAACTGAACAAGTGAGACTAAAAAAAAAAAAAAAGTGTCCACCACTGCCCTCCCTGTGTCAAGACGGAAATCAGACACTGAAGAAACCAGCAAACAGAGGTTAAACAGAGGAAACTACCTTGGAAGTGACCCCACACTGCCCACAACACCAGAGAAAGGGCCAGATATATCTTTACTATTTTTACAATCATTCTTTTTTTGGTGTGTGTGTTGTTGCATGATTGTTTTCTTTTCTTTTTCTTTTTTTAAAAACTTTCTTAAGTCCTCTATTTCTCTAATTTTTATTTTTATAACCTACTATTACTTTTTTAAAAAGACCCTATTTTAAAAGCAAATGCCATATATGGTCTTTTTGTGGTTGTTGTTTTTAAAATAATTCTTGTGGCTTTTTTTTTCCTTCTTCTTTTCTTTAATATTGTATTTTTGAAAATCCAATCTCTACTCCAGATTTTTAATCTTTGCTTTCTGGTATTTGTTGTCAATTTTGTACATTTAAAAATTCAATCTTCAGTACCCAGTTTTACCTGAGAGTGAGATTACTGGCTTGACCACTATCTCCTCCTTTGGACTCTCCTTTTTCTCCACCAGGTGGCCTCTGTCTCTTCTTGCCCCTTTCTCTTTTCTACCCAACTCTGTGAATCTCTGTGTGTTCCAGATGGTGGAGAACACTTAGGGAACAGGTTACTGGCTGGATCTGTCTCTCTCCTTTTCATTTCCTTCTTTTATCCTCCTGGCCACCTCTGTCTACTTCCTCCCTCTCCTGTTTCCTGTATAACTCTGTTAACACCTCTGAGCTGTCCAGACTGTGGAGCGCACATAAGGAAGTGATAACTGGCTAGCTTGCTCTTTCATCCTTTGATCCCACCTCATCTCATTCTAGTCACCCCCTCCCTCTTCTCTCCTCCATGTAACTCAGTGAACCTCTCTGGGTGTCCCTTAATGTGGAGAAACCTTTCATCTTTAACCTAGATGTTTTAACATCAGTGCTGTATAGATGAAGTCTTGAGGCTAGTGTAAAAATAAAACTGAAAACCAGAATCAGGAAGCTTAAGTCCAAATCCTGAGAACATCAGAGAAATCCTGAATCCAGGGAACATTAATCAATAGGAGCGCATCAAATGCCTCCATACCTACACTGAAACCAAGCACCACCCAAGGGCCAGCAAGTTCCCAAGCAAGACATACCACACAAATTCTCCAGCAACACAGGAACACACCCCTGAGCTTCAATATACAGGCAGCTCAAAGTTACTCCAAAACCACTGACTTCTCATAACCCATTACTGGACACTTCTTAGCACTCTAGAGAGAAAAAATCCAGCTCCACCCACCAGAACTCCAACATAAGCCTCCCTAACCAAGAAACCTTGACAAGCCACTGATACAACCCCACCCATAGTGAGGAAACTCCATAATAAAGAGAACTCCACAAATTCCCAGAATATAGAAAGGCCACCCCAAACACAGCAATATAACCAAGATGAAGAGACAGAGGAATACCCAGCAGGTAAAGGAACAGGAGAAATGCCCACCAAACCAAACAAAAGAGGAAGAGATAGGGAATCTACCTGAGAAAGAATTCTGAATATTGATAGTGAAAATGATCCAAACTCTTGAAATCAAAATGGAATCACAGATAAATAGCCTGGAGGCAAGGACTGAGACGATGCAAGAAAGTTTTAACAAGGACCTAGAAGAAATAAAAAACAGTCAATATATAATGAATAATGCAATAAATGAGATCAGAAACACTCTGGAGGCAACAAATAGTAGAATAACAGAGGCAGAAGATAGGATTAGTGAAATAGAAGATAGAATGGTAGAAATAAATGA
>SJYW01020892.1:142921-153766 GCA_006410735.1 Raphicerus campestris | reverse complement strand
GGGGACTTGGTGGAATTGGGAAATCCCACCATTGAAGCCTAACCGAGGCCAGGGAGACAGGAACAGGATCTGCCAGGTAACCTGAGGTCACAACAAGGCCCTGAATGGAGGGCCGGGGTCATCTCCCCGCAAACACTGCCTGGTACCCCTTCTGCCTGCTTCTCTCTGGAGGCCCCATGGGCACCAGCCTCCGCCCCCACTATCTCCCCCCTCCACACCAGCCCCCTTACTGTGTATGTGAGCTTCTCAGAGCCCACCGAGGGGGCTCCCACCGCCAGGTCAGGCACGCCGTCCACGTTAAAGTCCAGCACAGCCACAGCCGAGCCAAACCGACCTGAGGGCTGAGGAGACACCAGTTACTCCCCCTGGGCCAAGCCACAACCTTCTGAAGAGCACGCCTCACTCCCTGGGGACCCCATCGAGCACCCAGGACTGAGGAACCAGACTGTAGCCTGCTTGTAACACATCCATGACCCTCCAGATGGCTAGCTCACCCTAAGGATGTTTCTGGCACATCTGTCTGCCTCAAGGGGAAGATAAGGTGCCAGAGAGAAGAATGTAGGTCCAAAAGAGACACAGATGTAAAGAACAGACTGTTGGACTCTGTGGGAGAAGGCAAGGGTAGGATGATTTGAGAGAATAGCATTGAAACATGTATATTAACATATATGAAATAGGTCGCCAGTCCAGGTTCAATGCATGAGGCAGGGTGCTCAGGGCTGGTGTACTGGGATGACCCTGAGAGATGATGGGGAGCACATGTCCACCCATGGCTGATTCATGTGAATGTATGGCAAAACCACCACAATATTGTAAAGCAATTAGCCTCCAATTAAAATTTTTTAAAAAGAATGTAGGTCCTTAAAAGTTCTAAGTTTTCAGAAAATGGTCTTGTGTATCCTTGTTACGGACTAGATTCCTCTTAGAAAGCACCCAAGATAATATTCACTTAACAGCAGCTAATGTCTGTCAAATACTCAAGATGTTCTAGAGCTGTACTGACCAGCGCAGTAGTCACTAGAGAAATGTGGCTGTAACATTTAAATTACTTAAGTCAATTTTTCAGTTTCACTGGCCACATTCAAATGTTCAGTAACCAAAACACTTAGTAGCTGCTATACTGAGCAGCACAGCTTTAAAGCATCTCCATCATTACCGAAGGGTCTATTGATTCTGCTGTAGACACTGTTCAAGCATTTTACATGGGTTATTAGCCCCTAATTTCATGGTTTACAGATGGATAACTCAGCCCATTCAGGTACCATTTTCTTCCAAGGTGGGTTTTATAGATCTTCCATCTCCTACTGTCCGGAATCAGCCTAGACCTAAAGTTAACTCATGAGGTTCTCCTATCCTTTCAAAACTTATCTAACAATGAAGAGTCTTGCACAAATGATGCTTGCTACATCACACACACACCCCAGAACCCACATCTCTTATTTGTTGGTTAATCTCTCTCTTATTTGTTGGTTAATCTCAGATGTGCAATGGCATCTGAGAACACAGCCCCTTTCTACTGGGTGTGGGGAGGCGGGGTGGGTACTTGATAAATGAGAAAAGATTGCCTGGAGATACAAGCAAGCTGGGGCAGGTTGGAGACCCATAAGTAGGGGCCCCTGCCAACTGAAAACAGGTTCATTTCATCAACACCAGCTCTACTAGCAAGCCCCCTGCAGAGTAACTCATTCCAAGAAAAAGCATAGCATTCTAAAATAGGCAGATGCTTGATGGAATTCCAGCTGAACTATTTCAAGTTCTAAAAGATGATGCTATTAAAGTGCTGCACTCAATATGCCAGCAAATTTGGAAAACTCAGCAGTGGCCACAGGACTGGAAAAGGCCAGTTTTCATTCCAATCCCAAAGAAAGGCAATGCTAAAGAATGTTCAAACTACCACACAATTGCACTCATCTCACACACTAGCAAAGTAATGATCAAATTCTCCAAGCAAGGCTTCAATAGTACCTGAACCATGAACTTCCAGATGTTCAAGCTGGGTTTAGCAAAGGCAGAGGAACCAGAGATCAAATTGCCAACATCCGTTGGGTCATAGAAAAAGCAAGACAGTTCCAGTTTACTTCTGCTTTACTGACTATGCCAAAGCCTTTGATTGTGTGGATCCCAACAAACTGGAAAATTCTTAAAGAGATGGGAATACCAGACCACCTTATCTGCCTCCTGACAAATCTGTATGCCTCCTTATTTATCCTTCACGTAAGGACGAATACCAATGACGTCCAGGAGGAAGAACCTCCAGGTCTCCAGTGCTCCCAAGAGGAACCCGAGCTCCCTTCATGAGGAACATCTGTACAGTTGCTGTGGGATTTTTCTGNAGATCAGTCCCTGGGTGTTCATTGGAAAGATGGATGCTAAAGCTGAAACTCCAGTACTTTGGCCACCTCATGCAAAAGTTGACTCACTGGAAAAGATTCTGATGCTGGGAGGGATTGGGGGCAGGAGGAGAAGGGGATGACAGAGGATGAGATGGCTGGATGGCATCACTGACTCTTTGGACTTGAGTTTGAGTAAACTCTGGGAATTGGTGATGGACAGGGAGGCCTGGCATGCTGTGATTCATGATGTCGCAAAGAGTCGGACACAACTGAGTGACTGAACTGAACTGAGTCAACATATACTTATCATTTCGGACTATGAGTTTAGTTATGTCCCATAAATATTTTTGACATTAAAACAATCCCATAGTTAGTGACTTTCTTCCACATACGATTTGAAATTAGTAGATTTTACCCATACCTGGATTTGAAGTTTTCTCAATTCTTACCATAGTCAAAATTCTGGCTCCCAGTGTTAACAAAATTGCTGAGAAGTTGTACTTATAAGCATTTATATCAATAAAATGTATTTCTTGGTATGTTCTGTTTTCAGTTCATCACCTTAAGTCTTAAATAAATCTTGATATTGTTACCTTTACTCTGAAACTCTGATCACTTGTCCCCACCCTTCCAGTCATTACCCTATTTAAATCACTGTACTGCTTTTTTCTCGGTCAAGTCTGCCAGCCCCCTCTGTTCATGGAATTGTCCAGGCAAGAATACTGGAGTGCCATTTCCTTCTCTAGGGTATCTTCCCACCCAGGAATCAAACCCGTGTCTCCTGTATTGCAGGCAGATTCTGTACTGTCTGAGCCACCAGGAAAGTCCCTTTCACTACAATTTTCTCAGCCAGTCATTAAAGGCTTTTTAGTTTTTATTTAGAAGTTCCTTTTTGTCCTTTTCTGTATGATGTCTATCTCTGGATAGGTAGGATACTCAAATGTAGTGGGCTGATTTTCAGAAGTTACAGATGGAGAATTGCTTAGCAGAGGCAGGTTTAATGCAAACTGGATTTAGGTCCACATTTGTTGGATCATAGCCCCTTTGGGAGTTTGCCCAGTGTAATCTGAAACTACTCACACTCAGGGTTGGGTAAGGAGAACTGAAGAAAAAGGCAGATGACTTCAGATTTGTAGGCAGCAAAGAAATTGCTGAAGAGGTTTTTCTTGGGTGGCCCCAAGATAAGTCGATTTCTGCCAGATCTTAAAGCTTTTAATAGAGGCTTGAAGTGGCTTAATCCATGCTCCTAGTCCAGAAGATTTCAACACCACCTTACTATTTCTAGACTGTGTTTTTGGGTAGCTTCTAGTATAAGGAAGGCAGGTAGGGGACACATTCCACAGACAAGGTTGGGACAAGCAGGTTATTAATGCTAGGTCCTACTCAAAGGTCAAATGTGCTATCATATCTTCTTGTTGATCATCTCAGTTGCATCCCAGGTAACAGCAGCCTGGGCTATGACGGTATTCAATTTCAAGTTTACTGAAGGGATTGTGTGTGATGAAGCCAGACATAGATGGGTCATTACACAAAACCTCTGAATTCATCTTGGCTGTTCTCTGTTGCTGACTCTTTGCTTTGTAGACTGCTTCCATGGACTTGAAATTTGAGGAAGAGAATTCTTCCATCTACACATTGTTCTAATTTTAATGAAATATATTACTTATAAAAGGGCTTCCCTGATAGTTCAGTTGGTAAAGAATTTGCCTGAAATGCAGGAGACCCCAGTTCAATTCCTGGATTGGGAAGGTCTTCTGATGAAGGGATAGGCTACTCACTCCAGCATTCTTGGCTTTCTCTTGTGGCTCAGCTGGTAAAGAATCTGCCTGCAATGTAGGAGACCTGGGTTCAACCCGTGGGTTGGGAAGATCCCATGGAGAAGGGAAAGGCTACCCACTCTAGTATTCTGGCCTGGAGAATTCCATGGACTGTATAGTAGTCCATGGGGTCACAAAAAGACACAACTGAGTGATGTTCACTTTCATTACTTGTAAGGGAATAAATTTAAAAAATGAAGACATAGGAAATGTACTGTCATGGATTAAGTCTGGAGAAATTTTTTAATCCTATAGTGAGATAACAGGGACCTAAATTTGAGATATAAAAATGGAAAATTAAAGATAAGAACACAGAATTATGAGGTAGTGAATGGTGAAATGTGGGAACTGATGGGTAGAGAGCTGGCCAGGATAACACAAAAGGTTTTAACTTCAGCTGATTAGGGCCACAAGAGGAGAGGCAAGTCTTAGGTGGAAAGAACTAAGTTTTGTTTTTTGAATGCACTGAATTTGCCATGTCTGGGGTCCCTCCTGGGGGAGCAGCTTCATGGCACTGGAGTGACTTTGAAGAGATTCCCCACATCCAAGGGTAAAGGAGAAGCCCCTGCAAGATGGTAGGAGGGGCAAAATAGCATAGAGACTCAAACCCCATACCCGCTGAAGATGCTCAGAAGACTCAAACAAACCTTGTGTACACCAGGACCCAGGGACCCCACAGAGACTGAGCCAGAACTGTGTTTGGGTGTCTCCTGAGGAGGTACAGGTCAGCAGTGGCCTGCTGCAGGGGCAGGCACTCTGGGTACAGCAGACCTGGGTGTGGCATAAGCCCTCTTGGAGGAGGTCACCATTAGCTCCACCATAGAGCAACCAGAACTTACACAGGCCTGGGAAACAGACTCTTGGAGGGAACACACAGAACCTTGTGCACCAGGACCCAGGAGAAAGGAGGAAGGAGATCCAACCAGTCCATCCTAAAGGAAATCAGTCCTGAATATCCATTGGAAAGACTGATGCTGAAACTGAAACTCCAATACTTCGGCCACCTGATGCGAAGAGCTGACTCAGTAGAAAAGACCCTGATGCTGGGAAAGATTGAGGGTGGGAGGAGAAAGGGATGACAGAGGATGAGATGGTTGGGCAACATCACTGACTTGATGGACATGAGTTTGAGTAAGCTCCAGGAGTTGGTGGTGAACAGGGAGGCCTGGCGTGCTTCAGTCCTTGGGGTCGCCAAGGGTCAGACACAACTGAGCGACTGAACTGGGGCCCCTCCAAGAAAAGATGTCTAGCAGGAAATTGCGTATGCAGGTATAGTACTTGGAAGAGTCCTGAGCAATGACATAATACACTAACAGCAGCAGTAATCTGATATTTCAGTAATTGGCTAAGCCCTGTACTGCTCTCTGCTCTGCCTCTCTAATCTTATATGCCTGAATATGTGTTAAACTGTGCTTTCCCAAACTCTTAACCTAAATTCTGTTAGTGAACCATCAATATTTCTAGTCTGTAGTAGCAACCTTTTTGGCACTTCAGTATGGTTCTACTTTTCTCCCCCGTCAGTTATCAATTATTTCAGTGAAATTTTTGAAGGAAGGAGAGATGGATGGGTCGTTAGCTTGCCTTCTTGCACTTGAAGCCAGAAACTGTGAGTTGAAGTATGACTCTGTGTTCTAGAAAGTTTAATCACATTTTGAAATGCATTAGACTTTTTCGGGCAGTCAAGGCATCATCATTTCACTGTACGAAATTATATTCTTTTTTTTTTTTCAAATAAAGCAAAGTTTTATTTTCAAAGAAAACATTTTTTTCTTTTTATGGCTGAATAGTATTTCATTGTATATATACAAACACACGTCATTATATGCATCTACTTATCTGTTGTTAGATACTTGGGTGTTTTCCACCTTTTGGTTATTGTTAACAACGCTGCTGTGAGCACTGGTATACAGATAGTTTCTTTCAATCCTTTTGGATTTATACCTAGGAGTGGGATTACCAGTTCATAGAAAATTTCTATTTTTAAACATGAGAAACCTCCAAATTGTTTTCCATATCCATGCACCTTTTACATTCCCACCAGCAATGCACAAGGGTTCACATCCTCACCTACACATTCTATAATATGATTTTTTATAAAATGTTGATTTCTTAGTCATAATGAAAAAAAGATGCTAAACAAAGTTTGACATCAGGCTTTTCTCCCTTTCTTTCACTTGCCATTAAGAGATCTTGTAATAAAGGATTTATTTTTGAAGGTTTTCAGATATATAAACTAAACATTTATAGAAATATGGAAAAGTACAAGGGAAAAAGGAACAAGTCATACATAATTCTACCAGTCAGATACAATCCTATACATACATGGGGTATTTAATTTTAGTCTTTTTCTGTATATACATAGTAGGTGTGTGTATTTGTGTGTATACAGATATACACACAAATATATTTATAAAGATATGTATAATACAAGCTATCTTTTATCTAGATAAACCTTCTTTTACTTAATTAACAGAAGCATTTCTCCCATGTGTTTAATTATGTTTGAGAGTGCTTTTGTGGTGGTATGTATTCCTCATATGCTATTTTATAATTAAGATACCATTGTTAGTGCAAAAAGGGTCGTGTTCAGTTTTTTACCTTCGTAAGTAATTATGCAGCATATATGTTTATGAGCATCATTTCCAAGCACGTTTCACTAAGTTAAACACATCACATATTCCCTGCATGATGAAGCTGGTTGGGGGTATATAACCCCCATTATGACCAGGGTATTTCAGTTGAGGAGATGTAAGTCCCACTTGAAGCTACCTTCTTCATATGCCATTCAGTGATACAGAACAGTTCATTAGTTATGACCTTACGTGTGGCTGCATGAGGTTGGTAACTAGTCTCCAAAGTTGGCCTTCTAATGGGTTATATCTCCACATGGTCACAGCGTATTGTAGTTGCACATCCACGTTAAACTTTGTGTGTGCAGTGAACGGAAAGCAGAAGAGGCCCAGCGTGACTGCCAAGGTTAGACCAAGCTGGGCCTTGGACCCTTCAAATGCACAGTCTGAGAAAGTAAAAATTTTATTAAAAAAAAAAATCTGTATTGAGACTGTTATAAGGAAATCTGGTAGCCCTAGGGAGCATGAGGAAGATGCTACTGATATTGTTTCTTCTATATTTTAGGTCACATAGAAATTGGTCTTCAAAAATTTTCTATTTTGGCCTTTGGGAAGAAGACAAAAATTTAGCCCCAGCAATAAACAAATGAAAAAAAATTCTAAAAACTAGAATATTTATCAGATTTATTATAGTAACTAGCATTAATTTATTTATTTAAATGATAGAGTAAAACTTTACTTCAGGTATTAGGTGTCACTATTAATAGGTGAATTCTCTGTAAATAAGGCCTGAATGTGGCTGTCTTTCTAAAGTGACACTGAATGGATTCTCTGTATGTTCAATCGTCATGATCAGTTATGCCGAAGTTAGAACTGGCTACTATCTGCTTCTAGAACTGTGGGAGCACTTTGTGAAGAGAAAAGGTGATCATTGTCTATGAACAGGGTGGAGAAGGAAAGACAAAACACCAAATAAGACCTTCAACAATGGTTGCATTCTTTCACTTCCTAAGCAATGGCCAGAGCTAGTCAGACCTTGAATAGAACAGTGAGCTAAAAAAGGGTGGGGGGTTCAGGATGGGGAACATGTGTATACCTGTGGCATACTGATGTATGGCAAAACCAATACAATATTGTAAAGTAATTAACCTCCAATTAAAATAAATAAATTTTTGTTAAAAAATTAAAAACAGAAGGGAAATTTAAAGTGACTCTAAAGGGCAAGACTCTGAAATGTAGTGGCAGGAAAATTAGGCATCTGATAAAGAAAACATGTTTTCTAGGTGAAATGGATGATTGGGAGATTGAGGAAGATGATCATGAAGGAACATTTAGAACCGACAAAAGTCACCCGAGTTCTTAGACTCCATTGGGATATTGACATTGCAAAAGGAATGAAGATTCTGTTGCTGAAAACGGATGTCAAAATCCATTTTAATATTATTTATTGTTGTTTGTTTAGAGGCTAAGTCACATCTGACTCTTTTGTGACCCCGTGGACTGTAGCCCGCCAGCCTCCTCTGTCCACAGGATTTCCCAGGCAAGAATCCAGGAGTGGGTTGCCATTTCCTTCTCCAAGTATAACTGAAGACACACATAAGAACTTTCCCTTTCTCTTTTGCCCACAAGGGGAACATGCTGTGTTTTGCTTCTGTGACCCTGTGGCTCTGGCACAGTCCCTTCACTTATTGATCCTTTTATTCCTCTTCCTAGACCCTTTTCCTGAAGCTTCCCTACCCTACAGCTGAAAAGAACAGTTTATTTGTGAAATTATGCCAGAAACATACTTTGAACAACATATTTTTTTCTGTCTTCTAAAAAAAATGAGATTTGAGAAAGTAGACTAGAATATGCAAATTGAAGTTAGTCTTACTAAGTTAAAAGATAGATTTTGCGATTCTAATAATTCTCTTGGTGCCAGATGCTGAATTTGGCCTCTCAGAGGCAGTAAAGGGGGAAAGTGCAAGAACCTGGTGAAAAGTGCTATGGCCACTTAATGAATATTTCTTGTGTATCCCTATATTGAGCTAGCTGTCTTGACCCCCCCCCCCACCCCCCGACATGTTCTAATACATTAATATTACCCTCAGCTAAGAATTGGCTCTATATTCGTCTTAGACTTCTGACATACCCTTAGAGATAGGCTTTACCCTGTCTTTTCTCTAATTTAACCTTTTAGATGACTGAGTCAGTCCATTTATGCTCATTGATTCTCAGCACAGATTTCTAAGCCTAGAAAACATGGCCCTTAGTTTTGATTCTACAAAGCCTTGGCTTAGGCTGGGCATGGTTTTCAAGTGTCATGTCAGCTACTCTGCATAATGGAGGTCAAGGCTGAGGAATACATGGCACAGGGGCTTCTCCCCTCCTTTACCCCCATCTTCACACTGCAGACATGTCTAACAATTACACGTGCTTTTCCTGTGATTTAAGATGCAGCTTCGGAATCTTCCTCAACACATTTCATGAAATCATTGCCAGTCAATAAATTGATAAATACACATTAAAACCCAATTTCCATTTACAACTCTAAAGGATGTGAAAACTGAAAAATGTATTTATAATCTTAAGTCACTTCATATAACTTTCATTTTCCCACTCCAGTATTCTTGCCTGAAGAATCCCATGGACGGAGGAGCCTGGTGTGGGCTACAGTCCATGGGGTCGCAAAGAGTCGGACACGACTGAGCGACTTCACTTTATTTCACTTCACTTCACTTCCCTAAATGGTAGTGTGCTGACCACAACTGTACTGTATATGTCACGACATTGCTTTTCTAACACCCCTTTGTAGGAACTGGTCAGTCATAAGTAAATATCTAGCATAAGCTTCCAAGTTCAGAGAAAAGACTAGCTTAAAAAAAAAAAACTCCATAAATTTAATTAACACTATTATTGAGTGGCTAGTTAATGCCATTTTTCAAAATACTAAAATAGGCTAAAATTCATTGTTATGAAGACTTTAAAACAAAATGGATTAATACCTAGGTGATTAACACCTGTCCGTGTTCATATGTTCTACAGATAGAACTTAATGCTTTAATGCATCACAGCTTTAGACATCTATCAAAGATATTTTAAGATTCTTATCATAACACTGAAATCAGAGATCATAAAGAATGATAAGAAAATTCAACAAAAGTGACTTTACCTTTAGTCTTTAAAAGTAAAGAGTGAATGCATGTCATCTTCTAAATGAAGCCTCTTTTGACTTTGTTTATAAAATTTCAGTACCCCCCTTAACACAATTTATTCTTCATGTGCTTCTCTGCCAACCTCAGCGGCAGAATCTCTTAACCTTCTCTGTTTTTCCTCTAATCAACCAGCTATTCCATTTATTTGCTATATATGGCTTATAGCAGCAGATGCTCAGTAAATATTGGATGAATAAATTGTGTGTCATTTTAAAAAATGCAATTAGATAATCTGAAGGAGAGGGAAACAGTAGATATTTGTAAATTGTATATTTATAACTGCAAGGGTGCCTTTGTGTTTATACAAGGTAGTATCTATTCATTCCACAAACATTTATTGAGTTTCCCTGGGTAAATGCCCTCAGTAAAACATGATTCTTAATCTCAAAGATTTTGAAGATTAGTAGGAGAAATTGTAGTATAGTTTGATAAATATTGTGATAGAAACGCACTCAGAGTGATAGAATAAATCTATTTATCTTCAGGTAGAGCTTTCAGTGAAGGTTCTATGACACTTTGGTCAATTTTTAATTCTTATTTGCCATGTGGCACTTTACATGAAGTAAATGTGTGCATGCACTTTTACATATATTTATATAAGTGGAAACATATAAATTGAATATGTGTATTTGTATATGACATAAATACACACATGTGTATGTGTGTATATATGGATATATATGTATAATTTGTTTTCAAAGGAGATGGAAGAAGACTTATTACAGAAGTTATTAAAAGAGTACTTAGAATGAGTTAACCTACTTTGGTAAACTGTTTAGATTTATATTTTAACATGACATTCTTTTAAAATTATTCAGTTAATTTTATTTTTATTCTTTCTTATTCATATTAGTATATATGATTCTTGAAAGTACAAAAATCAGATGATAGTCATAGGAAGTAAATTATTATGTTTGTCATAAAATAAAAG
>SJYW01020892.1:113342-136521 GCA_006410735.1 Raphicerus campestris | reverse complement strand
CCCCCCGACATGTTCTAATACATTAATATTACCCTCAGCTAAGAATTGGCTCTATATTCGTCTTAGACTTCTGACATACCCTTAGAGATAGGCTTTACCCTGTCTTTTCTCTAATTTAACCTTTTAGATTACTGAGTCAGTCCATTTATGCTCATTGATTCTCAGCACAGATTTCTAAGCCTAGAAAACATGGCCCTTAGTTTTGATTCTACAAAGCCCTGGCTTAGGCTGGGCATGGTTTTCAAGTGTCATGTCAGCTACTCTGCATAATGGAGGTCAAGGCTGAGGAATACATGGCACAGGGGCTTCTCCCCTCCTTTACCCCCATCTTCACACTGCAGACATGTCTAACAATTACACGTGCTTTTCCTGTGATTTAAGATGCAGCTTCGGAATCTTCCTCAACACATTTCATGAAATCATTGCCAGTCAATAAATTGATAAATACACATTAAAACCCAATTTCCATTTACAACTCTAAAGGATGTGAAAACTGAAAAATGTATTTATAATCTTAAGTCACTTCATATAACTTTCATTTTCCCACTCCAGTATTCTTGCCTGAAGAATCCCATGGACGGAGGAGCCTGGTGTGGGCTACAGTCCATGGGGTCGCAAAGAGTCGGACACGACTGAGCGACTTCACTTTATTTCACTTCACTTCACTTCCCTAAATGGTAGTGTGCTGACCACAACTGTACTGTATATGTCACGACATTGCTTTTCTAACACCCCTTTGTAGGAACTGGTCAGTCATAAGTAAATATCTAGCATAAGCTTCCAAGTTCAGAGAAAAGACTAGCTTAAAAAAAAAAAACTCCATAAATTTAATTAACACTATTATTGAGTGGCTAGTTAATGCCATTTTTCAAAATACTAAAATAGGCTAAAATTCATTGTTATGAAGACTTTAAAACAAAATGGATTAATACCTAGGTGATTAACACCTGTCCGTGTTCATATGTTCTACAGATAGAACTTAATGCTTTAATGCATCACAGCTTTAGACATCTATCAAAGATATTTTAAGATTCTTATCATAACACTGAAATCAGAGATCATAAAGAATGATAAGAAAATTCAACAAAAGTGACTTTACCTTTAGTCTTTAAAAGTAAAGAGTGAATGCATGTCATCTTCTAAATGAAGCCTCTTTTGACTTTGTTTATAAAATTTCAGTACCCCCCTTAACACAATTTATTCTTCATGTGCTTCTCTGCCAACCTCAGCGGCAGAATCTCTTAACCTTCTCTATTTTTCCTCTAATCAACCAGCTATTCCATTTATTTGCTATATATGGCTTATAGCAGCAGATGCTCAGTAAATATTGGATGAATAAATTGTGTGTCATTTTAAAAAATGCAATTAGATAATCTGAAGGAGAGGGAAACAGTAGATATTTGTAAATTGTATATTTATAACTGCAAGGGTGCCTTTGTGTTTATACAAGGTAGTATCTATTCATTCCACAAACATTTATTGAGTTTCCCTGGGTAAATGCCCTCAGTAAAACATGATTCTTAATCTCAAAGATTTTGAAGATTAGTAGGAGAAATTGTAGTATAGTTTGATAAATATTGTGATAGAAACGCACTCAGAGTGATAGAATAAATCTATTTATCTTCAGGTAGAGCTTTCAGTGAAGGTTCTATGACACTTTGGTCAATTTTTAATTCTTATTTGCCATGTGGCACTTTACATGAAGTAAATGTGTGCATGCACTTTTACATATATTTATATAAGTGGAAACATATAAATTGAATATGTGTATTTGTATATGACATAAATACACACATGTGTATGTGTGTATATATGGATATATATGTATAATTTGTTTTCAAAGGAGATGGAAGAAGACTTATTACAGAAGTTATTAAAAGAGTACTTAGAATGAGTTAACCTACTTTGGTAAACTGTTTAGATTTATATTTTAACATGACATTCTTTTAAAATTATTCAGTTAATTTTATTTTTATTCTTTCTTATTCATATTAGTATATATGATTCTTGAAAGTACAAAAATCAGATGATAGTCATAGGAAGTAAATTATTATGTTTGTCATAAAATAAAAGCTAAAAGTTGTTTTAATAATAGCATGTATGATTAAAAGTAACTTCTAATTTTTTAAGTTGATAGCTTTTTCAGCTCAAAAACTATAATTTAAAAGTGAGAATCTGTCAAAAACCTTGCAAAGTATCTGAGATTTTATTTTAGATGAGAAAACAGATCCAGAGAGTGTAATTAACATGATTAAAGTCTTACAATGTCAGCACTAAGAGTGGGGCAAAACCACCAAACTTAATCGAAACCCAGCATTCTGACTTAGTCTGTCTTTCTAGTATACTTTCCTGTAGTATTTAAGTTGAGAATATCATGAAGAAATGAAGAATCAATGACTCTTCATTTCAGTGACTTCAATCAATGACTCTTCAAACCAATGACTAAATGAAGAAAGTCAAACAGAGAAAGACAAATGTGATACCTCTTATAAGTGGAACCGAAAATATGATAACATTAACTTATTTACAAAGGACTCACAGACATAAAAAAACAAACTTACGATTATCAAAAGGGACAGAGGTAGAGGAGGAATAAATTAAGAATATGCATTTAATAGATACATACTCTGGTGGCTCAGATGGTAAAGAATCTACTTGCAATGCGAGAGACCTGAGTTGAACCCCTAGGTTGGGAAGATCTGGAGAAGGGAAAGGTTACCCACTCCAGTATTCTGGCCTGAAGAATTCCATGGGCTGTATAGTCTATGGGATTGCAAAGAATCAGACATGACTGAGCGACTTTCATTCACTCACTACTGTATAACAAAGCAGATGAACAATAGGATATATTCTTCAGCAAAGGGAACTATATTCAAAATCTTGTAATAACCTATAGCAGGAAAAATCTGAGAAAATTCATGTGTATTACTGAATCACTTTGCTGTACACTTGAAGCTGACACAGTATTGTAAATCAACTATGCTTCAGTGAAATAATTGCTACTCTACTTCGAACCTCTGTCAAGTATTTCTGTATAAAGTATCTTATTTTCATGTGACACATACAGACAGAATAGCAGTAGCTGAACATACCATTGAGGATCCTGCTGACAAAAAATCCGTCAGCCTATGAAAGAAATAGAAAATTTTATTCAGGCTAAATCAAAGGATTATAAGTCAGGAAGAGCATCACAGAAGGCTTTGAGACTCCTGTGAGAAGTTAAGGTGCATTTATGTAAATTTTGAGACAGAGGACTGTACATCCACCGACACGTTATTGACAGTTTACATAATCCAGATCTAAGCGTCATCCTTGTGGTGGGTCATGTAACCCGTTAGAAGATCAAGAACTGTTATCTTTTAAGGAGTTGCCTTTGCTGTTTTTGACTGAACAGGTATTCCTGCTGGTGGGGAAGGTCTGATTGAATCATAACATAATTACACAATGTACAATGAGGCAAGAGGGGAGGCCAAAGGGCAGGGAAAAATGTGTCTAAATTTTTCTTGTAATAAAATTTGAATTTTATTTCACAATATTAATACATTTATCTCAGATATCTTTTTCTGCAAACACTTCTTTAATGAGTTTTGTTTCACATTATATTCTAAATTCCTTGGTGTATTTTATCATCAAACTACATATTGTGTGAATTTTTTTTCTTGAAAGACCTGAAATGCACAAAAATACTGATTTCCTTTCAAATTCTTCTGTGATCCTTTTGTCTGTAAAAAATATTTGAATTACTAGTTCAATTTTTTCAGGAGCTTGAGGTGTTCCTTTTATATGGATATAAAAAGGAAGCAATGGAATGTCTATTGGAGTTACAATCAATTAGGATTCTGTGCTTCCCAGTGGGGCACAGTGGTAAAGAATCTGCCTGCCAGTGCAGGAGACACAGACATGAGTTTGATTCCTGGGTCAGAAAAATCCCCTGAGTAGGAAATGGAAACCCACCCCATTATTCTTTTTTTTTTTAATTTTATTTTTACTTTATTCATACTGTATTGGTTTTGCCATACATTGACATGAATCAGCCACAGGTGTACACGAGCTCCCAATCCTGAAACCCCCTCCCACCTCTCACCCCACCCCAGTATTCTTGACTGGAAAATTCCATGGACAGAGGAGCCTGGCAGCCTAGAGTCTCTGGGATGGCAAAGAGTCAGACATGAATGAGCACAGCTATCGCAGGGTGAAAAGGCTGAAGGGTTGGAGGCTGGGGGCCACTTTCAGTATAGCAGAATTAACATAGCACATCAGTTCAGTTCAGATCAGTCGCTCGGTCATGTCTGACTCTTTGCATAGCATTCAAGTCAGAAGATGTTTAATTCATTTTATCGGGTGATTTTGATAGTGATGAATAAGATTCTTATCTTTTGGAATATTATTTGACCATGCCCAAAACTGTGATANGTCGCTCGGTCATGTCTGACTCTTTGCATAGCATTCAAGTCAGAAGATGTTTAATTCATTTTATCGGGTGATTTTGATAGTGATGAATAAGATTCTTATCTTTTGGAATATTATTTGACCATGCCCAAAACTGTGATAAGAGAAGGGAAATGTTGCTACAACCTGGCAGTTGGTTGGTGTTCAGTTGCTAGGTTGTGTCTGACTCTCTGGCTCCGTGGACTGCAGTATGCCTGACTGCCCTGTCCTGTTCTATCTCCTGGAGTTTGCTCAAACTCATGTCCATTGAGTCAGTGATGCCATCCAACCTCCCATCCTTTGTTGCCCTCTTCTCTTCTTGCCCTCAATCTTTCCCAGCATCAGGGTCTTTTACAATAGTTTCAGTTCAGTTAAGTTCAGTCACTCAGTCGTGTCCAACTCTTTGCAACCCCATGAATCACAGCACGCCAGGCCTCCCTGTCTATCACCAGCTCCCGGAATTCACTCACACTCAGGTTCATCAAATGAGTGATGCCATCCAGCCATCTCATGCTCTGTCGTCTCCTTCTCCTCCTGCCCCTAATCCCTCCCATCATCAGAGTGTTTTCCAATGAGTCAACTCTTCGCATGAGGTGGCCAAAGGACTGGAGTTTCAGCTTTAGCATCATTCCTTCCAAAGAAATCCCAGGGCTGATCTCCTTCAGAATGGACTGGTTGGATCTCCTTGCAGTCCAAGGGATTCTCAAGAGTCTTCTCCAACACCACAGTTCAAAAGCATCAATTCTTCGGCGCTCAGCCTTCTTCACAGTCCAACTCTCACATCCATACATGACTACTGGAAAAACTATAGCCTTGACTAGACGGACCTTAGCCGGCAAAGTAATGTCTCTGTTTTTAAATATGCTATCTAGGTTGGTCATAACTTTTCTTCCAAGGAGTAAGCGTCTTTTAATTTCATGGCTGCAGTCACCATCTGCAGTGATTTTGGAACCCCCCAAAATAAAGTCTGACACTGTTTCCACTGTTTCTCCATCTATTTCCCATGAAGTGATGGGACCGGATGCCATGATCTTTGTTTTCTGAATGCTGAGCTTTAAGCCAACTTTTTCACTCTCCTCTTTCACTTTCATCGAGAAGGCTAAAATGTAGCAGATACCCAGGCTGACCTTCAGGGTAGTTTTAGATGTGCCTTTCTGCTACTTCAACTTCCCATGTATCAAGTGTCACTGAGTATAAAGACACATGGTGCAATTGCTGTTTTGTCGGCACTGGCGTATTTTTAGCACTTTAGGCGTGGATCCGTCCCTACCCTCAGACACTCCTCCTTGTGTGTTTCTCTTCCATATTGTCAAGAGTCTGTCAATTGCTTCCCTGCGCATGATTAGCTTTGTGATTTTTCTTCTGGAAGATAATAAAGGTCAGATACTCCTCTAGAGGAGTAAAGTAGCTTGAAACCAGTAAAACTGTATTCAAATAGCTCGAAAGGTAGAATCTGTTAAGAGAAAAGCTCTGTTTCCTCTGCTAAACAATTGTGAACATGGGAAGGTGTGTTTGTCTTCATTAAAAACCATTGGCTGACACAAACGAGGCAGTTTATTTGCCTTTTGAAGTTCTCTAGTAAATAAGAGAAGAAATAATACCATAAATCAATATTTTTGAGGCACAAAGCTTGGTTCACATTGACAGTGCAGGGAAATGAATTAGACAAGTCTGATTAGTTTATTCTCTTGTATTCTAGTTACAAAAAAATGTGACCTTTATAGGTAAGCACTAAGTGAGTTTATGGAACTAAAGTTTACTCACGGTAAATGATCATCCATAAATAATTAAAATATGGAAGATTTTGTATTTGTAATTAAAGCCATAAAGTTTTACTTAATGGTATATTAAGTATAAGATTTTCAGTTAGAGTTTTTTTGTTGATAAATGATCAGCTGTAAAACAGATGGTGTTTCTTTTGTAAGTCCCCAGTCCTTTAAAAATTGGCATTTATTATAAAAAGGAGAGGGACAACTATTGTGTTTTGTTTCATTTTTGTTTTTTAGTATCTGTCATTAGATTTTACCAGAAGTTCTGCCACTGAGATTTTTCACTGAAGTTAGTATGAATATTCATGTAAATCTTTACCTCATATAAGACTAATATTATATATTTTATCCTGGAAAACAAAACATATTGGTAAATTTCATTTCAAGTGTAGAAGCTAAAACATGTGAAGAATCATTTGTCTTAAGTGAAAATTTAATGATAAATAAAAATATTCATGGATTTAGAAGACATAAGTTCTGTAAAATTAGAAAATGGAAAAAAAATCACTAAATCCTAGGTTCTTTGTGTGTTAAAAGAGTAATACATGCCTTTGGTACCTTAGAAATATGATGTAAAAATAAGGACAAGATAGCTTAAGTCAAATATTAAAACTTACAGTCGTTATTTTAAATATGCCTAAAAGTATATAATGAAGATAAATCAATTTATGTTGCTACTGATGCTGAGAGCTTGATTGCTCACTCTACAGCAGTGCCGAGTTGCATCTCAGAGACAAGAGTTTTGGTGAAGTAGGAAACCATAGCGTTGTTTATTGCTTTGCTGGGCAAAGGGAGCCACAGCTAGGATTGGCTAGTTGGAGTGATTTCTAAGGGCTCTGGGCTGTGGAGATGGTTCCTTGCTGACTGGTACTTCGCTTCAGGATGATTACGGCAGAGAAGAATATTTTGGAATATCTGGGCCGCCTAGAGGAGGGGTGACTCTGGTTTGGTTAGTTTGCATGTAAAAGACGTGCTCTGCTGAGCCCTTAAGTTGTCTGTAAGAGCTGGCCAGCCCTGGGAGGTTTCTCCACAAATACCAGAGCATCGTGCGTGTGTGCTTAGTTGTGTCTGACTCTCTGCAATATCGTGGACTGTAGCCTGCTAGTCTCCTGTGTTCATGGATGTTTCCAGGCAAGATAACGAGAGTGAGTTGCAATTTCCTACTCCAGTAAATCTTCCTGACTCAGGTATTGAACCTGTATTACTTGTGTCTCTTGCATTGGCAGGTGGATTCTTTTGTGCAACCATTTTGATGCCACCTAGAAATCCCACAATAGAGAAAATAGGGAAACATAGTTAATATTATTACCCCTGTGATGAACGGATAGATAAATAGATAAAAAGAGAATCTAAGAAAATGCATAATAGTGGCATCAAGTATATTCACAATGCTGTGCAAACCAGTATTCATTTTCAGAACTTTTTCGTCTTTCCGAACTGAAGCTCCGTTAAGCAATAACCTCATTCTCCATTCCCTAAAGCCCCTGGCATCATCAGATTACTCTGTTTATGCTAATTTGACTACCCTAGATATCACATATAAGAAGAGTCACACACTGGTCCTTTTGTGACTGACTTTTTTCACATAGCATTATATCTTCAAGGTTCATCCATGTCATGAAAGTGTTAGTTGCTCAGTCATGTCTGACTCTGTGACTCCATGGACTGTAGCCCGCCAGGTTCCTCTGTCCATGGAATTCTCCAGATAATCATATTGCAGTGGGTTGCCATTCCCTTCTCCAGGGGATCTTCCTGACCCAGGAATCAAACCCAGGTCTCCTCCACTCCTGGAAGATTCTTTACCATCTGACCCACCAAGGAAGCATCAAGTTTCATCCATGTTGTGGCATGTGTCAAAATCTTCTTTTTAAAGATCTCTATTGTTCTTACATGGCCTTCACTTGTGGTTCAGATGGTAAAGAATCTGCCTACAATGCGGGAGACCTGGATTTGATCCCTGGGTTCAGAAGATCCTCTGGAGGAGGGCATGGCAACCGACTGCAATATTATTGCCTGGAGAATGTCCATGAACAGAGGAGCCTGGTGGGCTACAGTCCATGGGGTCACAAAGAGTTGGAAACCACTGAGCAATTAAGCATTCATTGTCCTTATATACCACATTTGGTTTATCCATTCATCTGTAGATGGACACTTGGAATGCTTCTGCCTTTTGGTCATTGTGTATAATGCTGCTATGAACATGAGTATGCAAATAACAGTTTGAGACCCTGCTTTCAATTCTTTTGCTTGCATGCCCAAATTTGCAATTTTTGGATCCTCTGGTAACTCTGTGTTTAGATTTTGAGGAACACATACTGTTTTCCCCAGTGGCTGTGCTATTTTATTTTCCCATCAGCAGTGCACAAGGCACAAGGCTTCCAATTTCTCCACAGTCCTGTCCAATGCTTTTCAGCTTCCTCTTCAGCTTTGTGTTCTTCTCTTTTATTCCTTCTGAGAATGAGGTTGTATGTCACTGAGGTTTTGATTTGCCTTTCTTTAATAATGAGCGATGTTGAGCAGGTTGTTAAGTGCTTCCAAGCCAAATGTATATCTTTTCTTAAGAAACACCTATCGGACCTTTTGCCCATCTTTTAATTGCGTTATTTGGTTGTTGTTGAGTTGTGAGTTGCTCTTTACATATTCTTGATGTTATTCTCATCATATGTATGACTTGCAAGTATTTTCTCCCATTATATGGATTGCCTTCTCACTTTTATTGTATTCTTTGCACACATGCTGTCAGTTTTAATCAAGTCCAATTTGATTTTTTTGTTTTATATCCAAGAAATCATTGTTAAGTCCAACATCACGAATCTTTTCCCCTATGTTTACTTCTAAGAATTGTATGGCTTTAGCATTCACATATAGGTCATTAATTCATTTGAGTAAATTTTTCTATATGGTGTAAGACATGCTATCAACATTTTACTCACCAAAAACAAAAACACAAAAAAATCCCACCAAGTCTCTGAGACTTGAAATGATATACCCCAAGCTGGTAAAATTCCTTAACAGATAACTGATAGAACCCTGACATCTGAGTAGGATTTCACTCTCTCCATTTTCCCCCTTCTTCCTCACCCTCCATCCCCACTTCCTCCTCCATCTTGTCTCCCTCCTTCCCTTTTCTTCTCATCCCTTTCTCCAAAGACCAAAATTTGAATTAAAATTTAGAAACTTGAATTATATAAAATCTTGTTTCTCCCTATAGAATTTTAAGATTTTTTTTCTGTTTATAATAACTCTCCATGAGCCTCATTATAATTATTCTCTTTTGGAGTTTTACCATAAGAAAATTTTTTTGCTATAAAAATGTAAATTTATTTCCCATCCACTACTACATTTTCTTCCTGTGTTCTGGCAATTATTGCAACAATCCCTTTCTACCTACAAATTTTGGGGGAAAGCTTCCTGGATCTTAGTATATGACCTTCATATATACTTAGTATGTGAGGGAAACTTTCACCACGAGGTTGAGTAGGAGATAAAGAAAACTAGGAAGAAAGGCAGAGAGGTAGTTCCTGCAAAGAAGAAAAACTTAGGAAAGTAATAAGTGGGGAAAAAGACCCTGTATATGAAAGGATCCTTTCACTAAATCAAGGGCTGTCAAAAGATATATCTCTAAATAGTAACGCGCATGAAAGCTTTCAGGCAGTTAATGAGGAATTGGTCACAGTATTTTGGCCTTTACCCCAAGGGAATTAGGAAACCAATACAGGGTTTTGAGCTATGGTGTAACATTTCCACTTCATTTTAAAAAGGACCCTTCCTGCTGCTGTATTGAAAACAACAGGGGGAAAAGTGTGAAGGTAGTGAAATCTGGTAGAAAGCCTAGAGCAGGAATCTATTAATAGATAAGAGATGATGGTGGCCTGACCAGGGACATTGAGGGATGGTAGTTAAACTCCATCAGATTCTACGTGTATTTTGGAGGTAAGGCCAGTAAGAGTTTCTGCTGGTTTGGAAAACAAAAGAGAGAGGTCAAAATTTATTTTAAGGTGTTTAGCTTGAGCAACTGGAAAGAGAATTTATCAGTTTGAGATGGTGAAGACTGGATAGAGCAGTTTGGAAAAGAAAGAATAGGTGTCCAGTTTGGTAGTTTGAGAGACCGATAATTAACTAGAAATGTCAAGCAAGCATCTGGAAATGTGAATTGGGATTTCAGAAGAGAGGCAGCATTAGATATCTAAGTTTGGGAATCATTGACACACACATGAAAAAAAATAGAAGAGAGAGTGAGGTGAGAGTACTGCTATTATTTATTAAAGGTCTGGAAAAATAGAAGAAATCAGCTAAGGGTACTGAGAAGAATGATTGGTTGAGGTAGGAGAAAAACTAAGAGAATATTTTATTCTAAAAGCTATGTGAAGAAAAATATACCTGTGAGGCAGAAGTGACTGACGATTTCAAATGTTGTCAAAGGCAAATATGATGTGAACTAAGAATTGATCATTATATTTAACAATAAAGTTGATACTTTACCTTACCTTGGTAACCTTGGTAGGAAAAGGTTNCTACAAATTTTGGGGGAAAGCTTCCTGGATCTTAGTATATGACCTTCATATATACTTAGTATGTGAGGGAAACTTTCACCACGAGCTTGAGTAGGAGATAAAGAAAACTAGGAAGAAAGGCAGAGAGGTAGTTCCTGCAAAGAAGAAAAACTTAGGAAAGTAATAAGTGGGGAAAAAGACCCTGTATATGAAAGGATCCTTTCACTAAATCAAGGGCTGTCAAAAGATATATCTCTAAATAGTAACGCGCATGGAAGCTTTCAGGCAGTTAATGAGGAATTGGTCACAGTATTTTGGCCTTTACCCCAAGGGAATTAGGAAACCAATACAGGGTTTTGAGCTATGGTGTAACATTTCCACTTCATTTTAAAAAGGACCCTTCCTGCTGCTGTATTGAAAACAACAGGGGGAAAAGTGTGAAGGTAGTGAAATCTGGTAGAAAGCCTAGAGCAGGAATCTATTAATAGATAAGAGATGATGGTGGCCTGACCAGGGACATTGAGGGATGGTAGTTAAACTCCATCAGATTCTACGTGTATTTTGGAGGTAAGGCCAGTAAGAGTTTCTGCTGGTTTGGAAAACAAAAGAGAGAGGTCAAAATTTATTTTAAGGTGTTTAGCTTGAGCAACTGGAAAGAGAATTTATCAGTTTGAGATGGTGAAGACTGGATAGAGCAGTTTGGAAAAGAAAGAATAGGTGTCCAGTTTGGTAGTTTGAGAGACCGATAATTAACTAGAAATGTCAAGCAAGCATCTGGAAATGTGAATTGGGATTTCAGAAGAGAGGCAGCATTAGATATCTAAGTTTGGGAATCATTGACACACACATGAAAAAAAATAGAAGAGAGAGTGAGGTGAGAGTACTGCTATTATTTATTAAAGGTCTGGAAAAATAGAAGAAATCAGCTAAGGGTACTGAGAAGAATGATTGGTTGAGGTAGGAGAAAAACTAAGAGAATATTTTATTCTAAAAGCTATGTGAAGAAAAATATACCTGTGAGGCAGAAGTGACTGACGATTTCAAATGTTGTCAAAGGCAAATATGATGTGAACTAAGAATTGATCATTATATTTAACAATAAAGTTGATACTTTACCTTACCTTGGTAACCTTGGTAGGAAAAGGTTCTCTTTAGTGGTGGGGAACCAGACTCCAGGGAGAAGAGGAGTATGAAACAAATGCAGATAATCCTTTTTAAAGTATTCTGCTGCAACAAAGAGTAAAAAAAAAGTAGGAAGGAAACTAGTTGGGCAAAGGTACCCAAGATAATACTTTAAAGAAATGACAGCTTATGTACATGTTGTTGACAAAGATTCAATAGAGAGGGGTTATTTAATGCAGGAAATAGAAGAACAATCAGTTAAGCAATGTGCCTGAGTAGGTTAGAAGATGCAGAGTCAAAGAGTTGGTTTTATTTTTTATTTTTAATATTTAAAAATATTTCAACCAAAGTATAGCTGGCTTGTAATGTTCTGTTCAGTCAGTTCAGTCGCTCAGTCATGTCCGACTCTTTGTGACCCCATGAATCGCAGCACGCCAGGCCTTCCGGTCCATCACCAGCTCCCGGAGTTCACTCAGACTCGCGTCCATCGAGTCCGTGATGCCATCCAGCCATCTCATCCACGGTCGTCCCCTTCTCCTCCTGCCCCCAATCTCTCCCAGCGCCAGAGTCTTTTCCAGTGAGTCAGCTCTCCGCATGAGGTGGCCAAAGCACTGGAGCTTCAGCCTCAGCATCATTCCTGTTGTCTTAGTTTCTGGCATATAGAGCACTGATGCGATGATACAGATATTCATGTTTTCATGTCTTTCCATTATGGTTTATTGCAGGATATTGGGTATATCCTATTCAAGGGACTGGTTTAAACATGAATATGGAATTTATCTATAGTAACAGGAAGGAAGGAGGAACGGACAAGGGATGGAGATACAGGTGCTTGTATGTGAACAGATGTGAAAATAGAGCTCGATTCTAATTCTGTTGATGGATAGCTGAATTTTATCAAAGAATTAGGAAGCAGGGTCACAACCTTACAGTGAGAGTGGGGAGGAGATGTTGGATGCTTAAGGAAAGAGTAGAAGGTATCCAAAACCACTGTTAGATCCACGATTCTCTAGGAAGCCTGATGGGCTCAGTATATATGGGTTCACCAGTATGATTTGTTACAGTGACAGGATATGAACCCAAATCAGCAAAAAGCAAAGACATACAAGGCAAAGCCCTTAGGAAACCAGGTGCCTACTTCCAGGAGTACTTTCCCAGTGGAGTCACAGGACATGCTCCATTTCTTCAGCAACCGCTTTCAACAACACATGTGAAACACTGTCAATTAAACAAGCTCATTAGAGACTCATTGCCCAGAGTTTTATTGGGGGCTGGTCTTTGGAGCATCGTCTGCCTGGCACATATTAAAATTGCAGAGTTCCAGAAGGAAAGCAGGTGTTCAGAATAAGCCATATTGTTTGCACAAGCACTAGAGGCTCAGTGAGCCATTCTTATCAGGGAATGGCAGGAACTCTCCTAAAATTCACATTCTCAGATGCCAGCCAGGGACCAAATTTGGAAGCAGGTATTTGTAAGGCTCGCAGTCTGATGATGTGAGATTTGTCTCATGATGGGATGTCTGTGATAAGCTCGAGATTTAAGAAGGTGGGCAGAAGAATGAAGTGGTGAGGAGAGAAGTGAGTAGAAAATCCACCACCCCTAAGCCCAGCTCATGGGTGGGAAGCAGAGTACTTAGGGAAAGTCAGGCTTCTGCTAGATGCAGCCAGAAAATGAAGGGAATGCACGGAGAATTTAGAGCATGGAGACTTTTGCTGATGGTGGACTTTAATTCTAGAAGGAACAGGGTCAGGTTTTGAAGATACGTGTATGGGGTAGGGAGGTGGAGCAGGAAATGAAGAGCATGGCTCATGTTAGAGCCTCTTCCCAGAGCATGGAAAATGAGAAAGGACCCGAGAATCTGCGGATGCTGGTGTTGACAAATGTCAGTATGAATAAATGGCGTCATAAGATTGACCTTGGTGGATTCAAGAAAGTGGCCATGAGACTGAGTGTTAGAGGTTAGGGAAGGGTTGTTATCTGGGCTTTTCTTTGATGCCTTTCAACAGGGCTGAGGAAATCTGGAAGAGCTGGGTTGGATTCTTGATCTGATGCCCTGATTGATGGTGGAGGCAGCAGACCTGGAGTGGAGAGCATCACTGTCTCAGGAGAGGAGTTCAGTCCATTCATTGTTGACCTCTCGATGGAAGGTGACCTTGCATGAGTGAGCTGAACTTTGAGCCTCTTAGCTGTGGGTAGGCCAAGGTGTAACTTTGATCTTTATCTAGCCTTTGTTCTTTAAACCATTTTTGATTTCTCTTTTAAAATAAATGATGATACCTGATTTATATAGCAGTGACAATGCATGTCTGTGTCATAAATCATTTTTGAGCTAACTTTGAAATATAGAAGAGCAATTGAAAAAGAGGACAGTGTCCATTTTCCTATTTTCAGCTCCCTGATTTGACTGGAAAGACAGGGCCATCAAAGAGCTGCCGAAGCTTGAAAGACAAAGCCAAATAAAATTATTCCTTAGGTAACCTGGTAGTGAGAGTGTATGTTCAAGTATGACTTGTACATTTATAATTGAAAAAGACAATATAATGAATGCTATAACTAGACCAGGTAAAGCAATTAAGAGTTAAAACAATTAAGGGCTTTCCCTGGTAGCTCAAATGGTAAAGAATCTGTGATTCAAGAGACCTGTGTTTGATCCTGGAGGTGGGGAGATCCCCTGGAGGAGGCCATGGCAACCCACTCCAGTATTCTTGTTTGGAGAATTCCATGAATAGAAGAGCCTGGTTGGCTACAGTCCATGGGATCACAGAGTCAGATATGACTGAGCTATGTAATACACAAGACAATATTAAAGTAATACTTTTGATTTTGTTTTTTTGTAGTCAGTTCTCTGCAGTCTCTTCATAGATAAAGGGTGTATTCTTTAGAGAAAATTTTCTTAAGTTTTAAATTAATCTTGGCCATAAATACAATCCTTTGAATAAAGAGAATGTTTACACTTTGTGTCTACATCTACTGTCTGTCGTAAAGGTTGGTATAACTCAGCAGTCCCTAGCCCATTTTCTGTTGCATGAGGCAACAAAATTTGAATAAAAGCAACATCCAGATTGAGTAGAAGAAAGCTTTTATTTCACATAATTCAACCTAGGTGTATTACTCTTATCTTACAATAGTATTACATTATAACCAATCATTATACCCTGTAACAGTACTTTCTAGGAACCAAAAAATAATATTTATTGACTCTGCTCATTTGGCCTGTCTCCAAAAATGCCATTTTCTTTTTGCTGAAAAACTTACTGCTGTGGAACTTTGAGTATTTTCTAATGGAGAGCTGCGTTGCTTTGCAATTTGTCAACACTGAATGAAGCTGTAGATTAGTTTTTTTTTTAATTATTAAAATNTTGGCCTGTCTCCAAAAATGCCATTTTCTTCCTGCTGAAAAACTTACTGCTGTGGAACTTTGAGTATTTTCTAATGGAGAGCTGCGTTGCTTTGCAGTTTGTCAACACTGAATGAAGCTGTAGATTAGTTTTTTTTTAAATTATTAAAATGGAATACACAGTGGATTTGGGGTATGATTTCCTCTCATTATCTACTTTTGAGAATTTCCCAGCCTGGGACTTCAGGTGGAGATGTTGCATTTGGGTCCAAGGTTCACAGGTATGAGTGAGACCTAAACTTTTACCAACAAAATATAGGTTGTTTGTGGAAGAGGAGTGCTGGGCTGAGAGACTGAACAGTAAGGTTGGCCATGGTGTTAGATGGATTTGAATGGGAATCCTGGCTCTGCCCGTTACCTGCTTGTGACCTTAGACAAGTTACTTAAATATTCCGAGTCTCAATTTATCTGAAAAGTATACGTGCTACAGCACTGTTTTAAGAATTAAAGACACTTCTTATGAAGTGCCAGCTATATAGCAATCACTTGCTATTTCACTAGAAAGATTGACGGCATATGAAGGCTGGCAAGTTCAACATATGACATTGTATTGAATTTCTTCTCAAGTTGAAATTTCCCTACCTTCTTTTCCTTTTGTTTGATGAAAAAAACATTTCTGTTTCTCTTTTCTCTGTTGAAACCTTGAGTACAGATAGTTATACCCTTTAGAGCGCACCTCGCTTTTGGCGTGTCTGATGTTGTATTAAGACAGCTGTTTTTATTGTCTCCGTTTCCTTCCTCCGCATGGGTATCAGCCGGGGAGTTAGTCACTGTGGCTGCTCTAATGTAGTATAACTACCTGTTTAGCTTAGGAGCCAGGCTGTCATCTGACGGCAGTGCCACGTTTATGAACGCTCTCATTTGCTTCTGTGAAGTTGCAAGACAGCTAATTCCATGTTTAGTCATCTTAACGAAATAATCACTTTTAGCTTACAACAAGCTGACCTTTATGGTCTATTTAAAGAGAAAACTGGACACTGTTAGTTTTGAGATTTGTTCTGCTTGAAGTTTCATACATAAAAAGATGAGCAATATAGTGAGTTTTTTTAAAAACCATAAATGTACAGTAATTTCAATGTCCTTTTGTGAGAAGTGAAAAGAAGGGGTGCCAGGAGAATAAAATGCATCTTAGGGGATTAGAAGGGGGAAAAATAACCTCCCACTGGCTACAAAAACAAACCTGCAAATAGATCGTATTCACAGCAGCGTTCCCCGATGGCTAGAGATTTGCACTTGGTTGGACACACCAATAAAACATGTCAAGAAAATGAAGCCAGATAGTTTATGCCTACAGATAGTTTGGGGATAAAAGACAGTGTAACTCCCTCTTTCAAACTCATTTTAAACCCACAAAAGAAAACTTTGAAATTATTTCAGCCCCCAAATTGACTATCTTGGTTGTTCAATGTGAGGTTTTTCTTTTTCCCCTGCTTGTTATTATGCGTTATTGTTTGCATTTTCTTTGTGACCACTAATGCTTTTTGGTGACAGGTTTCAGAGCTGACTCACAGGCTCCTGTCCACATCCTGCAGCCTAGATTATTTCTTGTTGTTCTCGACTTCTCTTGTCTGCAGATGGACTATGGTGAGGTAGCTGCTACTTCTTCAGTCCTGTCTTTTTCTTTCTTTTCCTTTTTCATAGAACTTATTAAGTTCTGGTGAATGCTTCAAAGCTTTCTCTGTATATGAAAATAAATTGACTCTTTGCAACTTACCTTGGTTTCCAAGGAACTTTCACCTCTTTGTTCACCATAGGAAACTAACCTGTATTGAACATTTCTCAGGGATCAAGCTCAAATGCCTCCATGGATCAGACAGGTAACACATTTGTGATGTGGAAAGGCAGGAACATAGGCAAAAATAAGAATGTGTAGAAGTTGGGCTAACAGAATGGTATATGACCTCTGTAAATTTATACAAGCACAGGGCTTCCCTGGTGGTTCAGTTAGTAAAGAATCTACCTGCAGTGTGGGAGACCCAGTTTTGACCCCTGATTCAGGAATATCCCCTGGAAAAGGGAATGGCTACCCTCTCCAGCACTGTTGCCTGGAGAATTCCATGGACAGGAAAGTCTGGCAGGCTACAGTTCATTGGATTTTAAANAGCTCAAACATAGTTTATGGTTCATTTGTCATAGTTTCAGATTAGACCTGCTGATTTCATTACCCTCAATCTTTGATTACTGACACACGTTTTTCACTTAGCATATGTGATTTTTAAAAAGTGTTTTAAGGACCTCAGTTACTTTTAGGATACAGATTGTAACCATAATTACTGTTTATTTGTCACTGTGTCTGGAATAGATCACAGAAGACACAGTCCTGGAACTCAGACCATGGAAATGATCCCCAGGTAAGGATGCACCTGTGGCTTGGACATGAATGAATCTGGAGTGCCAAGAGTCCAGACCTAGAGCATTCGCCCTCTCTGTATCTTTGGGACTGAAAGGGAAACTTCTCTGAAGGTAGCAAGGGCCCAGATGGAAGGGAAGATGGAACAGACCCAACCTCAGTCAATTCAATTCAGTGGCTCAGTCATGTCGTCCTCTTTGCAACCCCATGGAATGCAGCATGCCAGGCTTCCTTGTCCATTGCCAACTCCTGGAGTTTACACAAACTTATGTCCNAGAAGACACAGTCCTGGAACTCAGACCATGGAAATGATCCCCAGGTAAGGATGCACCTGTGGCTTGGACATGAATGAATCTGGAGTGCCAAGAGTCCAGACCTAGAGCATTCGCCCTCTCTGTATCTTTGGGACTGAAAGGGAAACTTCTCTGAAGGTAGCAAGGGCCCAGATGGAAGGGAAGATGGAACAGACCCAACCTCAGTCAATTCAATTCAGTGGCTCAGTCATGTCGTCCTCTTTGCAACCCCATGGAATGCAGCATGCCAGGCTTCCTTGTCCATTGCCAACTCCTGGAGTTTACACAAACTTATGTCCATTGTGTCGGTGATGCCATCCAACCATCTCATCCTCTGTCGTCCCCTTCTTTTCCCACCTTCAATCTTTCCCAGCATCAGGGTCTTTTCAAATGAGTCAGTTCTTTGCATCAGGTGGCCAAAGTATTGGAGTTTCAGTTTCAGCATCAGTCCTTCCAGGACTGGTTTCCTTTATGATTGACTGGTTGGATCTTCTTGCTGTTTAAGGGACTCTCAAGAGTCTTCTCCAACACTATAGTTCAAAAGCATCAGTTCTTTGGTGTTGAGCTTTCTTTATAGTCCAACTCTCAATATCATCAGCTTCTCTGGTGGCTCAGAGGGTAAAACATCTGACCACAATGCAGGAGACTTGGGTTCGATCCCTGGGTCAGGAAGATCCCCTGGAGAAGGAAATGGCAACCCACTCCAGTATTCTTGCCTGGAAAACCCCATGGATGGAGAAGCCTGGTAGGCTACAGTCCATGGAGTTGCAAAGAGTTGGACATGGTTGAGTGACTTCACTTTTCACTCAAAACCATACATGACTACTGCAAAACCCATAACTTTGACCAGACAGACCTCTGTTGGCAAAGTGATATCTCTGCTTTTTAATATGCTGTCTGGGTTGGTCATAACTTTTCTTCCAAGGAGCAAATGTCTTTTAATTTTGTGGCTGCAGTCACCATCTGCAGTGATTTTGGAGCCCCAAAAATAAAGTCTGTCACTGCTTTCTTTTTGCTTACCCATCTATTTGCCATGAAGTGATGGGACCAGATACCATGATCTTAGTTTCACCCAACCTGCTCCTGCTTAAAAGGCAGTGAAGATTCATTGGTTTTTTTTTTTTTTTTTGAAGATTCTGAATGTGTGGCCCTCCTGTTTTTTGTCTTTTCCCCCAAGGAAGGATTCAGGCAGACCTTGCTGAGCTTAATACTTATCTTCAGGTTTTGGGACTGTGGAAGCTTCCGCAATCCCTTTCCCTGTTTCTTCCTCTGTTCCTTAACTGCAGATGTACTTTCTCCCGTGTACTGAGGATCTGAGTCTGCAGCCCTTGACTGACATCACAGGTTATCAGGGCCGACACTTCCTGTGAACTTTTAGCCATGGATGGAACCACATCCTATCCTTCTCTTGTTCTATTCCTTTTGGTCTTACAGCGCTCAGAATTCCTGGCACATTTACTTAATTGCTGAATTCCGTGCCTCAGTTCACTTTGGTACGACTCCTAGTTCTGGCTTACACCCTGGCCACTACTTATTTTTGTCCATTTTCTACCAGAAGTGAGATGAGGTGAAACTTTAGTCAGTTGAGCTAATTACCAAGTTCTCCAGTGGAAGTTTAGATTATGAGAAGATTGAATGTTTTGGATAAAAAGAAGTTTGGGATTTATACATGGATTTCCAGGACCATACATTCTGTAGCCTCCATAATTGCAGATAATTGCAAGCTGGCTATGTGAACACTGCTGAGGTATAGGAAAATATGAAATTAGGCCATGTCTCCTTCCCAAATGATATCCTTTTGGTGTTGAAATTAATCCTAATGCATTCCAAATAATGTTTTTGTTTTTTCCTCAAAGAAGTATAGAAACTTTACTACAGTGAAAGATACTGGGAGGAAAAAGCAATGTGTGATCAGTCGCTTCAGTCATGTCAGACTCTTTGCCACCCTCTGGACTGTAGCTCACCAGGCTTCTCTGTCCTTGGGATTCTCCAGGCAAGAATACTGGAATAGGTTACCATGTCCTCCTCCAGGGGATCTTCCTGACCCAAGAGTTGAACCCATGTCTCCTATGTCTCCTGCATTGCAGGTGGATTCTTTACTTCTGAGCCACCATGGAAGCCAAATAAAACAGAGACTAGAAGTTTTTAGGGGAAAGAATGATGAATGAAAAGCTATATTTTCAAGTTAGTATTTAAAGTGTTGGAATGAAATTTTAAAATCTTGGGCAATTTGTTGCTTATCATAATATGTTAGAGGGCTCATCAAATTATTTATCACTGAGAAATAAAAGCAGTGTATAACTCTATTCTGAGCAGATCTGACTGGACTTATTTAGCAGGAGCAAAAATTTTAAACAATCTTAAGACTGTACAAAGGTACTCTAAGGAAGAGTTGGAACAGAAAATGTGTTCATCGTGTGTATTCCTTCTCATGGGCCAGGAAGTAAAATGTGGCTTCTGAAAGCCACGTTGTTCCCCACATCTTTGTGAAATTAAGAAAATGTTCACTTAAAAGGGTAGTTTTAGAGGCATGGTGCATTAGTGATCAACTGTCGAGTCTAACTGCTGGCTTAACGTTCATTACAGTATTCTTAAGTAGCATCTAAGTGGCTCTAACATTTCTGTAATTGAGTCTTTGAAACAAACGAAGCAAACTTTTCATGACTCATGACATGTATGACCTGTGCTTTGCTTTGATATGCAGGCATCTTCTTTTGCTGCTAGTTGCTAAGTTGTGGAGAAAATATGTCTGTTTGAGAAGTTCAGAAGAATTCAAAATTAAGCATGTAGGAGCACACTTAGGCTGTTCATATGTCAAAAGATAAACTAATGTACTGAAATAAAAAAAATTATTGCTAGATCAGCAGAAAACTAACAAATTTCTTCCTCCCCATCATGGGGATGTGTATATATGATCCAATAATGATCTGATCATAGGTGCTCTTCATCCGTTTTTTTTTTTTTTTGAAAAAAGACAATAATTTTCTTCAATTCGCTTTTTATTCTTAAATCTCATTCTCCCTCTGAACGACTGTGTTACTTATCTCTTTGACAAATGCAGTCCTGTAGCTTTAGAATAGATATGCAGGCTGATAGAGAAGGAAATAGGAGAAGTGAAAAATGATTTAATCTTGATATTCCCCAGAAGCACAGACATCATCGAAGCAGGACTCTGATCAACAGTCTCTGGAGACGTGAAAATGTGCGCGATGAGCTGGACTTGCTGGCTTGCCTTTGTCCTCTGCAGTTTGCATGTCCTTGATTTGATCTGTCTTCCTCTGCTGGATTTCCCCAGGCTTTCATGTGTTTCCTTTCAAGTGATAGCTGCAGATGTGACACATTTTGAAGCTGTGTTAGTAAACAGACTTATGTGAAGAGGATGAGAGAAGACACGGAGCTGATCTTGGAGGTGATTTTCTGCCAAACTACTCTAGTTAGTCACACCAGCAGTACAAAGAGCCATCTTTAAAATCCTTTTATATGTACTAGGATGGGAAAGTTCCTTTCCAGTAGAGAGGAAATTGATTATGGTGCTACTGATAAGAATATCAGTAGAACAAAAGGCTCATGAAGGCAGGGGGTTATTTGTTTTCTTGTACCCAAGGCCTGGCATAAAGTAGGGAATTCGATATAGTCTACTGAGTTGAATGCATATCAATTCAACTATATCAATTGTGCTTTTATAATAAATTAAAAAATCTTGCTGCTTTCCTTTCTGTTAAGTCTCCTTAACTCATATTTATTGGTCTTTCATGTGAATTAGAAGTAAATGAGGTCTTTTAGAAAACAAGATGAGGTGAAGTCACTCAGTTGTGTCCGACTCTTTGCGACCCCGTGGACTGTAGCCTACTAGGCTTCTCCGTCCGTGGGATTCTCCAGGCAAGAACTGGATGGAGTGGGTTGCCATTTCCTTCTCCAGGGGATCTCCCCAACCCAGGCATTGAACCTGGGTCTCCTGCATTGGAGGCAGATGCTTTAACCTCTGAACCACCAGGGAAGAAAACAAACTAGTTATAAATTTTGGGTAAGAACTCTTTTTCTATGTCAGACGTATAGATAATATCTTTAGAACAGTTAGAACTCAGGCTTCTCATACACTCATACATATCAGGGATACAATAGTGACTGTCTTTAGGGTAATAGTATAACACAGAGGTTATGCAGCCACTTAACGATGTGCAGTAAGGCAAAGGGGAAGACAGCCCACAGTTCCTCACATAATTTAGGTGCCTGAAAGCAGCTCTACATGAAACTGCCATATAATTCAATCAAAAGCAGCACACTTGGTCAATCTATGTGACTGTTCCATTTCCTTTTTTTCATATTGTGCTTAGTCATAATCAGATGGGTTTTTGATGATCATAAAGACTATTATAAAACATAAATAGGATAGTGAGGTCACAGTTTTGCATCCTACTCAGCAAGTTTCCTCCAAGGTTGGTATATCTGCTGAGAGAAATCTGAGGCACTGAGATATGTTGCTGATATCTGCATCTCCTTTAAATGTTCTGCCTGGTGTTTGGGGTAGCTGTTCAATCCATGTCCCTTGCAGAGCTCTGTAGATGACCACTTGTCCCTGTAGATGTGAGGCACTGGTGAAGAGTGTTGACTTTGGTTTTTGACCCACAGATCTGATTCTTCCATTTGCTATTTGTACAACCTGGGATAGCTTATTTTTAAGCTTCAATTTTATCATAGGAGAAGATATATCTGTCACAAACTTGAAGGTACATATTTTATAAAGTAAATTTGATAATAAAGAGAATACACACAACTTTCTTAATAGTTTTCTTTGTCTTTTCTTATTTTTAAAGTATTTATATATATTTCTATTATAAGCTATTAAACTAATGAGCTTGAACATCTATTTAAAGATGTAGTTGTAATTTCCTTTAATTAAAATGCCTTTGTGCAATTTTTCTAGCATCCCTGAATAATAAGATTTATTTTCTGCTGTCTGTGCTCAAATATTGTGTGAACAACTTTCCTGCGAAATACAGTGATGTTAGGAAGAGTGCTGAATTTGGAGGTAGATAGTTTTCTTCATAACCTACATGCTGAGGTGCAGAGGAAAAATCATGACACATCACATAGGCCTAATTTTTCTGCACGGAAACAAGGGTAAAACAAGGATAAAAGCCCTTTATGTCATGCGGGGCTTCCCTTGTGGCTCAGCTGGTGAAGAATCCACCTGCAATGCAGGAGACCTGGTTCAGTCCCTGGGTTGGGAATATCCCCTGGAGAAGGGAAAGGCTATCCACTCCAGTATTCTGGCCTGGAGAATTCCACGGACTGTATAGTCCATGGGGTAGCAAAGAGTTGGACAC
>SJYW01020892.1:83471-102098 GCA_006410735.1 Raphicerus campestris | reverse complement strand
CTCATTTTTTGCCTCTGAATTAGGGTGGAATTTTTTTTTTTTTTTGCTTTAGTTCAGTCCCTCAGTCATGTCCAACTCTTTGTGACCCCATGGACTGCAGCATGTCAGGCCTCCCTGACCATCACCAACTCCTGGAGTTTATTGAAACTCCTGTCCACTGAGTCGGTGATGCCATCCAGCCAACCATTTCATCCTCTGTCGTCCCCTTCTCCTCCTGCCTTCAGTCTTTCCCAGCATCAGGGTCTTTTCCAAGGAATCAGTGCAGTCAATCACATCAGGTGGCCAAAGCATTGGGGGTTCAGCTTCAACATCAGTTCTTCCAATGAATATTCAGGGTTGATTCCCTTTACGATGGACTGGTTGGATCTCCTTGCTGTTCAAGGGACTCTCAAGAGTCTTCTGCAACACCACAGTTCAAAAGCATCCTTATCCTAGAGTAAACGTTTTCTTCTGATAGAGCACACTTTTCTGCACACTTACATCTCTGTCAGAGTTATAGAACTAAACTGGGAAGACAAAGTGCCCCATGAAAAGTAAGGAGTAACATATTTACTTACTTACGTATGCCTCACTTTGATTACTTGCATTACCTACCAGACCACTGTTCGATTTGATTGTCACCCATGCTTGATTCGGAAGCTGCCTTTAGTCCTTTCATCTTTAATCCTCAAGACCAATTAGTTTCCATATTCTGCCAGGACTCATGCAAGTTAACTGTGTTTGCTTCTCTTTTCTAATCTCATCGTTACCACTCTTTTTAAAATACCTAAACTGGTTGACTCCTCTCTCTCTCATGTTTTCTCTCATAATTTATCCTACATAGTTTAGTCAGATTAACCTTAAACATTGCCACTCAGATCCGGTGACTTTCTTGTACCATACTTGAAACACTTCCTATTATAGGTCTACTTTGCCTTTCCGGCCTGATCACACCTACCCACTAGATGATTGGAATTACTCTATTTCCCCATGGAATCCTTTGTTTCTTTTAAGCTTCTCGCCTCAGTGCTCACCATATGCCCTTCACCTTGTTTGAAGCCTCCTTCCTCTCTCTTCTTACTCCACTGTGAACTATTTTGTTAGACAAAAAAACCATTTGGCATTGGGAGATCGTGTACACCTGTGGCTGATTCATGTCAATGTATGGCAAAACCAATACAGTATTGTAACATAAAGTAAAAATAAAATTTTAAAAAAATTGCTTCTGTAAAACTTTCATCCCTAAGTAGTTCAGTTACTTATGATATTTTCAGTCTTTGGATGTCTTTTCTCTAACAGTGATTTGCTGTGGATCATTTAATTCATGGTTTTGTTGGTTAACGTCTATGTTCTGTCTCACCAAAGATACCATAAACATACTCAGGCCAGAGAGCAGGTCTTTAATTTCTGAGTTTCTTCAGTGCTACCATAAGTGAATTGATGATACTGATGACTTGTGTAGATATTCCTTACTGTGTAAGAAAAATGACTGAGATACAGATCTTATGGGAAAATTCAGAAAATTTTCTCTGAAAATGGACATTTAAACCTCCTGTAGTTTCTCAGTGTAATAGTTTTTAATTGTTTTATTAATTAAGAGAGCCAGAAGTCACTCTTCTCCTTGTCTGATGACTGTCTATTTGCACTGAGGGAATATTAATTACTTATGTGAATACTGTGCTCTTTTATGAAGATCCTACTGGCTTTTGATATGTATTCCTTGTCTGTTATGGAGCCATCTGTACTTCAAAAGTCTGATAGAATTAACTGGGGTAAGGAACCCAGTTAGAATCTAAGATCTTGGGTGATGACTTAATTTGTTGTCTGAACTGGGACCCTTTTAGAATGTAAGGAGGTAGTGAAGAGACAAAATACTGCTATAGCAGTTGTAAACCAGGCATTACCTGGGTAAACATAACTACATGGTAAAGCTTGACAAAACAAAGAGAACCTCATGTCTAGCCATAAGCTGACTCCTGATTCCAGGAAGCATCAAGAAATTCAAAGGACTGCCTCTTCCTCTCTACAGCTATAGTTGGCTGCTTCTAAAGTGACTCTCCGTGGTTTCCACCTCCTACTCTTTTTGCCCCTGTAGAACCTCCTTCCTCTTGAGTAGGGAAGAACCTAGGAGTTGCTTCTAAGAAATAAATTATGACAAAAGTGATCACCACTGACTTCCGAGATTAGGTTATAAAAGACTGTGGCAGGATTAGAGACAAATGACACTGTGTTGTTTCTAAAGATTATTTTATTATGTTAATGAATAGTAGTTTTAGAAATGATGAATAAGTGTTGATTTTCATTTTCAAAAAGAAAGGCCTGGATATTTGTCGTGCCTTTGCTTGCACTCTGACTTTCTAACACTATTGTTCTGGTTAATCCCAATGTGGCAAGAAGCTGAGGGTGACTGCTAGCCAGCAGTCAGCTGGGACCTAGGTTTTGAATCCCTTATGAGTTCTAATAATTTGTCTGTAAATTATCTTGTTCTCTGTGTAGGTTTAATACTATTAATCATATCTACATGGCACTTTTTTGTTTTAAATTTGATAAGACACCTGCAATGTTGAAAGAAACAATTATGCTTAACACTCTTACTTGAGCCATGACTTATAAGAAGATGCTGCCAATATTTTAAGGGTGAATTCCTACAAGTTATTTTAGACTTACATTTTTAACAGGTTGAGGAAGTAGATTTTTGTTTCCTGTGGTCTGTGAATTATCATCATACTGAAGTTTGATCACATGCCTCTCCTGAATCTAAGATGACTGTTTCCATTAACAATGGATTTTCTTTTATCTGTTGTTTTAAAGTATAAAATATTTGTATAGTCTTAAGCTATAATGTAATAATTCAAGATAATTAAACTTTATGCACACATTTATCAGTGGTTATCTTCAGAGATAGATATATAACTTTTTTATTCCTGTTCATCAGTGGAAAATATAGAAGCTCATCCCTCAAGGTGATGCTTGAGTCATTAGCGATTTGCTTCATTACCAATATATTAGGCTTTTAAAAAGTTTCAGAACCAAGATAGTAAGCCTTATACTCATAGGGATTTCATAAGAAAGTATTCACTTCCCATTCCTGCAAAGTGATGAGATGGCTAAACATCTTTTATTATTTCTTGAAAGTTCTCATGCAGATTAAAGTTGACCTCAGCCTGAATCTTGTTTTCATTTGTTAAAACAGACTTGGTTTAAGTATGGGAGATTAAAGCTGCTAAAAGCATTAATGTAGTTAATCCACTTATTAAAAGACAGTTCTTCAAGTTTATAAAGTAGCTTAGTTTCAACTTCTTAATTTCATTAGCAGAAAGCAAAGTCATTTCCTCCTATGATCAGCATTCATTATTCACCCAATGTTGCTCTAAGTAGATGCTTAGGACCTTCCTGGGAGACAGCACTCTGTCACTCACAGTGCTGGGCGATGTAATGTGTATTTGCTCCTTAGACCTGGTATCTTTCTAACCATTTTGCATAATCTTGACTTTCTCCTGATAAGAGACTGGTTATATGGAGGTGGATATATAATAACTATAAAGGCTCATAACCTCTGCTCATTATTAAACACAAAAAATTGCCCACAGAATTTAGCAAAGAAATCTAATAATAGATAGAAAAGCAATTACAGAGTAAAGTCAGTTGTACACTTTCTTAGTTTTACATGCTTTTTACAGTGCTAAGAAGACTGCAGTGCATTTATGGATATTTGACAACTGATTTTAACAATAGCATCAATTAAATAAAGCTCTAGGAAAGCTAGAAATGTTTGTTCTTCTTATGATCCCAAATTTCAGAAGGAAGTGAAAATTGAATATGACTTTTTGAGAGATGAGTCATCCTTCTTCCTTCTGAGAATACAGTTAACTATCAATATCTTTCATTTTCAGAGAGATTATAGGGGAACTAAAATGCATGCACATGTACTGTATTTGAATAACATTTTGTTTAATTTTGTGGATACCACCCAGTGAATCCTTTGGATATTTAAGTGCTGAAGTCTCAGATACAGCATCCACTGAATAACTAATCATACAGAAAAAAGGCATTTTACTTACTAGATCTAGCATCTATTTTCTACTCTCTTTCTTAGTGAGACTTTGTAAGAAAAATGTAGATGATAACATGAGGTCCTCTACCATCATTTTAAATTCAACAAATGATTTTTAAGCACCTACCAAACACTAAGCATTGAACTCTTGCTTTGTATGTTATGTTCAAAAGTTTTATAAATAGGTCACTATGACTCTTCATGGTTTAGTAAGCATGAACTTATGGAGAAAGCATTCAAAAGGAAGCAAAAGTTATCCTAGAAACACAAAAGTATGAGCAGCATATTTTTCTTATCAGTAAATTTCTTGACATATGACTGACAAAAATTGCACATATTTGGATTGTATAATGTGATTTTCCTTTTTTAAAGTGCACAATGTGATGATTGTGTAACAGAATGAGAAGATATTAAGAAGAGGTGGGACGAATACACAGAAGAACTGTACAAAAAGACCTTCAAAACACGGATAATCACGATGATGTGATCACTCACCTACAGCCAGATATCCTGGAATGGGAAGTCAAATGAGCCTTAGGAAGCATCATTACAAACAAGGCTAGTGGAGGTGATGGAATTCCAGTTGAGCTATTTCAAATCCTAAAAGATGATGCTGTAAAAGTGCTGTACTCAATATGTGAACAAATTTGGAAAACTTAGCAGTGGCCACAGGACTGGAAAAGGTCAGTTTTTATTCCAATTCCAAAGAAAGGCAATGCCAAAGAATGTTCAAACTACCACACAATTGCACTCATCTCACACACTAGCAAAGTAATGCTCAAAATTCTTCAAGCCAGGCTTCAACAGTATGTAAATGATGAACTTCCAGCTGTACTTGCTGGATTTAGAAAAGGCAGGGGAACCAGAGATCAAATTGCCAACATCCTCTGGATCATGGAAAAAGCAAGAGAATACCAGAAAGACATCTATTTCTGCTTTATTTACTATGCCAAAGCCTGTGACTGTGTGGATCACAAAAAACTGTGGACATTTCTTCAAGAGATGAGAGTACCAGACCACCTGACCTGCCTCCTGAAAATCTGTATGCAGATCAAGAAGCAACGGTTACAATTGGACATGGAACAACAGACTGGCTCCAAATTGAAAAGCAGTACCTCAAGGGTTTATATGGTCACCCTGCTTATTTAATTTACAGGCAGAGGACATCAATCAAAATGCCAGGCTGGATGAAGCACAAGCTGGAATCAAGACTGCTTTGAGAAATATCAGTAACCTCAGATATGCAGATGACACCACCCTTATGGCAGAAAGTGAAGAGGAGCTAAAGAGCCTCTTAATAAAAGTGAAAGAGGAGAGTGAAAAAGTTGGCTTAAAGCTCAACATTCAGAAAACTAAGATTATGGCATCCAGCCCCATCACTTCATGGGAAATAGATGGTGAAACAATGGAAACAAAGACTTTTTTGGGGGGGGGCTCCCAAGTCACTGCAGATGGTGACTGCAGCCATGAAATTAAAAGATGTTTGTTTCTTGGAAGAACAGCTATGACCAACCTAGACAGCATATTAAAAAGCAGAGACAAAGGTCCATCTGGTCAAAGCTAAGCGATTTTTCCAATAGTCATGTATGGATATGAGAGTTGGACTATAGAGAAAGCTGAGCACTGAAGAACTGATGCTTTTGAACTGTGTTTTGGAGAAGACTCTTGAGAGTCCCTTGGACTGCAAGGAGATCCAACCAGTTCATCCTAAAGAAAATCAGTCCTGAATATTCATTGGAAGTACTGTTACTGAAGCTGAAACTCCAATACTTTGGCTGCCTGATGCGAAGAACTGACTCATTGGAAAAGACCCTGATGCTGGGAAAGATTGAAGGCAGGAGGAGAAGGGGACGACAGAGGATGAGATGGTTGGATGATATCACCGACTCTATGGATAGGAGTTTGAGTAATCTCTGTGAGTTGGAGGGTGCTGAAGTCCATGGAGTCGCAAAGAGTTGGACATGCCTGAATGATTGAACTGAACTGAATGTGATGGTTTACTGTATGTATACATTTTTGGTAAGCTAATACATAGCATGGTCATTTTAGTTGACAGTACTCTATAGTATCCTTGAAATTTGCTAATAGAGTACATTTGCTAAGAGTTATCACTGCAGAAAAAGGCAACAATATGTTACGTATACAGAGGTATATAAAATCATGTAGTTTCATATGCAAATATTGGAACCACATTTTTCTGTCTCAACCTAATCTTGAAGTCAAGTTGTCATGCTGTCTGATGGCAAAAATGCCCTGTAACTCAATTCTGGATTCTCCAAATTAGATCCATTTAAAATGCAATAAGCAGGGTTTTTCCTTGCCTTCTACCAGGGACTGGCCTGAAAAGCTGAGGGGTTAGAGGTAGTCATAGCTTTGGGTTCGGGGAAGTAGCCTGTCCCTGGGTTGAGGCTTCTCTTTGCTTCTGCTCCAGTTTTTGTATTTTTCCCTGGGGCCACAGTTTGTGCCATGCTTTTGGGTGGAGTCCTCCTCATGCTGATGATAGTCTTCCAAGCTTTCTGCTTCTCGAATATAATGCCCAGTTCTGGGCAAAGGAGAAGTCACTGCTTCTTCCCAAGCTGAATCTGGACCGTGGGTGCTGACTGAGCCTGATATAGTCCCACTTGCCTGTGCGACTCATCCAGCCTCTGGCTGATGATCCGCCCTGCTGTAGAAGGTAGGGAGTTCTCTGTAAGACAACTGAGAAACACACAAGTATAGCTTCACTAGAGTTTTAGATTCCCATATGTACCTGGAACTCATTTATTAACTTATTATCAAGAATTTAGGTTATGTGATCTGGTTCTGCTAATACTTGTCATAATGGTAATCTTATGTCAAGTGGCCAAAATAGGGTAGAATTATAGGATAACAGTAAAACAGAGAAAAGAATAAAGCCCATTGACTAATACTTTGTAATATTAAATGGCCACTCCTTGGTGGCTCAGAAATAAATTGCCTGCCAATGCGGGAGATGTGGGTTCAATCCCTGGGTCAGGAAGACTCCCCTGGGAGAAGGAAATGGAAACTCACTCCAGTGTTCCTGCCTGGGAAATTCCATGGGTAGATGAGCCTGGCGGACTTCCGTCCATGGGCTCACAAAAGAGTCGGACTTAACGTGACGACTAAAGCGACACCAGCAACAGCATCAATAAAGCACTGCGGGACCTCCCTGGCAGTCCAGAGGATAAGGCTCTGCCTTCCGATGCAGGGCGTGCGGGTTCCGTCTCTGGTTGAGCGGCTAAGATCCCACATGCCTCCTGGCCAAAAAATCAGAACAGAAATGACAGAAGCAGTATTGTAACAAATTCAGTGAAGATTTAAAAGAAAGTCATTTAAGGGTCATTGAATGTATTAGCAAGTTGGCTTAGTGTTGGCTTGAGGTTTCACAGGTTAATTGTCGAACTTTGAGCAAGTATTAACAGCTTAATCAGGCTTCCGTTGTACCTCAGATGGTAAAAATCTGTCTACAATGCAGGAGACCTGGGTCAGTCCCTGGGTTGGGAAGATCCCCCAGAGAAGGGAATGTATTCTCGCCTGGAGAATTCCAGGCTAACACACAGAGCGTATTAACTGAGCAGCAGCAGCTACTGCTGCTGCTGCTAACACACAATAACTTAGCTTCTCTAAGCCTTTATTTTTATCTGAAAGATGTAAATAATAATAGCACCTAAGCCATATAATTGTAAGTAATATGTTAAAGCATTTGACACACGAAGGGTTTGTTCATGGTTGGCACAGCAGTGGGTCTACCACATTAACCAATTATGATTTAATGGGACCCATATAATATCATTTTTCTGTTATTCATTTTTATTTTTTCCAATTTCTTGTACCACTGAGACTAGTATTAATAACTTATTTCTCATCTTCATTGCTAATACACTATAGAAGTCCACTTTATGAGATACTGTGTTTTAAGTGATGGGACAGTTACAAGTTTGGCAACACAGTTTTCAACTTAGACCCTGTGTGGTTAATCACTCAGTCATGTCTGACTTTGAGACCCCATGGACTGTAGCCCACCAGGCTCCTCTGTCCATGGGATTCTCCAGGCGAGAACACTGTAGTGGTTTGCCATGCCCTCCTTCAGGGGATCTTCCCAACCCAAGGATCAAACCCAGGTCTCCCACATTACAGGCAGGTTCTTTACCATCTGAGCCACCAGGGAAGCCCAAGAATACTAGAGTGGGTAGCCTATCCCTTTTCCAGGGAAATTCCTAACCCAGGAATCAAACTGGAGTCTCTTGCATTGCAGGCAGATTATTTACCACCTGAGCTACTTAGACCCTAGTGCTTTATAATAATTTTGTCTGATAGACAGTGAATTGAGTGCCACAATTCAGTCCTGACTAAAACCACAGAGTAATTTCACATTAATCAGATTTTTGATGTGCCAGGGTGAGAAAAAATTCAAATCTTTGAAACCTTAGAAAGAGATAAACAAATACAAGTCAAAAGCACCCTCCCCCCTTAATTTTTAAGGCACTGCACCAAGAAGCATATGGCTAGATCTAAAGCAACTCAAAGATGTCAACAGTGAAAAGCTTTCTAAACCTCTACAGCCACATTAAAGACAAAACTCTTTCAAACTTGAAATTTAAAGCAATCAATGTTTCTTTCATGCCCAGAGTTGGGGAAGTTAGCTTTTTCTTTAGCAGATTAAATGAAGGTTACATTAGCTGCTATAGCAGACAAATCCCCAAATGAGGAATGGATCAAATGTGAGTGTTTACTCTTCATGCAGGTAAAGTGCAGAAGAGATGTTTTGATGAGAGGGTGGCTCTATTCAAAGCTGTGATTCAGGCACTCAGCCTCCTCCATCTCAAGCTCCACATCTTCAGCCCGTGAGTCTCCAGGGCTGCTGTGTCTTATCTGCTTCCTCAGGATACTGTCATCATCACTTAAGCTGCTTGTGTCCCTGCAGAAGTAAGGCTGACTGCTATAATTTCAAAGAAGGGCTTAAAATGTTTTATGCAACAATATAATGTATTCTGGCAGTATGTATGTATGTTTTACCTGGAAGTCTTTTAACTAATTCTCTTTCTTCCTTGCTAAATTTCTTGGGTATTTTGTGCCTCGAACAAAATTTAGTCCCCAAACGTAGGGTTATATTCCCTCAAATCAACATGATGTCGTTCTTGTAGCTATGTTTGTATACAATGATCCAATGGAATAAATCATTTTTGAATTGCTTATTTTGCTAAAATTATTTGCTTGGAGCATCTAAAATGACTAGGTAGTTGAAAGCTTTCCATTATTCTTTAAATTGTCTAAAGATTCTACCTAGATAAATATTTTCTTATCTATTGAGACTAGATCTTGAAGAAATGTAAGATTACCTTTAAATTTTATTAGACTTAGACATTTTTTAACTGGAAGGAAAATACTCAGAAGCTGAGAAGCATTTTCTGTAACAAAATGAAACAGGTTTGTTTAGCATGCAGTGGCTAAATAATTTGTGTCTGCCATGAAGATGGTTGAAATAAATCATATCAAAAGGGAATGTGTTGATAGTAGTAGAGGAGTCTGAGTAATATGGATGAAATGAGCAAATGTATAATGCAAATACTTTTAAGCCACAGAACAGAAATTTATATTCTTTTACTTTAGAGTGGTGAGATATTTGAGCTCAAAGTGTTAACTACGTAAGATAATCATGTCATATATTTATTTGAGCTAAATTTCTCACCAAAGCCAAACTCAAGTTTTATGTTATATTAGGCTAATTACCTTGGGGCCATAGCAATGTATATAGAAATTTTTTTGTTGAATTGTAGTAATTTTGTTAGGAGTTTTTGTTATTTTCTTACTTTGCTTTGTTCTCAAAATGAGAGTTTTTAAATTGATAGCTTTATTTATACCCCAAGGAGAAAATGTTTACTATGATAGATTTTGACTTATGCAGTTCTATTGCCCTTGAGATATTCAGTTTCCGTCCTGATGAATTAGGTAAGAGATTTTCTCATGAATAGATATTGAACACCCTAAAGTATCTGATACAAGGGAAAAATGACCCCTAGTATATGCATTTGGAAACTGCTTCTGTCACCTTTAAATAAGAGAATCATCCTAGCACTGTGCTAAACCTAATTTCCCAATTTTATTTTGGTGTGTAATTGTTTTCAGAAAATTTTTAATATTTATATAACAAGGTAAAGGATTTCATTGCTACGTGTGACAACTCTAAATCTTACTCTTTTTCCCTGAAATGAATATAGATGATGATGGGCATCTAGTGCTACAGGCCATGATGTTAAGCCGAACAAGAATTATCAAGTGAGTCAACAGTTATTTCCCGGGTATTTTTTTTAAGTGGGAATATAGCAGTGAAAAAACTCCTTGGAGATAAAGCAGAGAGAGCTCTCTACCAGCCTGAATATCAGGGAAGAAACTGACCTTGTTTATAATGAATCCAAAAGCTAGACNCAGTTATTTCCCGGGTATTTTTTTTAAGTGGGAATATAGCAGTGAAAAAACTCCTTGGAGATAAAGCAGAGAGAGCTCTCTACCAGCCTGAATATCAGGGAAGAAACTGACCTTGTTTATAATGAATCCAAAAGCTAGACCTTCAATTGCAAATCTTAAACCCCAAGCAAGTTACCTTGTATTGTTTAAATTCTTCCAATCCATCAAGTCTCACATCCAACACTGAGTATAATTTTCACCCCCCTTTCTCCCAATTATAATAGCAGCAACATGTCTTCAAATAGCATTTGTCTTATAGAGCAGACTTCATTGATTTCTGAGCCTAAAAATCTATGCTTTCACAAGACTGTTTTCTCTAATAATCACCCCTAATCTTCTTGGATATAAGATTCTTTCTTATTTTCTTTGTTTGTTTTGGGGAAAGCTTTTCCTTAAAGTAAGGTAACATATTGAAAATTGTCAGGGAATAAGAACTTTGTTTCTTAGGGGTAGAGGGAAAGTCTTTCGGGGCACAGGGAAATTCTCTGACAGAAAGCAAAGCTGTGGATGGGGAATAGCTAGGTGACCAGTCAAACTAATATGTCTATGTCATATGAACAATAATGAGCTTCACAGTCTGGCTGGGGACGGCTGGGAAGTCAGTGTCATCATGACAAGCTTTAGAAAATGAAAACAAGGGACACAGAAAAATCTAAGTGATTTGCTCCCACACTGTAGGTGTGTCACTGGGGTCACAGTTCTCATTAGGAAAAATGTCTTAAGCCAACCTCGAATACCATCTCTTAGGAAAATACAGAGGAGAACTGGATAAGAAGCAACTGAGGAAATCAAGGGGATGACAGTAGATATGCTAAGACAGAGTTAAGGAATTAGAGTCAGAGACGAGGGAGAACTGGGAAGTATTATATGATGAGCAGCAGAGTATTTTTGGATCTGGAAGGAAGGATAAGCGCTTATGAAGCACTAAAACTCTTACTGATATCATATTGTACTTTTGTTTAATTACAACACCCAAAATGGGTAATATTTATATGCTACTACAAATGTTGCTGAACTCTGTAGTTAGCATCTTCATAAATATGCATTAGTATATGATATTTGTTTTTCTCTTTCTGACTTACTTCACGCTGCATCACAGTTCCTTTAAAAAATCCCTCCATGTGTTCAGAAGCACTGAGCCTTTTCTATGTGTCTGTCTCTGTGTAAGTATTGAGAGTGAAGGGGGGATGACGAGAGTGGGCACCCTNAATATAAGAAAGAGTGTGTCAGCTGAATGAAAAAGAAATGCCTAGTCAGGCAGAAAGTTGAAATGGAAGTAAATAAATAGAGAGGAAAGAAGCGAAACAGGACTTTTCTAAGGCCCTTTGCGCTTGTGGTAATTACTGCGGTTCACAGTAGACTGGAAAGATAAAAGGAAGAGTCTGTCAGAAAGTTGAGGTCCTCTGGATTGCAGATGAAAAATGGCCTTCAGGGAGTACATAAAGTTCTTCAAAGGCTGCTCTGTTCTGAATACCAAGCAGGCTTGCAGGACACATCCCCTTCAAAAGTGCTCAGGAAAGGTGATGTGGGCAGCAGCCCACACAGACGTCCGGGAAGAGGGTGCTTCGTGATGAATGATTCATCTCCACTGTCGCTGCCGTCATATTCCTCGGCCCTGAGTCGGGGTTGAGAGGGCAGGAGATACCAAAATTCAAATACATACAGGGCACAGAAATGAGTCTTTGCCTTGCTATTATGTAGGCTTGTGTTCAAAACCAAGGACTATTCCTGATTCCTTGCTGACCTATGCTTTGGCACTGCTATCTTCTGTATTTTAAAATTCTTCACTCACATAAAACTCGCAGAGCTTTATTTTATTTTATTTATTAATTTATTTACCATAAATGGATTGAATTCTCTAGGCCATAAACTGCTTTAAATGGAGTCACTTGGGGCTGAAGAATAAATCACTTGTTATTAGAATGCATTTTCATTTAGTGCTTTATTTTCAAAGGTCGTCACATTTTACTTTATACTTATTTCACATGTAGCAGTTACACAGCGTGCCCTTTGCCTGAGGAGACACTACCATTTAAACACATTTCTAGGCCAATTAATATTCTTTAAAATTCTTAAACCACAGAATACACAGCCTAACTGCTCAGGTTGTTGAAGGGCTTCATGGGAAATGGAGACAGTAAAGTTTTTGCTCTTTTCTGCTTCTTTAGNGACACTACCATTTAAACACATTTCTAGGCCAATTAATATTCTTTAAAATTCTTAAACCACAGAATACACAGCCTAACTGCTCAGGTTGTTGAAGGGCTTCATGGGAAATGGAGACAGTAAAGTTTTTGCTCTTTTCTGCTTCTTTAGTTGTTGCAATTATCACTTTAATTGTTTGAGATATTAAGCGATAGCTCCTACTATCACTTACTAATGCTGCAGACATTGGTAATTCTTTCTTCTGCTTCTATATCCATTTGTGAGTGAAAATAATATTTTGATAAAATTGTCCTGAGAGTAAGCATTAATTAGACGAGAAGACATTGTGTCCTTATTTCTTAGTAAACTGAATCACGAATAAATCTGTGGTCATAAACTAATCTTCGTAGGTGGGTGCTGGGTCATTTGGATTTAATAGATAAAAATCTTCNATTCTTTCTTCTGCTTCTATCTCTATTTGTGAGTGAAAATAATATTTTGATAAAACTGTCCTGAGAGTAAGCATTAATTAGACGAGAAGACATTGTGTCCTTATTTCTTAGTAAACTGTGAATCACGAATAAATCTGTGGTCATAAACTAATCTTTGTAGGTGGGTGCTGGGTCATTTGGATTTAATAGATAAAAATCTTCAGTTGATAAGGAATCTAATTCCCCTCGGGTCTTATGTATTAATCTTTAATCCATTTTGAGTTGATTTTTTGTGTCTGATACAAGAAAAGGGTTTAATTCATATTTCTGAGTATAGATATCCAGTGTTCCCAGCATCAGTTGTTGAAAAGACTGTCCTTCCCTGATTGTGTATTCTTGGCATCATTGTCAAAGTCGAATTTACCACATATGGGTGGATTGTTTTCTGGGCACTGTTTTCTGTTCCTCTGGTCTTTATGGCAGTGTTTTTTGCCTGTTTTGTACTGTTTTAATTACTGTAGCTTTACTGTTTTCTTGTACTGTTGTACAAACACCATAGTTGTGATGTTGCACAAAAGTTTCAAAATAGCTCAGAAGGAATCATTGAATCACAAAAGAACTGATGACAAAAATATTGTAAATACTACAACTCAGGAAAAAAACACTACAACTCAGAACTTACAGTGAAAATAATGAACAGAAGCCTTTGAATGTAAAGATGTGAGTCTTTCTTTTTGATAGTGCACAGTATGTGATTTTGTTCTTAGCATCTAATTAAAAAGAGCTTGTGACCCTACTAAGTGCTCTTTTCATATTAAAGGAAAAGCGTACAATGAATTTTGAGTAGGCTTGAAGAAATACTACTGAGATTAGTCTTAATGTAGTCCAGCTACATAGTAGGAAAGTATAACGCTACAAACATCAGGTCACCAAATAATTTTTACTTTGTAGTCACACAGCATGAGGGCTATAGCTAATTTTGGAGAGTGTATTTCCAGTCCACCAACCTGACAAACAGACGTGGTCAACCCTAGTAATCCAAACGTCTGAGTTATTTCTCACTTGTGCGCATGTGTGTGCTCAGTTGCTTTGGTCATGTCTGACTCTCCCCTCCAGGCTCTGTTGGTGGGATTCTCCAGGCCGGAATACTGGAGGCCCTCAGAGCACTGTTGCCAGGCCCTCCTCCCGGAGATACTCCTGACCCAGGGATCAGACCCACAAGTCCTGTGTCTTCTGCATTGTAGGTAGATTCTTTAACCACCGAGCCACCTGGGAAGCCTACCTTTTCTCACAAACTTCCATTATTTCTCCACTATTATAAAACACAGAAAAATGATGTGATCAAAATAATGTGCTTCATGAACACTGTTTGTAGGCCAGTTTGTATTCACCCAGGGATAAAAGGATACCATGACCCTTCTCTTTCACCTTCCTTGTATTTTAGCATCTGCATCAAAGTTTGGGGTCAGGGAGTGGGCCAGAAGGCACTTGTTAAGGTGTACAGTTCTGGCTTCAAAATGGGGCTACATGTCCTCTAAAAGCCATACATAGTAGAATAGGTGTCATCCACAACATGCCTCCTGCTGAAGACTGATTTTGAAAACAGATAGTGAAATTTGAGTGTATGAATAATCCTTGAGTGGGTGTGCACTCAATCTGTTTGTGGAGGAGTGAGGAGCAAGAGTGTGGCTACTTTCCCATTTGAAAAAATACAGTCAAAGGGCAAGGTGTTTATAGGAGTTAATGAATTGGCGGATGATGTCTGATTTGCCAAACCTCAGAGCCATTATCCTTAACCACTGTGCATTGGTGTGATAGCAATAAAACAAGTGAAAATGGAGCAAGAGAATAAATGTTGTCAGAGATGTCAGAATTTAATATTGGAAAAAATAGAGGTACATCATTTTTTGAAAAGTTTGTAAAGCTGTAGGATGAGGTCTGCATCGTCCAGGCTAGAATTGTAATGATAGATACAATAGGTAGATAACATAGATAAGGCAAAAAGGAGCCTTCTTTCAGATCCTGCTATAGGAAGAGTGTTTATACAACTTCCCTTCCAATCCATCATTTATATTCCCTTTAATACATTTTTAAAACACTAGATATTATCTACTATTTTGACATTTTCTGAGTTGTTTATGAGTTTTATCTATTGAATATGAATATAATTAATATGCAGCATTATGCTGAACCAGTAAGTTAGTACATTTAAATTACAATAATCTTTCAAGCAACGATAAATATAGTTTTGATTTTTTCTGTTTTTATTAAATAAACTTTTTGGCAATACTTAAGAAAGTGAATTCTCTTCCTAGGCATTAAATCAGGAAGTTGCTGATTTAATCAGAACTTTAGTCATTACTGCACATCTCAACCTTGCCAATCCCACTGTGGGAATCCCCATTAGGTAGGTTTGGGGTAGGGTGCAAGCTGTTGTACAAGGAAAAAAATTCACTCAGATCTGTTTGCAGTTGTGAATGCAAGATGATTCCAGATGTAAGATGTGAAGACAAGATGATTCCAAAATTTCATTATCACTATAGTACTGTAATTCTCTCATTTTCAGACCATTTCAGAAGATAACAATTGTACAACTGCTCATCTTTTTCTGTTGGTAACATATCTTCAAACCTATTCTTACTTCCTTATGTGTCCTCCAATGTTTTCATCTATTTACCTAAATACTTCTATTTCTAATTGAATCATTTATTTATAGCCATGCACACATATTTGAGGTTTCATAACAAGTATGTGTATATATCCACATGTAAATATCAATATGTGTATAATACACATATATATACACATATGTACACACACATACATATCTGTAAAAGAAACCTTGCTTCTATCATCCACATTATTATATCACTTATCTTTTGTACTTTCAGCCAAAAATAGCAAGGAGAAATGCTTGTATGTTATGCTAAGACTACTGTGGAATATACCAAAGTATTCCAGGTTACCAGTTGGGTAAATATAACCTTTTTAAGCACACATTCCAAACTGAAAATGTTATCAGTGTCGAAGCTTAATAGTGAATTAAGCTTCACTGAATTGAAATATACCATCTTTATTAGCATCATTATTAAAATTTTTTTCAACTGTCACACATAATAATATAGCTATTTATTTTAAGAATGTATTGTAAAAATTCCTTTTACATCACCACTTTTTAATATTTGCTCTATTATTGATCCACTCTTCAAGTTAGGCATTGCATCAATATTCTAATATTATTAGACTAATCTAGAATTCTGATAATATTCCAAAAGCATACTCCTTTAACTCTATAATTTACTGTTGGTAGTTTAGTTCTTTACCTACAAATTTAAATCCAAATCTATTATTTTAGTGCTATAGTAAAGCAAATTTATAATGGCATAACTGGATGTTTCTCATACAAAGCACTTGGGATCCTGAAGGTAAGTCAACATTTTTCAGCTTTTTCCTTGTGTATGTTTATATACCTCCAGCAATGCTAAATGGCTTCAAACAATTATACAAATTTCCTCCAACCTCTTAAATAAAGATCTTATTATAGACTAGTAAGGTATAATGCAATTTTATCAGATGTCTTAATGACACCACCATCACTAATAACCTTTTAAAATTAATTTATTTATTGTAGTTGGAGGCTAAGTACTTTACAATATTGTGGGTTTTGCCATATAGCGACATGAATCAGCCATGGGTGTACATGTGTCCACCATCCTGAACCTTCCTCACACCATGCCTCTGGGTTGTCACAGAGCACCAGCTTTGGGTGCCCTGCTTCATGAGTTGAATTTACACTGATTATCTATTTTACAAATGGTAATATACATGTTTCAATGCTGCTGCTAAGTCGCTTCAGTCGTGTCCGACTCTATGCGACCCCCNTTTGCCATATAGCGACATGAATCAGCCATGGGTGTACATGTGTCCACCATCCTGAACCTTCCTCACACCATGCCTCACAGAGCACCAGCTTTGGGTGTCCTGCTTCATGAGTTGAATTTACACTGATTATCTATTTTACATATGGTAATATACATGTTTCAATGCTGCTGCTAAGTCGCTTCAGTCGTGTCCGACTCTATGCGACCCACATAGACGGCAGCCCACTAGGCTTCCCCTTCCCTGGGGTTCTTCAGGCAAGAACACTGGAGTGGGTTGCNACGGCAGCCCACTAGGCTCCCCCATCCCTGGGATTCTCCAGGCAAGAACACTGGAGTGAGTTGCCATTTCCTTCTCCAATGTGTGAAAGTGAAAAGTAAAAGTGAAGTCGCTCATTCGTGTCCGACTCTTAGTGACTCCATGGACTGCAGACCACCAGGCTCCTCCATCCATCGGATTTTCCAGGCAAGAGTACTGGAGTGGGGTGCCATTGCCTTCTATTCTCTCATATTGTCCCACCCTTGCCGTCTCCCACAGAATCCAAAAATCTGTTCTTTACATCTGTGTCTCTGCTGAATAACCTTTGTCTCTTATATTCCTCTTGGAATCTCAAAAGAATTTTGAATAATCAAAACCACTCTATTTTCATATCGTTAAACAACTTGGAGCCTCCATGAAATCTTGGATGATAATGCTAGAATGGGAGGAAGACAATTACGTGCTATTTATAGGATATAAAATGAACTTGAATTTATATTGTGTCTTTCAGGTGAGTTCAAAGACATATCTAGCAGTGTTAAAGGATGAATAAAATGTTGCATTTTAAAGTACTATTAAAAAGCTTAAATTATTTTGCTGAAATAATACAATGTGAATAATATTTTTGGGTGATACCCTTTTTATTTGATAATGAGTGCAGACAGCTTTTATTTGATCTCCACTTCTCTCTCAGAACTCTGTTCAAGGATAGTCAAACATCATTAGGCATCTCCAACTCACTTCTGTTCCCTATCTGGTTTAAATGAGCACTTCCAGAAATACTGTCAGAGGTTGCTTCCAACTTGCTGACTCACTCCTCAGTGATTGATGATGCTGGAATTGTTGCTGTTTTTATTCACTCTCTCACCTCTTTGTGCATCGCTGTGTAAAACCTTATCACTGGTAGCTGAAACCCTGAAATCAATGATGTGTTTCTGCTATCTCTTTGCCATTCTCTTACTATTAATAACAGCTTTGTTGTCTAATGGGCTCAAAATGGTGTGTGGTGGATCATGTACAGGAAGTCTTTTTCATTGTCTTGTTTTTTTAACTTATTATGTGGTTGTGTAAAATGAGTACAATCTGCCAGGGTTTAATCCTGGTTCTCCTAGTTGATTTCTGTGAGGTGAACAGGCGTTTCTAATTCATTATTTATTTACTTATGACGTTTTCATTGAAATATAGTTTATTTATAATATTGTGTTAGTTTCCAGTATACAAAAAGTGATTCACACACACACACACACACACATATATATAATATTCTTTTTTACATTGTTTTCCCTTATAGGTTACTACAGGGTATTGAGTATAGTTCCCTGTGCTACACAGTAGGTCCTTGTTAGTTACCTGTTTTATATATAGTAGTATGTATGTATATATTTTTTTATCTTTTTTTTCTTCCCTCTTTTTTTT
>SJYW01020892.1:65962-79000 GCA_006410735.1 Raphicerus campestris | reverse complement strand
CGTGTTAGGGCCACAGGACCTAGAAGAGCACAGAGGCTGGACTTGGGAAGGGCAGTTCCAGGGACTGCCTGAAGGCTAGGTACCGGGGAAAGACCTGGTAGAATGGCAGAGTGTGGCTGTCTCTAGCAAGGTTTAGGTAGATTGAAGAGGCTGGGGTGGATGGCAATATAATCTGACTGGAGGAGAATGAAGTGACAATGTAGAGACAGATCCTAGCAATGTGTGTTTTTATAGCAGGTCTCCAGCCTGTTACTAGAAATTCAGCAGACAGTAACACACCCTTCCAAAGGAGGGGATTTTCAGCAGTCAGGAGGGCTTGAGGACACCAGAAAAGTTCAGTGTAATTAAAAAAAGAGAAAGTCAGCATTGACTGAAAAGTGAAGTATTTGCCAGATAGTTGAAAAGACTTCCAGATGAGGCTTAAGGCTTTGTCTTACACCTCTGTCTTCTCATTTCAACAAGACCAGCAGAAGTCCTATCACACCATGGGTGGAGTCTGGATCAGAATTAGGCCCACTCATCGATACTGTCAAGGTAACTCAGCTGGTAAAGAATCCGCCTGCATTGTGAGAGACCTAAGTTCAATCCCTGGATTGGGAAGATCCCCTGGAGAAGGGAAAGGTTACCCACTCCAGAATTCCATGGACTGTATAGGTCACAAAGAATTGGACACAACTGAGCAACTCTCACTTTCACTGATACTGTCATGGGAAGTTGGGGAAGAAATTCGGAAAGGAAAGGGTATCAGAGTTGAAGATATTATTACGTGTTACCAAGGACTTCCCTGGTGGCTCAGATGGTAAAACATCTGCCTGCAATGAGGGAGACCTGGGTTTGATCCCTGGGTCAGGAAAATCCCTGGAGAAGGAAATGGCAACCCACTCTAGTATCCTTGCCTGGAGAATCCCATGGATGGAGGAGCCTGGTAGACTACAGTCCACAGCGGTCGCAAAGAGTCAGACACAACTGAGCTACTTCACTTTCATCAAGGACTCATGCTTAAACACTAAAACCTAAGCCCGTGGTCTAGCATTCCNCTTGCCTGGAGGATTCCATGGATGGAGGAGCCTGGTAGACTACAGTCCACAGGGGTCGCAAAGAGTCAGTAGTCACAACTGAGCTACTTCACTTTCATCAAGGACTCATGCTTAAACACTAAAACCTAAGCCCGTGGTCTAGTATTCTGGGCCTGGCCACATGTAGCTTCAGTTCATCTTTTCAAAATTATCTTCTATGAATCAGTTTTTCTCACCTTCCTTCTTTATATCCTAGTATCTCCTATGCTTTATCCCTGATATTTCTCCATGTCTGAAATGTCTTTCCACACCTCCCCATCTTCCTATCCACATGTTCAAAAGAAATCTAGCTCTGCTCAGAATTATCGACTCTTCTCCTTAGAACCTGAACTGAGAGACACTTTAGGAAATAGCCTTTTCTATGCAGTAAGACACATCATTTCCTGTCCAGTGTAAGTTTTAAGAAATCAATTTACATTTCTCATCAGCTTTTCAAATCTGTACCATTTTGAGGAAAGAGCCATGATGATTATTTCTGTATGCCCCATGGTGCTTCACATACATCTTCACCAAAAAACAACCTTTTAACAAATGTCTATTAAGTCAATATTTTTCAACCTTACTCTGTAAAAAACACTAGTCATGTTAAACCAGTCTGATACAGATAACATGGACAATTCATTTCTTACCATCATAATTATGGAATGCCCTATTGCTTTAATAGTGTGGAACACAAATACCAGAAGGAAAAACGCATTAACTCCCCTTTCTTAAAAAGACTCAAATTAATCCTACTGAACATTTAATTGGTATCTTAACCAAAGTATTAACTACACAAGATTTTAATTCAGCCCTGTCTCAGCCATTTTTTGTGGTCCTAGCATTGATGTTTCCATTGGCAAATACTAAAAGTGACTGGCCATTAAGTAATCAAACAATGGATATAAAAGGGCAGTTGAGTTAGAAGCCATAGCTGAGCAGATCAATATTCTCAAAAAGCACCAGGTCAAGCACACTCATCTGGAGTCATTGTACAATAAACAAATCCTCATGTCTTAGGAATTCCGTTGAAAATAATGAATGTTCTTTCAAGGTGTGGACAGTATTACCGATCCAGAGTGATTAGTTGCAGAGACATTGTAAAGGGCAGTAAATTCTACATTTTTTACTGTCTTTTTAAAAAATATCTACTTGCCATGTTTCGTGCATTTTGATTTTCCTTCAAGTGTGTATTTCTCTCTGTGAAGAACAGATTCTTCTGAGCCTTTAAAAATGATTTAACTCTTAATACTGAAAGCTCAGCAGTCTGGAGCAGTTCTGCAACACAAACCATAGCATATGGGTCAAGACTGAAAGTGCCGCAGGGAGGATTCAGAATTCTGGAGAGAGATTATTTGGCATGGGGAATGCTGTACAGTGGGGATCATTGTGAATGATGAGTGAGTAATGTGCCTTTTCACTTGTCCATTTCACGCACATATGTTTTGAAGTAAGGGATGTTTGGGCAAGTTAAACAGTAAGAACTCTGTAATTTTTTAGTGGGTAATAAATCAAAAGTTATATTGTTAATATCCAGATTTAGAAGTTAGGACAGTAATGGCAATTGCCTTTGTTGCCTTGGAACCCTATTTAAATGACAATTTATAAGGTCATTTGGAGCATATAAATTCCAAGAGGTTATATGTATTGACTAAATAACATCAATCTGACCCATAGACTGCTTTGGTCTTGTGAGGATTGAAATCATCTGAACATCTTCAATGGCATCGCACTCCTATACTCTTGCCTGGAAAATCCCATGGACGGAGGAGCCTGGTGGGCTGCAGTCCATGGGGTCGCACAGAGTCAGACACGACGGAAGCAACTTCACTTTCATGCATTGGAGGAGGAAATGGCAACCCACTCCAGTGTTCTTGCCTGGAGAATCCCAGGGACGGGGGAGCCTGGTGGGCTGCTGTCTATGGGGTCACGCAGAGCTGGACACGATTGACGCGACTTAGCAGCAGCAGCAGCAGAACATCTTCAAAACATAGCAGACCAACCCCCAGTCTCAGATAACCTCCAGGCGATCCCTGGTAAATACAACATGAAAAAGAGCAGGCTGTAGATACTTTATGTATGAGTTATCCAGGAGCATCATGGGCTAAGAGTTTTATTTAAGAATGAATGTATTCATTACTTCAGGGTAGAAAGGGGTCTTTTTCACAACTCATTTCAGCAAATTTGTAAATCTTTTCTGGAAATGAGACAATAAGGAAATTTTCAAAGAGGAAGTTGCCATTACATAATGGGACACCACCACTGCATTTTCCAATAGGCAGGGCTGACTGCTACCCAAAGAATATTCTGTCACTGGTAAATCAAAAATGTTCCAGTTCAGGAGCTAAACTGTTCTGCAGAAGCGATAACAACTGAGGGAAGATTATATATCTCTGATCCCTTGATTATTTACTTCAAAATTATTTACCCTGCCCATATCTATCTGCTTTCTCTATACTGTATAAAGAATTATAACAATTTCTGCTATTAAAGATGCCAAGAAGAGAAAATTCCTAGTGCAATACAAGTATTGTAGAAGGTACAGAAAGAGATGGATTGGGATAAAGAATAGAAACACATTTTTCAAAGTAATGTTCAAGTAGGGAAGCACAGAAATGGGGCAGGAGCTATAAAAGGATGTGAAATCAAGAGAGTTTTGAAGACAGAGAAATTATATAATGACATGAAATGCAACTAAGAAAATTTGATGATGCAGAAAAAAGGGGAGAATTTTTGGAGCAATATCCTTGACTATGGAAAACACTTTAGGCTCTGGAACACAAGTAGGGAGGCTGTCCTTAGGTTAAGTGTGGAAGGACACTTTGTCTACAGGGACAGGAAAATTCAAAATAGGACATAAAGGTAGGTAGATAAAGTGGTGACAACCTATGGAGGTCTTGAAGGTCATCAAACTAAACAGAGAGTGGAAAAAGGAAAGTTTCAAAATTTGAGGAGAGCAGAAGGGTGTGGGAGAGAGCCTCTAAGGTAACTGCCAAAGACCTCTGCCTCCTATCATTTCTATGCTTGTGTAATCCCATTTTAAATTAACTAGGTGTGCTTGGCCTAGTTAACGTTAATGAAGAATGCATGCCTCCCAGGTGGCACTAGGGGTAAATAACCCACCTGCCAGTGCAGGAGACGTGGGTTCAATCATGGGTCATAAAGATCTCCTGGAGAAAGAAATAGCCACTCACTCCAGTATTCTTGCCTGGAAAACTCCATAGACAGAGGAGCCAGGTGGACTACAGTCCACGGGGCCACAAAGAGTTAGACACGACTGAGGGAACACACGTGGTGAAAGTGAAAGGGTGGCACTTTTGAAATTAGGTTCTAAAAAGATTTTGATATTAATCACTCTCTCTCAGCCCTCACTCTGGGAGAAACAAGCGGCCATGTTTTGAGCTGCCTTTGAAGGGTCCACACGGCAAGGTACCACTATGTCTCATCAATAGCCAGCGGAGACTGGGGCCTACTGACAATCATATGAGTGGGCTTAGAAGCAGACCCTTCCCTATGAAAACCTCAGGAGACTGGAGCCCTTGCCAACACCTTGTCCGCAGCTTTGTGAGGGCCTTCTAGCCAGAGGCATCCAGTCTAAAGGGATCCCAGATTTCTGACCATCACAGTCTATAGTATCACCGATGTTCATTGCTTTACACAGTATGAGGCCTGGCATGCTACAGTCCACGGGGTCACAAAGAGCTGGACATGACTGGCCAACTGAACAACAGAATGAGAATATTTCGGGCTTGCATGGGTAAGGACAAGACATGTTTTTTGACCATGAAAGGTAGTTGCTGGAATATGGTGAAAGACAAGATCATTAAAGGAGAACACAACCAGGGACTGAGACCAGGATGAAAGTGAATGTGAAAGTCGCTCAGTTGTGTCCAATCCCACGAACTATTACAGTCTGTGGAATTCTCCAGGCCAGCATACTGGAGTGGATAGCCTTTCCCTTCTCCTGGCAATCTTCCCAACCCAGGGATAGAAACCAGGTCTCCCACAATGCAGGCAGATTCTTTACCAGCCGAGCCACAAGGGAAGTCCAGGATAAAACAGGCTAATATTAAAATTAATTAGACATAACAGAAATAGAATTAGATATATTAATACAAAGAGTGAATCATGAGTTACAATCTTCAAGAAACTGGAGTGTGCCCCAGGTGTTGGCAGATAACTGTATAAATAATGGGTTGGAGGTAATTTAATCTGATGACCTAAAAATAAAATCTGCATTCTCCAGGAATCTGGATGATACTTGTCACCAAAAATATGTGATGAAAAGTGTTAATGTATATATTAATAATTTTCCAAAAATATTATCACTGGATCATTTGGAACAAAAATATTGAGGAGTTTCAACTGTCCCGTTCCCTCCGGCTAGCACTTCAGTCCCCCGCTTAGAAGACCTACCACACTGCTGGGTGGTCATTATACTGTTTGCCCTCTCAATAGACTCTAAATACTAATATTGTGAAAGCATGTATGACGCATCCCAGTTGCATTCTCAGCTCTAGCCACTGTTTGTGAAGCACTCATATCTGGTGCTTCATAAATGCTGTTGAATACGGGAAAAGAAAGCTGATCTTTGTAAATCATTTTAAAGGCATATGTCATGAGAGCTATGTCAGGCACTATTCTAAGAGCTTGAATATAATACTTCATTTAATTCTCACAATCCCACTTTGAGATTAGTATCACTAGTGTTCCCATTAATCTACATTACATAATTTGAAAAGATGCACGCACCCCAATGTTCATAACAGCTTTATTTACAATAGCCGATACATAGAAGCAACCTAAATGTCCATCAATAGTTGAAAGGATAAAGAAGATGTGGCAGATATATACAATGGACTATACTCAGCCATAAGAATGAAATAATGCCATTTGCAGTAACATGGATGGACCTAGAGATTATCATACTAAGGGAAGTGAGCCAGAGAAGACAAATAGCATATAACCTTGCTTATATGTGGAGTCTAAAGAAGAAATGATACAAATGAACTTTTATACAAAACAGTAGACCCACAGACATTGAAAACAAATCTGTGATTACCAAAAGGAATAACAGGGAGAGGGAAGATAAATTAGGAGTTTGGGATTAAAATATACATACTACTCAGCCCTTAAAAAGAATAAGTTTGACTAAGTTCTAATGAGATGGATGAAACTGGAGCCGATTATACAGAGTGAAGNTGGAGGCAGCCGCTTTTACCATCTGAGCCACCAGGGAGTTGATTTCTTTCAGATTGAATATCAAATTTCTTATTGTGTTTGGACAAAAAATGATATTTTGACTGGGCTTGTAATCTGTGAGATAGTTTTCTAGAAATACAAACATGATAAACAGCACCGAGTCTTTTTAGTCAAAAAAAAACTTCCCACTTATTACAATCTTTTTAAACTTTTAAGGTCTTCACGTGTCTCTGAACTTTATCGGGAGGCACTTAGTGGGCTCTCTGCATGAGGTTTGTTATCAACGTATCTTCTGACAGTTGAGTGGCCCTTCTCCAGAACTCTCCTGGTTTCTCAGATAGTTGCTTTAGATTTGTCATGTATAAAATCACTTCATCTGAAAATAGTGACTTTATCCCCTCTGCAATTGTTTTATTTCTTTAAAAAAGTATTTTATTGTAGTGTATAGAAGTACTTTTAAAAACTGAGCCAGAAATCATGAAAATCAAATTATCAGCTTTATTTGGGATCTAAGGCAGGTAATATCTGTGAAAAGTCAGAATTGATAGCGTATCTTTCACACTAAACCGATTCAAATATTTTCTAAAGCATAGATAAAATTTCTGAATTTTCAGTATTTGAGAAAAAATGGTAATGATTAAAACTCTTCAAAGACAATATTTGTAATTCTTGTAAAACACTAGCAGAAATAATCTCTAATAGAGATGGGATTTACAGAAGCATATCTTAATTTTAATAGCCAGGTGACTAAAATATCTAGAAGTAAAAATCTTCAAAAGATACACTACACAATTATCTGAAAGTCAAGTGCTAGTTACTATGCTTGTCTTTAGTATTTTCTACAAAGAGATTCTTTGGTATGAAGGTCAGATCAATGGTGAGTACAAACTATACGTAAATTCTGCTATTGGATCAATAAATGGAACCGATTTTGATTATACCTACTATAGAGATCCATCTGTTTGCAACATACTTTCTTTTATATTTACTGCTAAAATAACATATAAGATGGACATTACAGTATTCTCACTCTAAGTTGGTAAAATGTCCCAGAGTCAAACAATTTTAACTCCTCATGGGCCTTCAATTACCTGTTTGATTTACACTGTTGAAATTAAAAACTTTAATTTGGCTAAACATATAGTTTATACAGTTTGTACTTTCATATACATATCACATTTTTTAATGTCTCATCAAAATGTTACTTGGATTTAATATCCTAACTGTGAAAATGATAAAATTCAGATGCAGAACAATCAAATGACCTGTGTTAAGGTAAGTGGTAATATTCAGAAAAGACTGCTATAACTAAATGTTTCATGCAGAAATGCTTTAACCTCCTTACTTTTATAACAACAATTTTTACAAAAATAAATTATGATTGCAAAATGATTAGAATCTGAGTTATTTTCCCAATTCCAAACTGAACTTCCAGAATTTACATGTGGTTTGTTATGTTTAAGTAAAAAATTTCTTAGGCAGAGATGGTAGGATGCAGTCAAAGTGTTGTTAAATGGACTCTGAGAATTGTAGATATACTGGATTAGAGTATGTTGAAAAGGCAAGTTATTCTGTAGTTGTCAAATGCCTTTAGTTTAAAACATTTCTTCTATACTCATGGAAAGAAAGACTACTCTGTGTAGGAAATAAAATTCCAAATGAATTTTAGTCAGCTAAAATCAATGTTTAGTGTAGATATAGGATTTGCTAAAAATGATATTTCATGCTAGAAATCAAAAAGCTTAACATCCTGCTAGTTAACCTTAGCAAAACTGCAGATGACTTAAGTGCTCAGTACACTGCATTACGCTTACTCTGCCCCCTAAGCATTGACTTTGGATATAAATTGAGTATGTTTGATCTTGAAGTCACTTAATTTGTTTGTTAAGAAATGGCCCTTTAGGTAAAGTTTCATTTAGTATCTGTTCTATAAAGAAGCATCACTAAAGAGTTGGTGACATGGGTTTTTGAACCAAAGTTCTACCTTTCACTTCCTGAAAAATCTGTTTTTAGATTCAAATGGGAACCTTGAGTAGATTCTTGTCTGTGCTTTAGTGTTGGTTAACAATTCTGGTTCTACTGGGTATAATAGCTTCATAAAAACAGCTCATGTTCCATCTCATCAGAAGTGTTATGAGTAAAATGATATAAAAGGTAAGTAATGCTTCAATAAATAAGATATTCATATATTTAAAATATAGATTGATAATACTACTTTGATCTCTTGTGTATTCACATTAACCAATTTTTGGTCATTTCTTAGTTCCTGAATAATTTACAAATATTTTTCATCATGTATATTTGGTCATTCTTTTGTTTAATGATTTAAAAAGCTTAAATTTTCTTCACAGGTTCCTACATAGTAGAAAAAAAAATCATGTTTTTCTTTATGGATCTGAGATTTTTTCTAATTTTATTTTTTATTGGAATAGATATGATTTACAATGTTGTGTTACTTTGCTCTGTTGCAGAAGTAACAGAAATTGATTCAGTCATACACACATATATGTATGTGTGTGTATATATATATACATATATACATTCTTTGTTTTATATTCATTTCTATTATAGCTTCTCATAGGATACTGAATATAGTTCTCTATGCTATATAGTAGGACCTTTTTGTTTATTCATTTGTATATAATAGTTTGTATCTACTAACCCTCATCTCCCATTTCATCTCAGTTCTCTATGTCTATGAGTCTATTTCTGTTTTGTAAATAGGTTCATTTTGCCATATTTCAAATTCTACATATTAGTGATATCATACGGTATTTGTCTTTCTCTCTTTGGCTTACTTCACTTCTATGACAATCTCTAGTACCATCCGTGTTGCTGCAGGTGGCATTATTTTGTTCTTTTTTTAATGATGGAGTGATATTTCATTGTATATGTACCATATCTTCTTTAGCCATTCATCTGCCAGTGGATGTATACGTTTCTACGTCTTGGCTCTTGTGAACAGTGCTGCTATGAACATAGGGGTGCATGCATCCTTTTGGATTAGAGTTTTGTCTGAATATATGCCCAGCAGTGGAATTCCTGGATCATATGATAATTAAAGTTTTAGTTTCCTGAGGAAGCTTCATGCTGTTTTCCACACTGGCTGTACCAGCTCACATTCTCACCAGTTTCTCATCTTCTCCAGCATTGTTATTTATCTGTAGACCTTTTAAATGATGGCCATTGTGATTGGTGTGAGGTGATACCTTTTTGTAGTTTTGATTTGAATTTCTCTAGTAATTAGTGATTTGAACATCTTTTCATGTGCCTATTGACCATCTGTGTTTCTTCTTTGGAGACCTGTCTATCTAGGTTTTCTGCTCATTTTTCAATTGTTTTTTTGCATTTATTTATTTATTTATTTATTTGAGACATATGAGCTGTTTGTATATTTTGGAATATTTTCTCCCATTCCATATGTTGTCCTTCTATTTACAGTTTCCTTTGCTGTGCAAAATCTTGTAAGATTGATTAAATCTCATTTGCTTAGTTTTGTTTTTATTTCTATTGCCTTGGGAGACTGACCTAAGAGAACAATGGTACAGTTTATTTCAGACAGTGTTTTGCTTGTGATCTCTTCTAGAAGTTTTATGGTGTTATGTCTTGTGTTTAAATCTTTAAGCTGTGTGGCCTTGAAATAAAAGAAAAATGGGAAAAATTGAAACAAATCCTAGAAATCTGATGTCTCTCATGGTGTGATCAAATTTACTGCTTCTGTGCATGTGTGGCTTGGATGTGGAGCAACTGATGCTTTGGCGAATGGTGTTAGTGTCTGCTGTACCATCTCCCGAATACCGTGCATCTACAGGGAAACGTGCATTTCTAAATGGGCAATTAGAACAAAACTGAGTTTCCCAACATCCTAAGGAATTTTGATATACCAGACCACCTCACCTGCCTCCTGAGAAATCTGTATGCAGATTAAGAAGCAACAGTTAGAATCGGACATGAAACAACAGACTGGTTCTAGATATGTCAAGGCTGTATATTGTCACCCTGCTTATTTAACTTATATGCAGAGTACGTCATGTTAAATGCCAGGCTGGATGAAGCACAAGCTGGATTCAAGATGTCTGGGAGAAACATCAATAATCTCAGATATGCAGATGACACCACCCTTATGGCAGAAAGTGAAGAGGAACTAAAATCCTCTTGATTAAAGTGAAAGAGGAAAGCGAAACAGTTGGCTTGAATCTCAATATTCAGAAAACTACGATGCAGATGCATGGCAGCCAGTCCCATCGCTTCATGGCAAATAGATGGGGACATGTAAACAGTGACAGACTTTATTTTGAGAGGCTCCAAAATCACTGCAGATAGTGACTGCCACCATGAAATTAAAATATGCTTGCTTCTTGGAAGAAAAGTTAGGACCAATCTAGACAGCACATTCGGAGAAGGCGATGACAACCCACTCCAGTACTCTTGCCTGGAAAATCCCATGGGTGGAGGAGCCTGGTAGGCTGCAGTCATGGGGTTGCTAAGAGTTGGACACAACTGAGTGAGTTCACTTTCATGCATTGGAGAAGGAAATGGCAACCCATTCCAATGTTCTTGCCTGCAGAATCCCAGGGATGGGGGAGCCTGGTGGGCTGCCGTCTCTGGGGTCGCACAGAGTCAGACACAACTAAAGCGACTTAGCAGCAGCAGCAGCAGCAGACAGCACATTACAAAGCAGAGACATTACTTTACTGACAAAGTTCCATCTAGTCAAAGCTATGGTTTTTCCAGTAGTCATGTATGGATGTGAGAGTTGGACAATGAAGAAAGCTGAGTGCTGAAGAATTGATGCTTTTGAACTATGGTGTTGGAGAAGACTCTTGAGAGTCTCTTGAACTGCAAGGAGATCCAACCAGTCCATCCTAAAGGATATCAGTCCTGAAGGTTCACTGGAAGGACTAATGCTGAAGCTGAAGCTCCAATAATTTGGCCACCTGATGCTAAGAACTGACTCCTTGGAAAAGACCCTGATGCTGGGAAATATTAAAGGCAGGAGGAGAAGGGGACGACAGAGGATGAGATGGTTAGAGAGCATCACTGACTCAATGGGCATAAGTTTGAGTAAGCTCTGGGAGTTGGTGATTGACAGGGAAGCCTGGTGTGCTGCAGTCCATTGGGTCGCAAAGACACGACTGAGTGACTGAACATGACATTATATCCAGTTCCCACAAAAGTTATAGGGAAATTTTTAGGACATGTGATTATGAAAATTTAGAGAGGAATTTTCATAAAAGCTAACAGAATTTATCATAGAAGCTGGGGAAGGGAAGATGAAGGGAAATGCAGGAAAGGTGAAAAAGTCTGCTGTTTTCTTGCCATGAATTTCACTGTATACTTTTAGACTTTCATACAGGGTTACTGGAGGTAAAACACTCTTGGAAACTGAATTTGATTTCCAAAAAAATTCAATCTTATTCCTACCATTCATATTCTAAAAAATTATTAGTTAAATATTTTCAAATGTATTAGTATTTAGTATATGCCAGATGTCAAACTGTTTTACATGTATTTTCTCATTCAATCCTTTTAAAGGTCCAACAATATTGACCCCATTTTGTACCATTAGTAAACCAGCAAAGATTGGTGTTTTGGCCAAGATTATCCAGCTATAAATAATAGAACAGAAATTTTAACTTTGATATGCCTAAGTCCAGTCATACATAGATGTATAAAAATTATTATGCAATTAATATTTACATTAAACCTGACCTTTTAAAATGTTTCTCTTTTATTCAGTTCCATAGCCATGACTGATATCACTATTCACCTGAGGGCTCTATATGCTTTCTATAAGTTTAATTGTTGATAATCATGGAAAGTAAAGCTGCCAAATATCTAATTCAAGGCACTTGTTTATCCACCATAATTCTTTTTTTATTTTTCATGTATCATTGAATACTAGTATCATTGGGTACTAGTATGTGCAACATTATAAGTCTTTACTGAACAATGTAAAAAGTGTCAGACACAGTCAGCTGCCATTTTTTTTCCCTCCACATGACTATAGCTTCTTTCCCCTGAACTTTAGCCTCTTAATAATTGTATTATTTTCTGGTGTCAAAAGCCTCTATGCTTCCTTTCCTAAAGTGTCAAGGTCACTTTCTCAATTATTTTTATTTCTCCGTAGGTCATGATTTAGCAAATTCTATTCATATCATATGCAACTAAAGTAATAAAAAGCCTAAATCCCCATATGATGTAATTATATAAAAATCTGGCTAACTATCGTGCGAAGTGTGCCCTTTGACCTGAAGAAAACATTTCTGAGGTGTTCTGCTCACCTGGAACCGTAAATGAGATGCATCAGAAGTTCCTTAACTAATTGAGAAATGCTTGAATGATCTTTTCTGTTTGACTTCTTCCTCCTGGGACACATTTTACTGATGGCTTGAAAGAGACTGTAGACTCTAATCAGTAAGGTGGAGCATTTTTAGCAAAGGATTTTAAGATTAAAGAATAGTGTCATTGAAATGAACTTCAAAAAGAAAAAAACACAACATGATCAAAGATTTAAGCCAAAGATATTTTTAAAGCAGAGAGATAAAATTTATTTAATTAGACCAAGCTATTGAAGGAGACAAAATCTCTAGTCTGAAGGCAGAAGAAGGTAGGCTATTACTTTAGGTATTAAAGCATACATACTATATATAATGGATGTTCTTTTGCCTGGTGACAAGGTAGAGACATTACTTTGCCGACTAAGGTCTGTCTAGTCAAGGCTATGGTTTTTCCAGTGGTCATGTATGGATGTGAGAGTTGGACTGTGAAGAAAGCTGAG
>SJYW01020892.1:43776-63565 GCA_006410735.1 Raphicerus campestris | reverse complement strand
AATGTGATTGCTGTAGTCATCCAGCCAATATAATTTAGAACCCGTAGAGGATTTGTTGGCATAATTTATTTGTTCTGGCCATCCTCGTAGGATAAATTCAATATTTATTTTGATTACTAATCTAATGAGATATTGTCATGAGGGCATTTCAGCTTTTTGAACAAAATGAACAATGTTTCCTCAGTGCTTACATTTTTAAATTATTTCTTTGAAAATAACACTGAACATAGTAAAAATTTTAAGTAGCACAAATAAAAATGAGTCTGTCTCTTTCTCAAAACATCCATCCTACCCCCTCGAAGTAATTTTGTGCGTCCTTCCAGAATGTTTTCAGGCAGATACACAACCATATGGACCCACCTTGTTTTATACCAGTGGGATAATATATACAAACTGTTCTGTTATTTGCTTTATATCTGGTGGACTTTTCCAGATTATCATAGCAAATCTACTTTAACAGATGTATATAGTCACCCTTTTTATGAATGTTCTTATTTTATTTAACCAATTGCCTCCGAGAAACATTAAAGTTGTTTACAGTTCTACCCCACACCCCTTACACAAATAATGCTTAAAAATAATCTTGTGTTTGTATGTATGAGTTATGCACAAATATGTTTGTAGGGTAAATACCTCCGAGTAGAATTACTGAGTCAAAGTGCTTGCACATTTTACATTTGGGTAAATTCCTATCCATAATGTTGTACCAATAAATACTCTCAGCAATAGCATATGGAAATACATTTTTTTTCATACCCTTGATAATACTGTCTACTCTCAGATTCCTTCATTTATTCAACAAATATTTATCACTACCTTTTTCCCCCTGTGCTTTATTTTCTTTCATAGCACTTATTACCACCTGTCGTCTTATGTTCACTTATTTATCTATTTCTGCTCATTGAGAAGCTACCTGGGGCAGAAGGTTTTGTCAAATTTGTTTGCTGCTGTAGCCTTTATGCTAGAAAAGTGCTTGAAACACAGTGTATGCTTCTTGCATGTTTAGTCAATGAATGAATGATCTGTTTCCATGACTTAAATCTGGATAAGATGACATTTTGCTGAAATAAATGTATCAGAGCTTTCTTCTGTGACTGAGATTTGTACCATCTTACAAGGTAACTTGAACCCAGAATTATCTTTTACAACGATGTAGTTTTCACTTTAGTACTTTCACATTACACTAGAAACATCACACTTTTATGTTTATTTTTAACATATTTTAAAATAAGAAATGAAGTGGAGATCTAGTTTTATTTTCCTTTGGAGCTCTAGATACTAATTTTTAAAGTATCTATTTTTCATTGTTTAATTGCTACCTTTATCATATAATAAATTTCTATATGCCCTGAATCTATTTGGGCCTTCTCCTTTGGCCCATTGATCAGCTCCAAGTCATATTATATTCTACTTACTTGAACTCAAGGATGCATTTTATTTCCGCTTAAGACTGTTTCTTTTTAAATGGTGTACTTTCTTTAAGCCTGTGTTGGCTAAATTTGCTGATTTCTATCAGAAAGAAGTAAAGTGAAGTTGCTCAGTCATGTCCAACTCTTTGCAACCCCATGGACTATAGCTTACCAGGCTCCTCCATCCATGGAATTTTCCAGGCAAGAGTACTGGAGTCAGTTGCCTTTTCCTCCTCCAGGAGATCTTCCCGATCCAGGGATAGAACCCTGGTCTTTTTGCACTGGAGGCAGCCGCTTTTACCATCTGAGCCACCAGGGAGTTGATTTCTTTCAGATTGAATATCAAATTTCTTATTGTGTTTGGACAAAAAATGATATTTTGACTGGGCTTGTAATCTGTGAGATAGTTTTCTAGAAATACAAACATGATAAACAGCACCGAGTCTTTTTAGTCAAAAAAAAACTTCCCACTTATTACAATCTTTTTAAACTTTTAAGGTCTTCACGTGTCTCTGAACTTTATCGGGAGGCACTTAGTGGGCTCTCTGCATGAGGTTTGTTATCAACGTATCTTCTGACAGTTGAGTGGCCCTTCTCCAGAACTCTCCTGGTTTCTCAGATAGTTGCTTTAGATTTGTCATGTATAAAATCACTTCATCTGAAAATAGTGACTTTATCCCCTCTGCAATTGTTTTATTTCTTTAAAAAAGTATTTTATTGTAGTGTATAGAAGTACTTTTAAAAACTGAGCCAGAAATCATGAAAATCAAATTATCAGCTTTATTTGGGATCTAAGGCAGGTAATATCTGTGAAAAGTCAGAATTGATAGCGTATCTTTCACACTAAACCGATTCAAATATTTTCTAAAGCATAGATAAAATTTCTGAATTTTCAGTATTTGAGAAAAAATGGTAATGATTAAAACTCTTCAAAGACAATATTTGTAATTCTTGTAAAACACTAGCAGAAATAATCTCTAATAGAGATGGGATTTACAGAAGCATATCTTAATTTTAATAGCCAGGTGACTAAAATATCTAGAAGTAAAAATCTTCAGAAGATACACTACACAATTATCTGAAAGTCAAGTGCTAGTTACTATGCTTGTCTTTAGTATTTTCTACAAAGAGATTCTTTGGTATGAAGGTCAGATCAATGGTGAGTACAAACTATACGTAAATTCTGCTATTGGATCAATAAATGGAACCGATTTTGATTATACCTACTATAGAGATCCATCTGTTTGCAACATACTTTCTTTTATATTTACTGCTAAAATAACATATAAGATGGACATTACAGTATTCTCACTCTAAGTTGGTAAAATGTCCCAGAGTCAAACAATTTTAACTCCTCATGGGCCTTCAATTACCTGTTTGATTTACACTGTTGAAATTAAAAACTTTAATTTGGCTAAACATATAGTTTATACAGTTTGTACTTTCATATACATATCACATTTTTTAATGTCTCATCAAAATGTTACTTGGATTTAATATCCTAACTGTGAAAATGATAAAATTCAGATGCAGAACAATCAAATGACCTGTGTTAAGGTAAGTGGTAATATTCAGAAAAGACTGCTATAACTAAATGTTTCATGCAGAAATGCTTTAACCTCCTTACTTTTATAACAACAATTTTTACAAAAATAAATTATGATTGCAAAATGATTAGAATCTGAGTTATTTTCCCAATTCCAAACTGAACTTCCAGAATTTACATGTGGTTTGTTATGTTTAAGTAAAAAATTTCTTAAGCAGAGATGGTAGGATGCAGTCAAAGTGTTGTTAAATGGACTCTGAGAATTGTAGATATACTGGATTAGAGTATGTTGAAAAGGCAAGTTATTCTGTAGTTGTCAAATGCCTTTAGTTTAAAACATTTCTTCTATACTCATGGAAAGAAAGACTACTCTGTGTAGGAAATAGAATTCCAAATGAATTTTAGTCAGCTAAAATCAATGTTTAGTGTAGATATAGGATTTGCTAAAAATGATATTTCATGCTAGAAATCAAAAAGCTTAACATCCTGCTAGTTAACCTTAGCAAAACTGCAGATGACTTAAGTGCTCAGTACACTGCATTACGCTTACTCTGCCCCCTAAGCATTGACTTTGGATATAAATTGAGTATGTTTGATCTTGAAGTCACTTAATTTGTTTGTTAAGAAATGGCCCTTTAGGTAAAGTTTCATTTAGTATCTGTTCTATAAAGAAGCATCACTAAAGAGTTGGTGACATGGGTTTTTGAACCAAAGTTCTACCTTTCACTTCCTGAAAAATCTGTTTTTAGATTCAAATGGGAACCTTGAGTAGATTCTTGTCTGTGCTTTAGTGTTGGTTAACAATTCTGGTTCTACTGGGTATAATAGCTTCATAAAAACAGCTCATGTTCCATCTCATCAGAAGTGTTATGAGTAAAATGATATAAAAGGTAAGTAATGCTTCAATAAATAAGATATTCATATATTTAAAATATAGATTGATAATACTACTTTGATCTCTTGTGTATTCACATTAACCAATTTTTGGTCATTTCTTAGTTCCTGAATAATTTACAAATATTTTTCATCATGTATATTTGGTCATTCTTTTGTTTAATGATTTAAAAAGCTTAAATTTTCTTCACAGGTTCCTACATAGTAGAAAAAAAAATCATGTTTTTCTTTATGGATCTGAGATTTTTTCTAATTTTATTTTTTATTGGAATAGATATGATTTACAATGTTGTGTTACTTTGCTCTGTTGCAGAAGTAACAGAAATTGATTCAGTCATACACACATATATGTATGTGTGTGTATATATATATACATATATACATTCTTTGTTTTATATTCATTTCTATTATAGCTTCTCATAGGATACTGAATATAGTTCTCTATGCTATATAGTAGGACCTTTTTGTTTATTCATTTGTATATAATAGTTTGTATCTACTAACCCTCATCTCCCATTTCATCTCAGTTCTCTATGTCTATGAGTCTATTTCTGTTTTGTAAATAGGTTCATTTTGCCATATTTCAAATTCTACATATTAGTGATATCATACGGTATTTGTCTTTCTCTCTTTGGCTTACTCCACTTCTATGACAATCTCTAGTACCATCCGTGTTGCTGCAGGTGGCATTATTTTGTTCTTTTTTTAATGATGGAGTGATATTTCATTGTATATGTACCATATCTTCTTTAGCCATTCATCTGCCAATGGATGTATACGTTTCTACGTCTTGGCTCTTGTGAACAGTGCTGCTATGAACATAGGGGTGCATGCATCCTTTTGGATTAGAGTTTTGTCTGAATATATGCCCAGCAGTGGAATTCCTGGATCATATGATAATTAAAGTTTTAGTTTCCTGAGGAAGCTTCATGCTGTTTTCCACACTGGCTGTACCAGCTCACATTCTCACCAGTTTCTCATCTTCTCCAGCATTGTTATTTATCTGTAGACCTTTTAAATGATGGCCATTGTGATTGGTGTGAGGTGATACCTTTTTGTAGTTTTGATTTGAATTTCTCTAGTAATTAGTGATTTGAACATCTTTTCATGTGCCTATTGACCATCTGTGTTTCTTCTTTGGAGACCNTACCAGCTCACATTCTCACCATTTTCTCATCTTCTCCAGCATTGTTATTTATTTGTAGACCTTTTTAATGATGGCCATTGTGACTGGTGTGAGGTGATACCTTTTTGTAGTTTTGATTTGAATTTCTCTAATAATTAGTGATTTGAACATCTTTTCATGTGCCTATTGACCATCTGTGTTTCTTCTTTGTAGACCTGTCTATCTAGGTTTTCTGCTCATTTTTCAATAGTTTTTTTGCATTTATTTATTTATTTGAGACATATGAGCTGTTTGTATATTTTGGAAATTAAGCTTTTATTGGTTGAATTGTTTNAGTAATTAGTGATTTGAACATCTTTTCATGTGCCTATTGACCATCTGTGTTTCTTCTTTGGAGACCTGTCTATCTAGGTTTTCTGCTCATTTTTCAATTGTTTTTTTGCATTTATTTATTTATTTATTTATTTGAGACATATGAGCTGTTTGTATATTTTGGAATATTTTCTCCCATTCCATATGTTGTCCTTCTATTTACAGTTTCCTTTGCTGTGCAAAATCTTGTAAGATTGATTAAATCTCATTTGCTTAGTTTTGTTTTTATTTCTATTGCCTTGGGAGACTGACCTAAGAGAACAATGGTACAGTTTATTTCAGAGAGTGTTTTACCTATGATCTCTTCTAGAAATTTTATGGTGTTATGTCTTGTGTTTAAATCTTTAAGCTGTGTGGCCTTTAAATAAAAGAAAAATGGGAAAAAATTGAAACAAATCCTAGAAATCTAATGTCTCTCATGGTGTGATCAACTTTACTAAATGCAGTTTTTAATCAGAACCTTTGTTTCAAATGACCATAGTATTCTGTGGGACTAACCAGACAAAAGCTATTTAAGAATGAACAAACATTTAATAATTAGAAATGAAATGATCTGTCAGGNGAGACTGACCTAAGAGAACAATGGTACAGTTTATTTCAGACAGTGTTTTGCTTGTGATCTCTTCTAGAAGTTTTATGGTGTTATGTCTTGTGTTTAAATCTTTAAGCTGTGTGGCCTTGAAATAAAAGAAAAATGGGAAAAATTGAAACAAATCCTAGAAATCTGATGTCTCTCATGGTGTGATCAAATTTACTGCTTCTGTGCATGTGTGGCTTGGATGTGGAGCAACTGATGCTTTGGCGAATGGTGTTAGTGTCTGCTGTACCATCTCCCGAATACCGTGCATCTACAGGGAAACGTGCATTTCTAAATGGGCAATTAGAACAAAACTGAGTTTCCCAACATCCTAAGGAATTTTGATATACCAGACCACCTCACCTGCCTCCTGAGAAATCTGTATGCAGATTAAGAAGCAACAGTTAGAATCGGACATGAAACAACAGACTGGTTCTAGATATGTCAAGGCTGTATATTGTCACCCTGCTTATTTAACTTATATGCAGAGTACATCATGTTAAATGCCAGGCTGGATGAAGCACAAGCTGGATTCAAGATGTCTGGGAGAAACATCAATAATCTCAGATATGCAGATGACACCACCCTTATGGCAGAAAGTGAAGAGGAACTAAAATCCTCTTGATTAAAGTGAAAGAGGAAAGCGAAACAGTTGGCTTGAATCTCAATATTCAGAAAACTACGATGCAGATGCATGGCAGCCAGTCCCATCGCTTCATGGCAAATAGATGGGGACATGTAAACAGTGACAGACTTTATTTTGAGAGGCTCCNCTCCCACATTGCAGGCAGATTCTTTATGAGCTAAGCCACCAGGGAAGCCCCATATATGTATGTATGTGTATATATAGTAATATATATATATATACACACACATGTTTTTGAGGTCAACTATTGGTGAGAAATTTTAATATGTCTTAACTTTTAATATTCCCTAACTCTTAATATTCCTTACTATGACTAATGGCCATAACTTTTTTTCTTAGATCAATAGGCTGCAAATACAGGCCATGCATCCATCTGTATCTTCTAGAAATTAGGTGTGCCATTTATGAAGGTGTGAAATGAGACATGATTTGCAATGGACACAGATAAGAACTGAAAAGATTGAAAAAGAAAGAAAGACCGTGCAACTCAGTTTTTTCATGGTAATGCTTTTAAGATTAATGATGTTAAATTTTATCTATTTGTAGAGAGACTTAAAAAGAAATAATGATAGTAATCTAACACTTTGCAGAGTACTTTATGGTTGTCAAAGCATTTTTACATACATTATACTCTATATGTACATATTAATTTTCCTGGCAGCACCCAAAAGGCATCTGTATGGCTGCAATCTAAATAAATGTGAATTAAGCAGCAGATCAATTGATTGCTATGAAAGAAAAATTAAAAGGATCATGGTACAACTGCAGCAGTAATCAGAGTTGTTATAATTGGCATTTTATGCAAGAAGTTTATACTCAGTTGCAAAAAAACTGCTTTGGACTACCTGATTATTTTTGAATCTGGGTCATCAGTAGTGAAATAAGCAGGCTTCTGGAATCAGCTGCAAAATCTCCTTTCCCCAAACCTACTGGGAGCATAAACTTTGTGAGGTCAGAAGAGTGGTTAGCCTATCACTTTATCTGTGAGCCCTCCCCAGTGTCCTCAAGTAGGTTTACTTACTCCTTGAGGATAAAATATCTTTCCTTGAGTTTGCCTATTTTAGTAGTAATTATTTGCATATCTTTGGAGACCTCAAAACTGTGAGCTTCCAAAGGACAAGATTTGCTTTATTTCTGAGTTTCTAGAAATAACTATTGTGACTGGTGCTGAAGATAGAAAGTCAGACAATATCTAATGGAATAAAGTATTTGCTATATTCTGCATAAAAAGATGTTGCTTAGGCCTTTAAGTTCAACCTCGAGGTCATTCCTCTTTGGAAACGTATGAACAGTATTCTTGCTGAGTAATGATTCTTTCTTACCAACTGGTCTCATTAGATGGGAAAAGGTAAAGGGTAGATAGAGACTGGAAGTGGCTTCCACAGTCCCCATGGTGTTCCCTGGCCAGCATTTTAAGGACTCTGAAAACTCCCAGGTGGTCTATTTAAAAACGTGGCTCACTAAGTGGACAGTAATAATAAAATTAATTTGACAAAAAACACTTCTGATAGTTAAAATAGCTACCATTTATTATGCACTTATTGTATGCCAAGTCTTGTTAAAACTCTATATACTTGACCTTATTTTTTTAGTGATAGCAAACATGAAGAAATGCTTTTTATCATTTCTGCTATATAGCCATGGGAGCCAAAGCTCAGACAAGGATGGTCTCTTATTCATTGGGTCCTGGCACATTTCTAGCAATCCACAAATGGATGTTGATTAAACAAATAGATGGATGCTTGTAAATCCCTGATAAGAAAGATCAGACAGTAGGCTCAACACAATGAAAGAGTGATTTAAATAAGTCTGCTTTTCTTGGAACTGGGAATACAGAAATAAACTAAGACTCCAGCAGTCAGACTGGTGAGGGATCTCTATATATTTCTGTATTTGTTCTGTTAACATATATGTGTACTGGAGTGGGTTGCCATTTCCTTCTCCAGGGGATCTTCCCAGCCTAGGGATCGAACCCGGGTCTCCCGCGTTGTGGGCAGACGCTTTACCATCTGAGCCAGCAGGGAATCCCATGCATATCCTATCATACTGCAAAAATGATTTAAGGGGGTTACTGTAAAATTGTGTATGTGCATTTTTTATCACTAATCAGGCTATGTTAAGTGCTATCTATAGTGGATTTACAAAACTATAAAACATAGAGAAAGAGATCTGAATTCAAACATGGAGCTAGGGAGAGTTTGAGATCAGAGGAAGCGTCTTTGTGTGTGCTGTGCTCAGCCGGGTCTGACTCTTTGCAACAGCATTGACTGTAGCCTGCTAGGCTTCTCTGTCCATGGAATTTTCACTAGATGATAATTGTATTGGGCTTTGAAAGGTGGCCATTTAGTGAAATGGGAAAGTAAGTCTGTGTGTGTTTGTGCGTGTGTGGTGTGTACGGGTGTGTGTTGGGGGTAAGGGTGGGATATAGGCACTCTACCGGGAAACTAGTTTGAGCAGTCATCTGAAATGACACATGGGAAAGAGTTTCTGCCTAACAGGATGGGGGATTTGGGCCAGCCCCGGCTGAAGGTGGTTATGGAGGGGATGGCCCATTAGCAAGGCTTTAAAAATAGCATTTCAGAAGCTTGTTACTCAGAGTGTAGTCCAAAACCACCTGGGAGCTGGTCAGAAATGCAGAATCTTAGGCCCCCACTCCAGATCTCCTGAACTAAACTTTGCAGTTTAACAAGATCTGTGACTGTAAGCACGCTAAAGTTTGGGAAGCACCAGTTTAAAGTACTGGATTCTAAGCAGGGGAGATAAATCCCTTCTCCTGGGCCTCCTGCATCTCAGCTTCTATTCCCAGGCTGCTCTGGCTAGCCAAGCAGAGCTTCCTTGAGTGCAGAGAAGTCATTCTTTACTCTGTGCCCTTCTTAATGCCCGAGCTATTCCTTCCGTCAGTAAGCTGCATTTCCCACTTAAAACACTCTGCTTCCAGAAGCCTACTCAGGCCCCAGTAATCTCTTCTAGCCCTGACAGCTCAAACCCTTGCCTGTGCCTCACCTCATCACTTTCATAGTCTTTTTTGCCTGATCTCACACATTACCGGCACTTCTTCTCTTCCTTCCTCCTGTCAAACTCCTTGCTGATCTGGGCTTCTCTCTACGAATTTCTACTTATACAATTTCTTTCCTTTAGCACTTAGCACAGTAATAGGCAAATAGAGGGCTCTTCATGGATGTGGCTGAACTGAATGGAAAGGCATTTCCTAGAAGCTCACAAATGGGAGATTTGTTCAGAATGACCAAGTATCTGCAGAAGGCAGCAGAAGGCAGCTGCGTCTCCTCTCTGTAACCCACTTTCCTTAGCCATGCAATGTCTACCCTGAGTTGGATTTACAGCTGCTTTCTGTTCCAGTCTTTCACGACCCAGAAACAGAGTTCTCTTAATTATATCTTTTATTTTTCTGTTTTGGAAATGGGAGAAAGAGCAAAAAGCTTCTCCCCCTGCATACCTGCCAATCATGCAGACAACATTATTTTGAATAGTTTGCATTTTAACTTCCCATTGAATTAGCGATGGTGGGGACCATTGGGGGTTTTGGATTCTTTTTCCCTTTTAATTGCTCATGTGTGCCTTCCTGGAGTGTTCAGACCCACACACATGTCACCAGTCACAAGTCTCTAATTATGTTCCCCACTCCTCGAAATGAAAGATAAATGGCATAGATATAAGCTTACATTTGTCAGAATTGACTTCCTGTTTTAATTGAGGGGTGTAACATATCAGTCTTTTCCAGCAACAGAAACATGTGTGCTCTGATTATATCTATCAGTCTTTCTTGGATTAGAGTAAATCTAAGAAAGGAGAGAAACAGTGACAGAAATATACTCCCCAATGGTATCTTTTCACTTCCCTTAAATAGATGCAAGTTTTTTTTTTCATGTGTAATTAGAAGCTAAAAATATCAATAACATGAAGTACAATTTATGCTGTGACTGCCCTTTCAAAGTGAGCCAGCCCTTCCTTGTCTAATTCAGGTTGAGAATTCCTGCCTCTGGATTTTTTTTTTTTTTNGAGAAATATTTCTGTAAAGTTTTTTTTTTTTCATATTACATCATTTGGTTTATTAGACTTTCATCCTTCTTTCCTTTAGAATCAGAATTTGAAGGTTGGTTACAGAATTTTACATTTTACAAATGAGTAAAATCAAAGACTTTGACTCTTTTTTTCAAATTTTGCCAGTTGAAGTTTTGACTCAATGGTTTTAGGACAGATTGTGAAGGGCAACTGAAGATGCAAGAAGATACCACAGCTCTTGAACTGTCTAATCATTAGAAAAGTAGGGCCTCAAATGATTAACTGAATTGTCTTCATACTTCATGCTCCAAGTTAGTAGTGAGGTAGTTGAGTCATGCAGTTCACATTGAAAATTAAGGGTGACCTTTCCTAAGAAAAACAATTTGGATAAGTAATTGTATTTGTGATACTGCAAATATGACTTGTTTATTTTTAAGATATTTTAGTTTTATTGGAGTATAGCTGAGCTATAATGTTGTGTTAGTTTCTGCTGCACAGCAAAGTGACTCATATGTGTATATTCACTCTTTTTTAGATTCTTTTTCATACAGATATCATGGTATAGAGTAGGTCCTTTTGCTTGTCATATACTGTATATAGTGTACGGTAGTACATGTGTGTGTTCATGCTCAAGCTCCTGATTTATCCCTCCTCACATTTCCCCTTTGGTAACTATAATTTTGTTTTCAATATCTGTAAGTCTGTTTCTGTTTTGTAAAATAAGATCATCTTTTTTTGGTAAAATTAGACTTCACATGAGTGCCATCATATGATATGTATCTTTATCTGTCTGGCTCACTTCGCTTAGTTTGATAGGTCCTTCCATGTTGCTGCAATGGCATTATTTCATTCCTCTTTAGGCTGCCACTGTATGCATGTACCGCATCTTCTTTGTCTGTTCCTTTGTCACTGGACACAGGTTGCTTTCATGTCTTGGCTCCTGTAAACAGAGCTGCAGCGAACATCCAGGTGCATGTCTCTTTTCTAATTGATAGTTCTCCAGATATATACCCAGGAGTAGGATTGATGGATCATGCAATAGTTCTATTTTTAGTTTAAGTAACAACAGTGTAAGAGGGTTCCTTTTTTCCATACCTTCTCCAGCATTTATTGTTTGCAGAATTTTTTGATAATGATGTGAGATCATACCTTATTGTAGTTTTGATTTACATTTCTCTGATAAGTAGTGATGTTGAACATCTTTTCATGTACTTTTTGACTATCTGTATGTCTTCTTTGGAGAAATGTCTGTTTAGATTTTCTGCCCAGTTTTTGATTGGCTGTTGGTTTTTTTTTAAAGCTGTTTGTATATTTTGGAGATTAATCCCTTGTCAGTTACTTCATTTGCAAATATTTTCTCCCATTCTGTGGGTTGTCTTTTCATTTTGCTTATGATTTCTTTTGCTGTGAAAAGCTTTAAAGTTTAATTCAGTTCCATTTGTTTTTGTTATATTTTCATGACTCTATGAAGTGGATCTAACATCCTCTTAACAAAGTTATTGTAAGAAGTCTGTCTCTGAGACAGCATAAGTACAACTGAAAAATTCAATAAATGTTAGCTGTTATTTTTTTTAAGAAGATCTTTTTTGTGATTTATGTTGAAGAGAGTTCTGCCTATATTTTCCTCTAGGAGTTTTATAGTGTCTAACCTTACGTTTATGTCCTTGATCCATTTCGAGTTTATTTTTTGATAGTGTATAGAATGTTCCAAATGCATTCTTTTACATGTAGCTGTTCAGTTTTCCCAGCACCATTTATTGAAGATACTGCCTTTTCTCCAATGAATATGCTTGCCTTTTATGTCCTAGACTAATTGACCATAGGCATGTGGGTTTATTTCTGGGCTTTCTATTCTTATTCTGTTGATATATATTTCTGGTTTTGTGCCAGGGCCATTCTGTTTTGATGTCTGTAGGTTTGTAGTATAGTCTGAAATCAGGGAGGCTGATTGCTTCAGTTTCACTTTTCTTTCTCAGGATTGCTTTAGATGTTTGGGTCTTTTGTGTTTCCATAAAAATTTTAGAATTTTTTGTTCTAGTTCTGTGAAAAATGCCATTGGTAATTTGATAGAGATTTCATGGAATCTGTAGATTGAATAGGGTAGTATAGTCATTTTTACAATGTTGACTTTTCCAATCCAGGAGCTCAATATATCTTCATACCTGTTTGTGTCATCTCTAATTTCTTTCATCAGTGTTGTTTTCAGAGTAGAGGACTTTTATCTCCTTAGGAAGGTTTATTTCTAGATATTTTATTCTTTTTGATACAATGGTAAATGGCATTGTTTCCTTAATTTCTCTTTCTGATTTTTTTTTTGTTAGTGTATAGAAATGAAAGGGATTGCACTGTATTAATTTTGTGTCCAGCAATTTTACTGAATTCACTGAGCTCTAGTAGTTTTCTAGTAGCATCTTTATGATTTTCTTTTTTTTCTTTTTAATTGGAGGTTAATTACTCTCCAATATTATATTGGTTTTGCCATACATCAACATGAATCCACCACAGGTATACATATGTTCCTCATCCTGAGCCCCCTCCCTTCTCCCTCCCCATACCATCCCTCTGGGTCATCTCAATGCACCAGCCTCAAGCATCCAGGATCATGCATTGAACCTGGACTGGCTATCTGTTTCATATATGATATTAGGATTTTCTATGTATAGTATCAAGTCATCTGCAAACAGTCACAATTTACTTCTCTTCCAATTTGGATTCCTTTTCTTTTTTTGATTTTCATAGCTAGGGATTCCAAAACTGTGAGTGAAAGTGGTGACANTATCAAGTCATCTGCAAACAGTCACAATTTTACTTCTCTTCCAATTTGGATTCCTTTTCTTTTTTTGATTTTCATAGCTAGGGATTCCAAAACTGTGAATGAAAGTGGTGACAATGGGCATCTGTGCCTTGTTTCTGATCTTAGGTGAAATGCTTTCTGCTTTTCACTTTTGAGAATGTTAGCTGTGATTTTTCATACTTGGCCTTTATTATGTTGAAGTAGGGGCTCCCTGGTGGCTTCCACAGTAAAGAATCTGCCTGCAATGCAGGAGACCTGGGTTCACTCCCTGGGTTGGGAAGATCCCTTGGAGAAGGGTATTGCAACCCACTCCAATATTCTTGCCTGGAGAATACCATGGATAGAGGCTCCTGGTACAGTTACAGTGAGCTACAGTCCATGGGGTTGCAAGAATCAGACACAACTGAATAACTAACATGTGTGTGCATGCACACGTGTGCGCACGTGCACACACACACACACACACACACACACACACGTTGAGGTAATTTCCTTCTATTCCCACTTTCTGGAGAACTTTTATCATAAATGGGTGTTGAATTTTGTCAAAAGGTTTTTCTGCATCTATTGAAATGATCATATGATTTTTATTCTTCAGTTACTGTGTGGAATCACACTGAATGATTTTTTAATGTAAAAGAGTCCTTGCATCTCTAGAATAAACCCCTCTTGATCATGGTATATGATAATTTTATTGTATTAGATTTGATTTGCTAGTATGTTGTTGAACATTTTTACATTTACATTAGATAAAATTTTATTTTAAACTTAAAAATAACTTTTTCATAATATATATCTAATGCATAATAAAAAAATGTTACTTTTTTGATGGAGTAACATCATTTTGTATATTTTTGGTTTCATATATTCAAAGTGAGTTCTTCAGTTTAACAAGAAAAAATGAGAAGACAAATCCTTCATATTTACCCACATATTACCTTTACTGACACTTTTCATTCCTTTATGTGGATCCAAGTTTTATCATGTATTGATTTTCTTCCATGTGAAGAACTTCCTTTACCATTTTCTATATTGCAGGTCTGCTGGATATCAGCTTATCTGAGCATATCATTATTAATCTTATTTTTTTCAGTGACTTGGAAATACATTTATTATTTAATAAAAATTTATATACAGCATATACTTTCTTATTAAACCTCTAAAGTTGCAGAAGAAATTTTTTATGTTAAAGATNGATCCAAGTTTTATCATGTGTTGATTTTCTTCCATGTGAAGAACTTCCTTTAACATTTTCTATATTGCAGATCTGCTGGATACCAGCTAATCTGAGCATATCATTATTAATCTTATTTTTTTCAGTGACTTGGAAATACATTTATTATTTAATAAAAAATTTATATACAGCATATATTTTCTTATTAAACCTCTAAAGTTGCAGAAGAAATTTTTTATGTCAAAGATGTAACTGTAGGTATCTTGAGATGAAGGGATTATAACTTATATTTGACTATATTTTGTTCATCAGAATTGTTTCTTTTTGTCATATGCTTCCTTTTATTATTGTGGTAAAATATATGGAATGTAATATTTAACATTTTTGATATTTGCAAGTATACAGTTCAGTGCCTCCAGTGTTATGTAACCACCAGCACTGTTTACATCCAAACCATTTTCATCGTCCCTAACAAAACTCTGCACTTAACAGACAATAACTCTCCCTTCTTGCTTTCTGTTTTGCTTACTGTATTTATGAATTACACATTCTAGGTAATTCATATAAATGGAACAATATGATATTTGCCCTTCAGCATTTGGCTTATTTCACTAAGAATAACGCTCTCAAGGTTCATCCATATTATAGCATATATCAAAATTTCATTCTGCTTTATGACTAAGAAAAATATTTGTATATTTTAATTTCTGAAACTTATGTGTTCACGGATACTGCAGTAATAACTGAAGGCTAGCACACATAAAAAATATTTTATTAGTAAAGACTTTGCATCTCTACCCTATCAACCATCATTCAATTTAAGATGGACACTTATATATGCTTATGATTTAGTAAATAGTGTCCTCTTACGTAGCTTTGTGCAAAATAGACTGTCCTTGTGTTCTCCTCCACTTTGAATGCACACAATCTGAAACAGCCATATGCTGGGTAATAGCTTTTGAAAATGCTACTGTTTCCTAACTAAATTAACTGAAAATGGGATTGTGTTTTCTTTTAACAAAAGTTTATACTAGCTGGAGAAGGAAATGGCAATCCACTCCAGTATTCTTGCCTGGAGAATCCCGTGGATGGAGAAGCCTAGTAGGTTACAGTCCACGGGGTCACAAAGAGTCAGACATGACTGAGCGACCTCACCTCACCTCACCTCAGTACATACTAGGCACTAACAGGTGAAAAATATTCTAAGGCTCCAGGCATGCTCTCCACATGCTCACCATTCCAGTTCAGTTCAGTAGTGCAGTCGTATCCAACACTTTGCGATCCCATGAACTGCAGCATCCCAGGCCTCCCTGTCCATCATCAAATCCCAGAGTCCACCCAAACCCATATCCCTTGAATCGGTGATGCCATCCAACCATCTCATCCTCTGTCGTCCCCTTCTCCTCCTGGCCCCAGTCTCTCCCAGCATCAGGGTCTTTTCCAATGAGTAAGCTCTTCACATCAGGTGGCCAAAGTATTGGAGTTTCAGCTTCAACAACAGTCCTTCTAATGAACACCCAGGACTGATCTCCTTTAGGATGGACTGGTTGGATCTTCTTGCAGTCCAAAGGACTCTCAAGCTTCTTCTCCAGCACCACAGTACAAAAGCATCAATTCTTCGGTGCTCAGCTTTCTTTATAGTCCAACTCTCACCCATACAGGACCACTGGAAAAACTATAGCCTTGACTAGACGGACCTTTGTTGACAAAGTAATGTCTCTGCTTTTTAATATGCTGTCTAGGTTGGTCATAACTTTCCTTCCAAGGAGTAAGCGTCTTTTATTTTCTTGGCTGCAATCACCATCTGCAGTGATTTTGGAGCCCAGAAAAATAAAATCAGCTACTGTTTCCCCATCTATTTCCCATGAAGTGATGGGACCACATGCCATAATCTTAGTTTTCTGAATGTTGAGGTTTAAGCCAACTTTTTCACTCTCCACTTTTACTTTCATCAAGAGGCTCTTCAATTTTTCTTCACTTTCTGCCATATGGGTGGTGTCATCTGCATATGTGAGATTATTGATATTTCCCCCGGCAATCTTGATTCCAGCTTGTGCCTCCTCCAGCCCAGCGTTTCTCATGATGCACTCTGCATATAAGTTAAATAAGCAGGGTGACAATATATGGCCTTGACATACTCTTTTTCCTATTTAGAACCAGTCTGGTGTTCCATGTCCAGTTCTAACTGTTGCTTCCTGATCTTCATACAGGTTTCCCAAGAGGCAGATCAGGTGGTCTGGTATTCCCATCTCTTTGAAGATAACAATAAACAATGACAAAATTTATCTTTCCTCAAAATATTTAACACTATTCAGTTATTTGCATTTAAATGGTGATGCTTTAATATTAACTATGCTTGACTCTAATAAAAATAGATGTCTTTTAAAAAATCTAGTTGAAGGCGATGTGGTGTAATTGAAAGATCTTAAGGTTTGGTTGCTGCTGCTGCTGCTAAGTCACGTTAGTCGTGTCTGACTCTGTGTGAGCCCATAGATGGCAGCCCACCAGGCTCCCCTGTCCTTGGGATTCTCCAGGCAAGAACACTGGAGTGGGTTGCCATTTTCTTCTCCCTTAAGCTTTTGAGGTTTTAATTAATTATATTACTTTAGTTATATTACTAATTAGCTTACTAACATAGCTAATATAATTTAGTTATATTACTAATTAATATAATTAACTAATTATATTACTAATTACTAATATTCTGGGTAGATAACAAAAAACTTAGCAAGATGACAATAAGTGTATCTGAAGATTACCCATATTCACAAAGATTTACTCCTGTTTTCTTTTAAGATTTTTATAGTTTGAACTTTTATAATATATTTAAATATATGAGCCATTCTTAGTTAATCTATATATGGTCTGAATAGAAGTCTACCTTCATTCTTGTATATGTGACTATTCCCTTGTCCCAACACCATTTTTTAAAAAAGTCCATTCTATCCTCTTTTAAACTGATTTTGCCATCTTTTTGAGAATCAGTTAATCATAAATGTAAGGGTTCTGGTGTTTCAGTTCTATCCCATTGGTCTGTGTATATATTTATAAGCCAACATTATACTTTCTTGGTGACTATATGGTAAATTTTGATATCCAATGGAGTGGTTTACTTTTGGTTTCATTGATTATCTCCCTTGATTTTCCTTTTTTTTTGTTTANGGTGTTTCAGTTCTATCCCATTGGTCTGTGTATATATTTATAAGCCAACATTATACTTTCTTGGTGACTATATAGTAAATTTTGATATCCAATGGAGTGGTTTACTTTTGGTTTCATTGATTATCTCCCTTGATTTTCCTTTTTTTTGTTTTTAATCTTAATTATTTCTGTTCTAATCTCAAAGTATTTCCTTCTTTCTACTTTGATTTGGTTTTTCTTTTGTGTGTGTGTGTGTTTAAGTTTTCTAATGAAAGATCAGGAATTTGAGATCTTTTTTAATAAAACATTTACAGCTATATCAAATGGATTTTAATAAATAAATAAGTAAATAGTAAATAAGATTTATCTGTATCCATTAGATTTTGATATATTCATTTAAATTAATCTCAAAATATTTTCTAATTTTTCTTCTGATTATTCTTTGATTCATTCTGTTTTTGGAATGCATTGCTTAATTTCCACCATAGGATTTTCCAGTCAAGAAAGCTGAAGTAGGTTGCCATTTCCTTCTCCAGAGGATCTTCCAAACTCAGCGATCAAACCCAGATGTCCCACATTGCAGGCAGACTTTTTACCAGATGAGCCACCAGGGAAGCCCATACATTCATGAAATTTCTCAGATTTCTTCTATTGATTTTAATTATGTTGTAGTTTGGAGAATATACTCTCTATGATTTATGTCTTTTGAATTTGTTTTTGTTTTATGACCTAATCTGGAGGACATTCCATGTGCACTGGAGAAGAAGGTATATTCTGTTTTGTTTTTTTTTTCCTGTTTTGTTAGGTGGCATGTTCTCTAGATGTCTGTTAGATCTAATTAGTTCTTAATGTTGATCAAGTGTTCCATTTCCATATTGATCTTCTAATTCTTCTTAGTATTGTCGGTAGAATTTTGAAGCCTCCAATATTAACCTTCTATTTCTCCCTTCAAACTGTCAGATTTTGCTTCATGTATTTTGGGGTTCTATTATCAAAAGGAGCTGCTATATTTTATGAAAATATAAAAGCAAATTTTTATAACTGTTTCTGATGAAACTTCTTTCATTATAAAATGTTCTTTTTATTGCAAGAAAACTTTTTGTCTTCAGGTCTATTTTAGCATAATATTAATATTCAGCNAGAAGAAGAAGAAGAAGAAGAGGAAGGTGAGAAGAAGAAGTAGTTGAGAATAAGAAGAAGAAGGTGAGAGAAGAAGAAGAAGGTGAGAATAAGAATAAGAATAAGAACAAGAACAAGAAAAAGAAGGTGAAAAGTAGAAGAAGAAGGTGAAAAGAATAAGAAGAAGGTAAAAAGAACAGAAGAAGAAGAAGATGGGAAGAAGAATAAGAAGAAGAAGAAGAAAAAGAAGACGAAGATGGTGAGAAGAATAAGGAGAGAAAAAATAAGAAGAAGAAGAAGAAGTGGAAGAAGACGAGAAAGAAGAAGAAGAAGAACAACAACAACAACAGGAAGAAAAAGAGAAAGAAGAAGAAGGTGAGAAGAAGAAGAAGGTGAGAAAAAAAGAAGAAGAAGAAGAATGTGAGAAGAAGATGAAGTTAATAAAAAGAATAAGAAGGTGAGATGAAGAAGAAGAAGAAGAAAAAGAGGAAGAATAAGAAGGTGAAAAGAAGAAAAAAAGTTAACAANAGAAGGTGAGAAAAAAAGAAGAAGAAGAAGAATGTGAGAAGAAGATGAAGTTAATAAAAAGAATAAGAAGGTGAGATGAAGAAGAAGAAGAAGAAAAAGAGGAAGAATAAGAAGGTGAAAAGAAGAAAAAAAGTTAACAAGAAGAAGAAGTCGAAAAGAAGAAGAAGAAGGTGAGAAGAAGATAAAGAGGAAAAAGCAGAAGAAAAAGAAGAGGAAGAAGAAGAAGAAGAAGAAATAGAGGACGAAGAAGAGGAAGTAGAAGAAGAAAAAGTTGAGAGAATAAAGAAGAAGGTGAGAAGAAGAAGGAGAAGGTGAGAAGAAGAAGAAGGTGAAAAGAAGAGGAAGAACAAGAAAAAGGTGAAAAGAAGAAGAAGAAAAGGAAGAACAAGAAGAAGAAGGTGAGAAAAGAGGAAGAAAAAGAAGACGGTGAGAAGAAGAAGAAG
>SJYW01020892.1:19563-36110 GCA_006410735.1 Raphicerus campestris | reverse complement strand
ATGTATGGTAAAACCAATATAGTTTTGTAAGTAGTTAGCCTCTAATTAAAATATAATTTAAAAAAAATGACTACAAGTATAGTCAATATAAAAAAAAACAGTATTTTATTCAATGTGAGGCAAAAGATGACAATAAAATGGATTTTAAATTATAATTAGAATATATTTGTCATATTAAAATCACTTTGAATTGTTCATTTAATATATGAATAGTATTTCCTTACAGTAATTGAGATCTTTAATATTTTCTTTTGAGACAATGTTCATTGTTAAACATACTGCATAGTAGACTCTTGAACAATGTGGGTTTGTGCTGGGAGCCAGCACGGGAGATCCCACCCGTGACAAGGTCACGTGGAGAGGCCTGGTGGGCAAGGCGAGTCAGGTCGTGAGGGGTCTTCTGTCTGAGCATCTACCCCCAAACCAAAATCTGTCTGTTTACTGTCTGCTATACTACACTCTTCTGACATTACCACCTTTTCTCTGGAAAGAGTTAATTCAGAGCTCCAGTTAACAGTCTCCTGCATATAAAAAGAATGTCTCAGCTTAACCACTTTGATGGCTTTCTAACTTATCTGACCGGTCTGCCCACCTTTACAATTTGTGGATTGTTTACAGCCTCCAACCGTGAAAGGCACAAAGCTCAAAACAACTTAAAGATATAGAGCCTTTTAGAGTTAAGAATTAGTTTGGTGAAGAGTTTGTTGAGTTAATGTTTGCCACCAGGCGTCGATATTCTTTATCTTTTAGGCACCTGAAGGATATTAATCAATGTAATTGGGATGTAGAAATAGGAATATAGTAGTTTTGATGTTAGCAACACTAGACTTTTGAGTTAATTACTTTTCTCTTTGTTATATATCACTGCACTCCTCTTGTGTCCTTGCTATGTAAGAATGTAACTTTATTTAGTGCTTTCTGAGAGTGGCACCAGACTTTGGGAAGAAGAACACAAATAAGTCTTCTGGTTGACAAACCCTTATCAAAAAAGGGCCATAGAATATTAATTGGCCTTTTGGCCAGAAGATGATGTAAATCACCTAAGACTTGCGGATACGACTAAGTATGCAGAGAGAAAGCCTGGTCTCGATTAGAGTCAGGGCTGCTGATGCTGCAATAATTTTGTATTATCCATTGATCTCTATGTAAAATCAAAAGGTATATAAGGACTTTCCGGACAATAGAGGGGGTCCAGTCATTAGAAAGACAGGTTTCCCCCTTGTCTTCTTTTCTTACTCTATTTTCTGGCTGAATTCCCATCTGGGGTGTGGAAGCTCACCATGTCTACTTACTTGCCCCGGCTTCTAAGATCCATGAGAGAAGGAGCCCAAGACAGGGCACTCTCCTGTATTCAAACGGATGCCAGTGGCCTAATGTAGATGGTACAAATCTCTTGTCCTGAGATTTTACTAGTTCTCCACGTAAACCAAGTTATTCAGCATCTTTTCTCCACTAAAATTTCCTACTATACTATTTCTTCTTAATTTCTTTTATATTTCTAAATAAATGTTTTCCTTGCCTATGCCGTCTTCCCTTCAAATTCCCTGGATCCACCGGGGCAGGACCCCGGCAGGTTTGAACTGCATGGGTCCATTTACATGTTTCAATAAATAAGTATAGTACTGTTTATAGTACTATAGTACACAATCCAGAGGAGGGCACAGCAACCCACTTCAGGATTCATGCCTAGAGAATTCCATGGACAGAGGAGCCTGGAGAGCTACAGTCTGTAGGGTCACAAAAGGTCAGACACTAAAACAATTGAGCATGCATGCTTGCACTATGCAGTACTATTGTTGGTTAAATTCATGAGTGCAGAAACAGAGGTATAGGAGGTTGACTATAAATTACTCCTAGATTTTGGGGTTTTTTGATTGCATGGTCAGTCAGCATTTCTAACCTCTGTGTTGTTCAAGGGTCAATTGTATTTTCAATGCTATTAGTTCCTATTATTCAATACTATTAGTAGTAAATTTTAAATCAAGCTTCCTGATAGAATACTAAGAGAAAAAGTTTTATGGCATGAACCAAAGTGATCTTTTTAAACTGGACTTCTATTTGATTATATTTTGCCTAGTGATAATCTCTTCAGATTTTGCAGGCCGTGATATATGAGAGCTTCATAATGCTAAAATAACATTGTTATCTTACAAAATAAAAAATGAAAGTCTACTGGGAATTTGATCCCAATTTCTTCTTCCTTCTCCACCCTTCTGAGTGTGTTTGCTTGTCACCTTGTGATGACAAGACTCTGAAAAAAAAGAGTATAAAAATAGAGGATAAAGGGCTTTCTCCTTTGGAGATTTTTTTTTATTTTGATAAAGTCACCTTTCTATGGAACACTTATCCTGTTTCAGCCAGAATGGTACAATATGTATATGTTGAGCTCTATGCTAAGGAGAATGAGATGACTTAGCTCATTAGAGAACCATGACTGGAGAAGACAGACAGCATCTTCTGGAGCAGCTAAACCTCTTTGATGTCAAAATATCTTCACTCACCCAAATGAAACTCTAATTTGAAAAGGTATATGCACCTCTGTTTTCATAGCAGCCCCTCCACAATAACCAAGACAGGCAAAGAACATGAAAGTCCATTGGCATATGAATGAACTAAGAGATGTGATCTACTACACAATGGAATACATCCATAAAAAAGCAGGAAACAATGTCATTTGTAGTAGCGTGGATGGGACTAGAGATTTTCATGCTAAGTGAAGAAAGTCAGAAAGACACATACTGTATGATATCACTTACATGTGAAATCTAAAATGTGACACAGATGAACTTACCTACTTAACAGGAACAAATTCATGGGCATGGAAAACAGACTTGTGGCTGTCAAGATGAGGTAAGGGAGAGAAGGACTGGGAGTTTGCAATTAGCAGATGCAAACTCTTATATATAGGGTGGGTCGATGATAGGTCCTTCCTCAATATCTTGTGATAAACCATATGGAAAATAATATGAAATTTTATATATATATATATATAAACTGAGTCACTTTGCTGTATGGCAGAAATTAACATATTGTAAATCAACTATTCTTCAGTAAAATTTAAAAATCTTCACTCATAACTTGTATGACTAGAGTTTCTGTCAGTATGACTGAGGTGGAAGGTGGCATTTGTTGGAAAGGCAAAGAATAGATTTTCCTTGGAAGTGAGAATGTTATGTGCAAATGGGCTGAAGCTTCAGGGAGAGTTTGGGAAGACTGGTACTTCTTGTAGATAAAGTTTAAGACCTTATGACTAGAAATGCTGCTGCGAAAGATTAAAAGAAGTAAAAAGATATAGGCATTAGCATCTATCCTATTTAAACAAAATGCTTGTGTTTGATAGTTATGAAAAGAGCTTGAGTGGGCAAATAAAAGATAAGATCTGGATTTACAAAGTCATTCTGATAGCTGCACTGTAAAGAATGGATTTAGGTGGCATGGGAAAATAGCAATAAATCCAATTAGGAAGCTCCCTAAGTAGCTTAGTTGAGGAACCATGAAGGCTAGAAATAAATCAGAGGCTGAAGATATAGCCATTGAGGGATAGATTCTCAGGATTGATAAGGCAAACTTAGAACACTTGAAGATTGATTGGATGTGGCATATGAGGGAGAAAGAAATGTTAGGTTTTGAGTTAGACAAATAGAAAAGTCCAACAATAAAATTAATGCTAAGAGAGGGAGAATAAGCTTGGTGTCAGAAAGATATTGGGTCCTTTGAGAGATGCTGAGTCTGAGATTATGCCATAAATTTGATGAATGTGTATGCTATAAGATTCAATGGAACATATAAGGAGAAAGGTTTTATGAACTAGACACTGTAGTAAGTTAAAATTTTTAGCATTTTTGGCAACTTTAATCCAAACCTATTTCCCAGTTATCTTTGTTTCTGTCAGCAAGGATGAAAATTGGCAGAAAATTAAGAGGTCCACAGTGTATCTAAGAGCCTAATGGCATCATCTGAGAGACCTGTGGTTAACTGGCCCTAGTTCTAGTTCCAGAGGTCTCAATTCAGGAGAATACCTAGGCCAGGATGTGTTGTCCTGGGAGGGCTCTGGGCCACAGGGGTATTTAAGGTGAAGTAATTCTCTTGCTTATGTGCTCTGTGATCAGGCTACTGTTGTGCTTACCTGACTCCAAGATTGGTAAGTGAACTCAGCTCAACTGAGGCAGTCCCGAGTGTGTATCTAGACCAGACTGTGTGCAGAATTGTTGCATTCTTGTGTATATAAAGCTGGGATGGAGGGTATAGCTAAACTTCCAGATGGTCTAGCGTGACATTGTTAGACTAATTATCTACAGTTGTGTAGCTCTAAGAATGGCCATATAAATGTAGCTCTTATAAGCTTATACCTTGTCCAGATTTTAGATGAAGTTATTGATCTCTCACCAACAGGAAACTGGATTAAAAATTTACTAAAAGTGGCCCTGCCCATCAGAACAAGACCCTATTTCCCCCTCAGTCAGTCTCTCCCATCAGGAAGCTTCCATAAGCCTCTTATCCTTCTCCATCAGAGGGTGGCAGAATGAAAGCCACAAAAACAGAAAACTGACCAAACGGATCACATGGACCGCAGCCTTGTCTAGCTCAGTGAAACTATGAGCCATGACGTGTAGGGCCACCCAAGACGGATGGGTCATGTCAGAGAGTTCTGACCAAACATGGTCCACTGGAAAAGGAAGTGGCAAACCACTGCAGTATTCTTTCCTTGAGAACCCCATGAACAGTATGAAAAGCCAAATACATACGACACTGAAAGATGAACTTCCCAGGTCAGTAGGTGCCCAAGATGCTACTGGAGATCAGTGGAGAAATAACTCCAGAAAGAATGAAGAGATGGAACCAAAGCAAAAACAACACCCAGTTGTGGATGTGACTGGTGATGGAAGTAAAGTCTGATGCTGTAAAGAGAAATATTGCATAGGAACCTGGAATGTTGGGTCCATGAATCAAGGCAAATTGGAAGTGGTCAAACAGGATGTGGCAAGAAATGAACATCAACATTTTAGGAATCAGTGAACTAAAATTGACTGGAAAGGGTGTATTTAACTCAGATGACCATTATATATACCACTGTGGGCAAGAATCCCTTAGAAGAAATGGAGTAGCCATCATAGTTATTTAAAGAGTCCGAAATGCAGTACTTTGATGCAGTCTCAAAAACGACGGAATGATCTCTGTTCATTTCCAAAGTAGACTATTCAATATAACAGTAATCCAAGTTTACGTCCTGATGAGTAATGCTGAAGATGCTGAAGTTGAACAGTTCTATGAAGACCTACAAGGCCTTCTAAGACTAACACCCAAAAAAGATGTCCTTTTCATTATAGGGGACTGGAATGCAAAAACAGGAAGTCTAGAGATGCCTTGGCCTTGGAGTACAGAATGAAGCAGGTCAAAAGCTAACAGAGCTTTGCCAAGAGAATGCACTGGTCATAGCAAACACCTTCTTCCAACAACACAAGAGGAGACTCTACACATGGACATCACCAGATGGTCAATACCAAAATCAGATTGATTATATCCTTTGCAGCCAAAGATTGAGAAGCTCTATATAGTCAGCAAAAACAGGACTGGGAGCTGACTGTGGCTCAGATCAGGAACTCCATATTGCTGAATTCAAATGTAAATTAAAGAAAGTAGGGAAAACCATTAAACCATTCAGGTATGATCTAAGTCAAATCCCTTATAATTATACAGTGGAAGTGACAACTAGATTCAAGGGATTAGAGCTGATAGACAGAGTGCCTGAAGAACTATGGCAGGTGGTTTGTGACACTGTACAGGAGGCAGTGATCAAGACGCTCCCCAAGAAAAAGAAATGCAAAAAGACAAAATGGTTGTCTGAGGAGGCCTTAAAAACAGCTATGAAAAGAAGAGAAGTGAAAGGCAAAGGAGAAAAGGAATAACATACCATTTGAATGCAGAGTTCCAAATAATAGCAAGGAGAGATAAGAAAGCCTTCCTCAGTGATCAATGCAAAGAAATAGAGGAAAACAATAGAATGGGAAAGACTAGAGATCTCTTTGTGAAAATTAAAGATATCAAGGGAACATTTCATGGAAAGCTGAGCACAATAAAGGACATAAATGGTATGGACCTAACAGAAGCAGGAGACATTAAGCAAAGGTGGCAAGAATACACAAAGGAACTGTACAAAAAAAGATCTTTACAACCTAGATAATCACAATGGTGTGATCATTCACCAAGAGCCAGACATCTAGAATGTAAAGCTAGTGTAAGCGATGGAATTCCAGTTAAGGTATTTCAAATTCTAAGAGATCATGCTGTGAAAGTGCTGCGCTCAATATGCCAGCAAATTTTGAAAACTTGGCACTGGTCACAGAACTGGAAAAGGTCAGTTTTCATTCCAATCCCAAAGAAAGGCAAAGTTCAAACTATTGCACAATTGCAGAGATCTCACACACTAACAAAATAATGCTCAAAATTCTGTAAGCCAGGCTTCAACAATACATGAACCGTGAACTTCCAAATGTTCAAGCTGGATTTAGAATGGGCAGAGGAATGAGAGATCAAATTGACAATATCTGTTGGGCCATCCAAAAAGCAAAAGAGTTCCAGAAAAATATCTACTTCTGCTTTATTAACTATGCCAAAGCCTTTGATTGTGTGGATCACAACAAACTGTGGAAAATTCTACAAGAGATGGGAATACCAGACCACCTGATCTGCTTCCTGAAAAATCTGTATTCAAATCAAGAAGCAACAGTTAGGACTGGACGTGGAACAACAGACTGGTTCCAAATCAGGAAAGGAGTACATCAAGTCTGTATATTGTCACTCTACTTACTTAACTTTCATGCAGAGTTCATCCTGCAAAACACAGTGCTGGATGAAGCTCAAGCTGGAATCAAGATTGCCGGGAGAAATACCAATAACATCAGTTATGCAGATGACACCACCCTGGTTGCAGAAATTGAAGAACTAAAGAGCCTCTTGATGAAAGTGAAAGAGGGGAGTGAAAAAGTTGGCTTAAAGCTCAACATTTAGAAAACTAAGATCTTGGCATTCGGTCCCATAACTTCACGGTAAATAGATGGGGAAACAATTGAAACTGTGATAGGCTGTATTTTTTTGGGCTCCAAAATCACTTCAGATGGTGACTGCAGCCGTGAAATTAAAAGACCTGTTCCTTGGAAGGAAAGCTATGACCAACAGCATATTAAAAAGCAGAGATGTTACTTTACCAACAAAAATCCATCTATTCAAAGCTACTTTTTCCCAATATTCATGTATGGATATGAGAGTTGTACTGTGAAGAAAGCTGAGTACTGAAAAATAGATGCTTTTGAACTGTTGTGTTGGAGAGACTCTTGAGAGTCCCTTGGAAAGCAAGGAGATCCAACCAGTCCATTCTGAAGGAGATCAGTGCTGAATATTCATTGGAAGGACTGATATTGAAGCTGAAACTTCAACACTTTGGCTACCTGATGCGAGGAACTAACTCACTGGAAAAGAACCCGATGCTGGAAAAGACTGAACATGGGAGGAAAAGGGATGACAGAGGATGAGATAGTTGGATGGCATCACTGACTCAGTGGACGAGTTTGAGTAGGCTCCATCGGTTGGTGATAGACAAGGAGGACTTGTGTGTTGTGATTCATGGGGTCGCAAAGAGTCAGACATGACTGAACTGAGCTGAACTGATTGATCCCTTTGCTACATATACTGACTGGGTTTGCTTATTTCTGAACTTTTTATATCTGTCAACCTTGTTAGATCTCCCATGTGGGATCTGTATCTCAGTCTACCATGCCTTTTTAAAAATATGGCAGTCATGCTCTCATCAGCCAATTGCTAACGGGACATTGAGAGATAAATACTGTAGTTTCCTTGCTCCCCTGTTGGACATTTCAGAGGAATGTTTTTTCACTGTCTCCTAGAGTTCTCTAGTAGTACTGAATTCTACTGACCCACTGTAGTCATATATTTGGCTGATTTTCTTCTTGTCTCATTTCCCTGTTCTACCTGGCTGCTTATTTCTGGAATTACCTTACAGAGAAACTATTTGCACTTAAATCTTTGAGTTTCCCTCTAAAAGGTGTCAAAATATGACCACCAAAACTCCTTTTTTTTTTTCTTTTTTGGATGCTGTCATTAGGTTGCACTGAAATAGCTAGTGGAAAAGCTTGGAACACTCCATCAAGTTTACATGTATTCAAGAAATTTGTGCAATGATGAGATTTAGCAATAAAGTAAAAATAATAAAAAATAAATCATGACCTTTCACAAGAGATGTGCCAGACCTATTTAAGGACTTCAAGGATGTCTTGAAGCATTCTCTCAAATTCCCACAAATAACTCCCAAGAGCAAAAAGACCAAATTATCACACCTTAGGGCAGTGATCTCCAACCTTCTTGGGACCAGGGAATGGTCTCATGGAAGACAGTTTTTCTATAGACTGGGTGGTGGGGGAGAGTTGGTTTGGGATGAGTCAAGTGCATTGCATTTATTGTATACTTTATCTATTATTATTATATCAACTTCACCTCAGAGCATCAGGCATTAGATCAAGAAGGTTGAGGTCCCCTGCCTTAGAGGANCCATACCTTTTCTCCTATAAGAGTAAAGCTTAAAAAATGTCATGGCTCATATACAGGTAAATCTCAGAAATACAAGTAGGTATTTTATAAAATAATATAGTTGATTGTTTATTTTTATATGAAGTAAAGCAAAACTCTGAAGTTTCAGTAATTTTAAAGTAAACTTGCAGTGTTTAACATTTTCATTATAAAATTATACTTGGACTTGAGATTTAATGTTGAATCTTGTCATAAGTGATTGTATCAAATGTACTTAAGTTTCCATGCTTCTGTTTTTCTATTAATGTAGCAGGTAATGTAGATATTTTACTTAACCAGCAGAAATATATCATTTTAGGTTAGATGCCAAAGGATTTAGTGGACTCTGGTTAAGTTGTAAATGGAGCCAGCATCAGCTAGTAACCTGCTAGATAAACCCTCTGTGAAAACAATACCTCCTTTTATATGTGCTTTTCAGGGAGGTTCTGGACTGATAACTTTATAGAGCTCATGATACCAACATTCATTTTTCTCTTAGTACATTTTTAAACATATGCAAAATTGAAACATACTGGTATATTGAGCTGTGTTGTGCCCATTGCTCAGTTTAAATAATTATCAACTCTCACCTAATCTAATCTATTGACCCTCCTTCCCACTTTCTCTCACCCTGTTTTATTTCAAAGAAAATACTCATACTACTCATATATGAAAGTCAAAAATTACTAATGAAATTGCCAACCATACTATCATCACATTTAAAAGTTATATTTCTTTAGTGTTACTAAATATACAGTTTTCAAATTCTTCTGCTTCATTCTTCTCACTTCGAATTATGATTAAAATAGGCCAATAATTGGTTGATGTAATTGTTCTACTTTAACCTAATGCTCCCTTCCTTCTCCTTTTAAAAATTTTATTTTTGCAATTCAGCTCTTGAAATAACAGGATTGTTTGGTAGAATTTTCCACAATCTGAGTGCATCCTTCTTGTGTTGTTTAAAGCATTATGCTGCCCCTGTTCTACAAAGCGGTTGTTCAAAGCTTGAGGCTTAATTAGGTAGAAGTCTATATTTGTAAAGATTTCTTCATAAGTTGTATTGAATACTTATATATATAAGGACCCATGGTGTGATTTTTCTCTTTTCATAGCTATAAATCATTATTTCCCTAAGGAATTGCAAAATCATGATATTCTAATTCTGCTCATCTTTCTTTACTTATTGATTACAATGCTTTTGGGAAGAGAAAATTTTCCTCATGAACTATTTTGTTCCTCTGAGGTACAGTTCATATACAAAATCCAGATTAATGCTTAACCTTTTTCTTTTATCCTGTTTTAAAAAATACTGAGTTAATTTTNATTGATTACAATGCTTTTGGGAAGAGAAAATTTTCCTCATGAACTATTTTGTTCCTCTGAGGTACAGTTCATATACAAAATCCAGATTAATGCTTAACCTTTTTCTTTTATCCTGTTTTAAAAAATACTGAGTTAATTTTACAACATGTTCTATATGTGATCAATGAGATTCTTTTAAAATTTTTTCTAAATTTATAGATTTAAAAATATTGATCAGTTTTTCATTTTAAAGGCAAGTGGAATTATAGCAATACTAGCTTTAGATAAATGATAATACTTTCTCTCATTGCTTGTTTACTTAGGAACATATACCAGGGATCACTCCATAGCGCCGCATATTAGTTACTACTTTTGCAAGACTGTGTATTTCACTGTGTGTGTATGAAATACTTTTTTCAAGTTCTGTTCATGATTATTTCCAGTCTTTTATTTTGTAAACTGAAATGGTCTTACTGAAAGACAGTTGCATAAATCTTTATCATTTTTCCCATGTTATTTTAGGATGGCTTTCTAGGAGAGAGATGGCTACACTGAAGGTTAGAGTATTTCTGGGTGATACTGGCTAATTCCCTTCCATAAAGGTTGTAGCATTCTGCAGCCCCTCCAGCAATGCACAGGTGCTCCTTCGTCCCCAGCCTCTTCAAGAAATACTGCTTAATTTTTGGCTGTTTGGCAGTTACAGCATTGCCATACCCAAGATAGTACAAATGAAGAGCCAACGCCAGTCTACATGGTCTTCTCTTACACCTAATTTGTATCATTTATAACATATTATTAATACTGAAAGGCAGTATTCCCAGACACTGCAGCAGTCTATGCCAAAGTAAGCATGTAGATACTGAGTTCTTTTCATGTATTTCAAACTTGTACCTGAATATGTGAGTTCAGTTATTCCAAAGACCATTTTGGGGTCTCTCTAATCAGCTCAGTCAATCTCTGTGGTGTGTAACTGATAAACTTAAATCCTGTGTTCCCATGTAGACTATATGGTCTGATCAGTATGACAAAATTTTGACTAAATTGCTTTTCAGGGTATTTCACTTTTGTGCCAAGTTTACAACACTGCATCAGACAAAGCTTAGATGAAAGCTTAGATGACTTTATAAAAAGCATCCATAACACTTAAAAAAAAAAAAGGCAAGGCTGAAACAGTGTTGAATTTCTCAGCTCTCTGAGACACTAAAACAATTTCAGAACGTGATATATGCTGCTTTCATTTATTGTCCTGAATTTTAATGTTTTGCCTAAAGCTAGTTATTTTTCCTTAAAGTGAATCATTGATTTCTCTCCCTTAAGCTGAATTTCAGACTCCCAACCACCTGCAGCAATATGCTTGCTTTGACTACAGAATCAGTCAGGGAGGAAGGCTGTTTTGAAATGTACATGCAACAGTGGCTTCTCTTCTCTTTTTCCAGTCAAGAGAAACAGCCCAAACACCCCTCAAGAGGAGGCCAACAAAAGCAACAGTTCATGAAAATGTTTATGGTCTGGCGTGTACAAACCGAACGTGGTGGCAACCACTTAGGCCTTTTAGATACAAGTGCATTCATTTTTAGTAGAAATAAAATAAGCCCAGTTTAAACCAAAATACTTTAGGTTCTTCCTGAAATTTCATGAGAGTTTTTTTGTTTTTTTGTTTTTCAGAGAAAGATGCTTTTATATGGGTTTCCCTGGTAGCTCAGCTGGTAAAGAATACGCCTGTAATGCAGGAGACCCCAGCTCGATTTCTGGGTTGGAAATATCCCCTGGAGAAGGAATAGGCTACCCACTCCAGTAGTCTTGGCCTTCCCTGGTGGCTCACGTGGTAAAAAATCCACCCACAATGCTGAGGACCTGGGTTTGATCCCTGGGTTGGGAAGATCCCCTGGAGGAAGACATGGCAACACACTCCAGTATTCTTGTCTGGAGAATCCCTGTGGACAGAGGAGCTTGGCAGGCCAGAGTCCAAGGCGTTGCAAAGAGACAGACATCGCTAAGCACAGCACACAGAGCACATGATTTTATATTATCAAGGAAACGTGAATGATTTTAGGTTCTTCCTATTCAGTATGAAACTGAGGATGACAGATCGATTTCATAAATTCAGTTCATGAAATACTGTTGCTACAATATGAGAGGAGCTCTATGAGGTATCACACAGAATACAGAGATAACCAAGACACAGTCTCTGAGTTCAGGGCAGTCTCCCCTCATCCCAAGTTAATTCAATACTTCCTTTTGATCTTTCTGAGTCCTTTTAGACCATACACACCCTTTTACAGTTTGGTGAGATTCATCATGAGGCTTGTATTGGAGTCAAGTACCACTCTATTTGTTTGTATATCTCTGAAGTGGGGCTACAGTCTTTTTAACTATTGGAAACATTGCTTTTAGATCCTGTGTCCAAATTATTTTCTGCCTGTACATGTAGTCCTAACAGAGAAATGAAGATGCTGCTGCTAGCAGAATCTTAAGAGGGGAACACAGGTTGCAAAATCAATTTTTGGCTCAAAAGTCATGCTAAATATTTTTCACACACACATGAGTCAGAGCAGTATCTTGAGTAAGTGTTAGATGCTGGACTGTGGTTGAACTAATGAGGTAGGCCCTCAGGAAGGAAAAGAGGATTTGGATGCAATTTATGGCATCCCCTTCTCTAAAGAAAACAAGGAGCCTCAAGACTTTTTATAGTTTTCAGGGGATATTGTAAAGGCAATTGCATAATTGAACTATCTTGGAAAATGCAAGTGATGTAATAGGTCAAACAGGTAAAATGCCGTTATTGGTAAGCCAGTGGACGGAGGAGCCTGGTGGGCTGCAGTCCATGGGGTCGCTGAGTCGGGCACAACTGAGCGACTTCACTTTCACTTTTCACTTTCATGCATTGGAGGAGGAAATGGCAACCCACTGCAGTGTTCTTGCCTGGAGAATCCCAAGGATGGCAGAGCCTGGTCGGCTACCATCTATGGGGTTGCACAGAGTTGGACACGACTGAAGCAACTTAGCAGCAGCAGCAGCAGCAGCAATTTCTGTGCTGCCATTGGCTTTTCTGTGTAAAACAAACTCGCTGTTAAGGAAGATGGGGAAGTAAAGTAAAAATCTGCTTCTTTTGGCTCGAGGGAATTAGGGGAAGAAAAGGGAGCAGATATAAGAAAGATATCCAGTTGAGATGGGTAAGCCCCAGTGAAATCCCAGAACAGAAGGTATTTCAGATGTCAGAGGGGGCCACTGAAGCAGAAGCCACTTTTTCTCCTCCTCCTGTATGGGATTCTTTAAGGACAGCTGGTGGCATGCTGTGGTCTGGGGCCAGCAGTTCTGGAGAGACTACACTGCTGTGGTCAGTAATGACCTCCTCCACACTCATGGGTGGCCCTGGGTTCTCTTTAGTCATGAAGCGCCAGTGTTTCCTCCCTGTCCCCTCTCAGGGGGATGTTGAAGGTACCTGAGCCTTTGTGTGCATGTCATGCAGCAGAGCCAAGATGTGCTCACCACAGAGACTGTCTCATAGACCCAGTCTAGGACCTCGTGATGAACAGCGGGGAGCAAAATCAGAGTCTGTGTACAATGCCAGCAGGAGCCCCAGTCAGACAGCAGGTCTCATCGAGGCCCAATCAGCTTGATGGAGACAAAAACCAAGCTATTCCAGGCAGACACTGAGTGACAGGAACCATCCCATTGCCCAAGGATGGGAACTCAGACAAGGATGCCTCAGAAACCCCAGCCAGTGCAGCGTGAGGCTGTTTGCCTTCTGTGGGTGCTGTGACGCCAAATAAACTATCTTTAACAAATCTACAAGACTTCTCAGAATGGAGTGAATATGGAATGAGGAGTGTCATTTAGACAAGAGGCTGCTTATTGAAGTACAGTTGATTTACAATGTTGTGTTAATTTATACCATACAGTAGGAATGTATGTTTATATATATATGTAAATTATTTTTCTGTGTGTGTGTATATATATATATACATACAGAAATTCTTTTAAAAAATACTCTTTTCCACTTTGGTTTATCATAGGATAAAGGATATAGTTTTCTGTGCTATACAATAGCAATTATGTCGATGTATGGCAAAACCAATACAATATTGTAAAGTAATTAGCCTCCAATTAAAATAAATAAATTTATATTAAAAAAGGAACTATACATTTCTAGGAATTATCAATTCTACATATAAAAGCTTACCTCTGCTAACCCCAACATCCCACTCCCACTCCACTTCCCCCATTTGCGTCATATTTTAGATTACAGACAGAAGCGACATCATATGGTATCGTTCTTTGTCTTTCTGACTTACTTCACTTAGTATGATAATTGCTAGTTGGATCCATGTTGCTGCAAATGGCTCAACTTCATTCCTTTTTATGGCTGAGTAGTATTCCATTGTGTATATGTATCACATCTTCTTTATCCATGTATCTCTCAAAGGTAATTTATGTTGTTTATAACTGCAGCATTTATAGTACAATCTGTGTTGTTTCCATGTCTTAGCTATTTTGAATAGTGGTGCTATGAACATAAGGGGTACATGTATGCTTTTGAGTTAGTTTTGTCTGGATATATGCTGAGGACTGGAATTGCTGGATCATATGATAATTCCAACTGAGGAACCTCTATACTGCTTTTCCACAGCGTCTATACCAACTTAGTATTCCTACCCAACAGTTTAGGAGGATTTTCTTTTCTCCACATCTTCTCTATCATTTATTTATAGACTTTTTAATGATGATTCTGACTGGTGTGAGATGGTACTCATTGTAGTTTCATTTTGAATTTCTGTGATAGTTAGTGATGTTGAGCATCTTTTCATGTGTCTATTTGCCATGTATATTTCTTCTTTGGAAAAAATGTTTATTTTAATCTTTTGTCAGTTTTTTGATTGAGTTTGCCTTTTTTGTTGTTGAGTTGTATGAGTTTGTATATTTTGGAAATTAAGCCCTTGTTGGTTGCATCACTTGTAAATATTTTCTCCTAGTTTGCAGGTTGTCTTTTCATTTTGTTCATGGTTTCCTTTGCTGTGCCAAAGCTTGTAAGCTTGATTAGGTCCCATTTGTTTATTTTTGTTTTTATTTCTATTGCCTTGGGAGACTGACCCAAGAGAACATTGCTACGATTTATGTCAGAATGTTTTGCCTATGATCTCCTCTAGGAGTTTTATGGTGTTATGTCTTATGTTTAAGTCTTTAAGCCATTTTGAGTTTATTTTTGTGTATAGTGAAAGGATATGCTGTTGGGCAAACATTTAATATTTATGTCTATCTTACTGCTTAGAAAGTAGGGTCAGTAATAGATAAAAGAAGATACATTTTTCCACGCACATTTAAGTGCAATGTAAATAAATTTGTAACACCATTAGAATTACATTATAGTTCTTGGTCATCAATTCTATATATACTAATGGGATGTAAGTGATTTGAAGGCAGAGATTTATCTTACTCTTTGGTATCTGTTTTGAAGAGCATAATGCTTGGCATAGAGAAAATGCTAAGACAATGTTTGTTGGCTTGAGATAAATTTTTTCACCAAGAGCATTTGCTTTGAAATCAAGGTTCCTTTGTGCTTGGGCTGAATAACCAACAGCCTAGGATTCTGTTGTTTTCCCAATGATTCTGAATTGTGATGGGTTGGTTCAAAGGCAATCTAAGCAAAGGTATTAGTATTAGCAAGACATAGAGATAAGAAACATAGGCACATTTGCAGAATAGTGGGTTCTCCAGTTTGGCTGATTAGGAATTATGGTCAGGATTAAGTTTCATTAATAACATTAACATTTACAATCTTCTGAGCACTTTCACTATTAGCATGTTTCTGAGCTTTGTGATTTACATCTTTCATTTCAATTAACACTCCTATGGCAATAAATTATACATACTCTTGTATTAATGAAGTTCCACTTAAGAGACAGAAATCACCCAGTAATTTAAACAGGGAAAGTTAAATATAAAGAGTTACTGACCAACCTAGATAGCATATTCAAAAGCAGAGACATTACTTTGCCGACTAAGGTCCGTCTAGTCAAGGCTATGGTTTTTCCTGTGGTCATGTATGGATGTGAGAGTTGGACTGTGAAGAAGGCTGAGCGCCGAAGAATTGATGCTTTTGAACTGTGGTGTTGGAGAAGACTCTTGAGAGTCCCTTGGACTGCAAGGAGATCCAACCAGTCCATTCTGAAGGAGATCTGCCCTGGGATTTCTTTGGAAGGAATGATGATTAAGCTGAAACTCTAGTACTTTGGCCACCTCATGTGAAGAGTTGACTCATTGGAAAAGACTCTGATGCTGGGAAGGATTGAGGGCAGGAAGAGAAGGGGACGACAGAGGATGAGATGGCTGGAAGGCATCACGGACTTGATGGACATGAGTCTGAGTGTACTCCTAGAGATGGTGCTGAACAGGGAGGCCTGGCATGCTCTGATTCGTGGGGTCACAAAGAGTCGGACACAACTGAGCAACTGAACTGAACTGAACTGAGTATATTATGGGATTGGCCAGGAAGGGGAAAAGAAAACTAAAGAATTTTTAGAATAACAACTACAGGAAGAAGCTGCTATTCTTAGCTGGAAAAGACATATTTGGGTAATCTCTTCCCAGGCAACTGAGGTCCAAATGCTGTTGGAAAGTGCGCACCCAGTGGTACAGTGGTTGATGAAATTGGCAGAGGTGTTGGA
>SJYW01020890.1:24102-44075 GCA_006410735.1 Raphicerus campestris | reverse complement strand
GATCTTTTCCACCCATGAATTCAACCCCAAGGCATCATGGATGGCAGGCATATTCTTTATCATCTGAGGCTCCCAGGAAACCCCTTTAGTTTCCTGAAGTGAAGTTGCTCAGTCGTGTCCGACTCTTTGTGACCCCATGGACTGTAGCCTTCCAGGCTCCTCTGTCCATGGGATTTTCCAGGCAAGAAGACTGGAGTGGATTGTCATTTCCTTCTCCAGGGGATCTTCCCAACTCAGGGATTGAACCTGGGTCTCCCACGCTGTAGACAGACGCTTTACCATCTGAGCCACCAGGGAAGTCCCTGATGGAGATGCAAATGGCAACCCGCTCTGGTACTCTCGCCTGGAAAATCCCATGGACAGAGAAGCCTGGTGGGCTATACTCCAGGGGGTGGCAAAGAGTCAAACACCACTGAGCGACTTCACTTTTTCAGGGATCAAACCTGTACCCCTGTTCTGAAAGCTCGGAGCCTTAACCACTGGACCACAAGGGAAGTCCTTTGGTCTTTACCAATTTCACCTTAAAACCCTAAGCAATCAAGGAAAACTTTGCCCCGTTAGAAGACAAGGAGGGGAAGTCGAGGAAGCGAGGGTGTCACTGAAGGAGCTGCGACTGATAAGACTCAGGTGTTGATATCACTCCCTTCTCCTTCGCCGAGATGAACATCTATCTTCCGAAAGCCTTTCCGGGAAGGGAAAAACATCACAGCGCATTCAGCTCGGATCCGTCGTGACGTGACCCTTCTCTCAGGAACCGTTTCAAAGTCACAGAGGACTCGATGGTTCACGCCGGTGACTGTGGGTCATTTTTCAGACAGTAACACAGAAGATAATGAGAACTGTGATGACGGGAAAGGGAATGAGGAGGTCTGGGTCTTCAGAGGCTGGACTTAAAGGATCCTTCATGAGAACCACACTCTTAGTGCAACTGAAATCTTCCAAAAATGAGAATCCACTTTGCTCTATCTTGTTATTCTTTGTCCAGCAATTGAAATCTTCCAAAAATGAGAATCCACTTTGCTCTATCTTGTCACTCTTTGTCCAGCTACTGTTAAGAAACCTTTAGCGATAAGGACATTGCTGTGACCTTGTGAGGCCCATCCCACAGCTGGAGAGTTCAGCTATAAGCTCTGAAACATTTAATAATTAGAAATATTTCATAATGATTTTTGAAATAAATATTTCATAATTTTAATATTTGAAATATGTTGTAATTATTTAAATAATTACTAGAAATATTTAACAATTATTGGAATCAAAATATACAAAATCTAACTTTGATCATTAGAAATAATTATGGGAGCTCCAATAGGCCAAGCTCCAGGTAATGGGACTCATTCACTACTTTGCCTCTTGTCAAGTCCCCTGAAATCAAGGATACCTAGACATTTCAATCAAATATGGGCTTCCCTGGGGCCTCACTGGTAAAGAATCTAGACGTCTGCCAATATAGGAGACTCGGTTTTGATCTCTAGGTCAGGAGGAGGAGATGGCAACCCACCCCAGTATTCTTACCTGGAAAAATCCATGGACAAAGGAGCCTGGCGGGCTACAGTTTAGGGGGTCGCAAAGAGTCAGACATGACTGAGCAATGAAGACAATATGATATGCATTTTCACTACAGCTGTCGCCTAAACAGAGCTCCTCAGCAGAGTAATATCAATCTATTTATGACGAGTAATTCCAGGGCTGGAGAAAAGCAGCTTTTCCTAGGTACCCTCCATGGGACCAGTGCTGGGGGGCAGCTCTCTAAACATAAACCTCATCCGAGCTTGGTTCCACCCTTGGAAAGCTAGCTGCTGAAGTTCTGGCAGTGATCAGGGCAGACGGAAAACAGGTCTGCTCCGGATCATTGCTTTACAATGGTCTGCTCCTTTCAGCTGTAAGACAACATAAATCAGCCATAGTGCTATTTGCTCAGTCATGTCCCAATCTGAGACCCCAGGGATTGTAGCCCGCCAGGCTCCTCTGTCCATGAGGATTCTCCAGGCAAGAATGCTAAAGTGGGTTGCCATGCCCTTCTCCAGGGGACTCTTCCCGCCCCAGGAATCAAACCCGCGTCTGTTGCGGCTCCTGCATTGCAGGCCAATCCTGTCCCACTGCACAACTGGGGAAGCCCATACCCAGTGGAAATGTCTTATGCTTTTCTCCTGACTTAACAGTCTTCCTGCTCGGTCTTCACAAAAGCCTTGAGGTTGTGTGCACGGCCATCGGCAGTGACTGTCTTCAGCTGCAGGAAACCCACAGTCACCGGCGTGAATCATCGAGTCCTCTGTGACTTTGAAACGGTTCCTGAGACAAGGGTCACGTCACGACGGATCCGAGCTGAACGCGCTGTAATTTTTTTCCCTTCCCGGAAAGGCTTTCGGAAGATAGATGTTCACCTCGGCAAAGGAGAAGGGAGTGATGTCAACACTTGAGTCTTATCAGTCGCAGCTCCTTCAATGACACCCTCCCTTCCTCGAGAGGATGAGAACACTTCTTTCATCAATTTCCTCTCAAAGGCCTGTATCATCTGGGCGTGACTTGCAGAATAACAGAGATAATGGGCTTTGGGGAAAACATCTTAGAACTGGAAATTCAATGCAGATACTCCCCGCTGTCTTCTCAATGCAGACTCTCCGCTGTCTTCTCTCAGGATCTTGGGTCCTGGGTCAGAGAGGGTTAAACCTTAATTACAGCATAACAAGGGGCTGGAAGCAGAGATGTTCCTGTCTGCGGTGGGGCGGGGGAAGGTGAAGCAGGACGTTAGTTCAAGAGGACAGCGTTCAGATTTTCTTTTATGTTCATGTTCATCTTTTGGCCAGACGCAATCACACCCTTAAAGGCAATGAATTGATTTTCTGCTCTGAAAGGGAATGTGAGCCATCCTTTAAGTGATGGCAATCTTACAGCACGGTACTGTGTCAATAAACAGTGTCTAATGAAGGATAATGGTGGTGCAAGTGGGAAAGAATTGAGACCTGGGTCGGGAAGATCCCCTGGAGGAGGGCATGGTGACCCACTCCAGGATTCTTGCCTGGACAATCCCATGGACAGAGGAGTGTGGTGGGCTACAGCCCATGGGGTCTCAGAGGGTCGGACACGGCTGAACACAGAAGTCATATGAAACTTAGCATCCCAGATCCAGACGGGCTTGTGTGTGGGTGTGTGTCCACAGTCTCAGCCCCTTGAGGGGATTCACTACAAACTCTATACCTGAGACACAAACACAGGATACCAAATAAGGAGTAAATAACCTGGAACCCCGTTTATAAATGCATTTAACAAAAGACGACACTTCTCCCAAATCTAGTTACTTTGTGACTTCCGAATTCCTTCTGTAGTTTCATGTACTCATCAGAGCTGGTATTTTGCAACATTAATTCTTTGGGGCTATGCTTCTTATGCGAAAAAAACAAGATTTCTGTCTAAAAGTCAAAAAACCAGAATCTAACAGGTTCCTACCAGGAAAAGCGGATGACAGAGGATGAGATGGTTGGATGGCAACACCAACACGATGGGCGTGTTTGAGAAAGATGCAGGAGCTGGTGATGGACAGGGAAGCCTGGAGTGCTGCTGTGCACGGGGTCACAAAGAGTCAGACACGACTGAGCAAATAAACTCAACTGACCAGGTATCTAAACAACAATCCTTTACTAAACATAAAAAAAAAAAANGGTTCTTATGCGAAAAAAACAAGATTTCTGTCTAAAAGTCAAAAAAACCAGAATCTAACAGGTTCCTACCAGGAAAAGCGGATGACAGAGGATGAGATGGTTGGATGGCAACACCAACTCGATGGGCGTGTTTGAGAAAGATGCAGGAGCTGGTGATGGATAGGGAAGCCTGGAGTGCTGCTGTGCACGGGGTCACAAAAAGTCAGACACGACTGAGCAAATAAACTCAACTGACCAGGTATCTAAACAACAATCCTTTACTAAACATAAAAAAAAAAAACTTCTGCAAAGTATTACACTGAATGTCAAATTAATAGTTACTAAAGAAGCTGTGTGCGTGTTAAGACACTCAGTCATGTCCAACTCTTTGCAACCCCATGGACTGAAGCCAGCCAGGATCCTCTGTCCACGGAATGCTGTAGACAAGAATACGAGAGTGGGTGGCCATTTCCTTCTGCAGGGGAGCTTTCCGACCCAGGGACTGAACCTGTGTCTCTTCTGTCTTCTGAAATGCAGGTAGATTACTAGCTGAGCTACTAGGGAAGCCCCAGATACAGGAAGGTGTCCCTAGGGTGCACTCGTGATAAAGAGCCTGCCTGCCAATACAGGCTACGTGATATTTGGTTTTGATCCCTGGGTCGGGAAGATCCCCTGGAGGAGGGCAGGGCAACCCACTCCAGTAATCTTGCCTGCAGAATCCCAGGGACAGAGGAGCCTGGTGAGCGGCAGTCCACATGGTCACAAAGAGTCGGAAACAACTGAAGCGACTTAGCGTATACACACAGAGGCACAGATACAGGAATATCTCCTTTTACTGCTCTTTATTGTGCTTTGAATGTAACGCATTAAAAAAAAAAAAAGGGCAAGTGGAAGGTTTGGGGTAAACATGCATTGATCAAGTCACTGCCACCATTTTCCCAACAGCATTGGCCCGTTTCCTATCATGGTATCACACACTGGCAATTCTTGTAACATTTCAATCGTTTTCAATGTTATCTTTTCAATAATGAAAAGAACTTTATTTCACTAATTATGTGACTCACCAGAAAGCGTTCTGTACACAATCTTTACACGTTCTGGAGTAAAACGACTTTCTAATTTCTTTGGTTATTCTATCCTTTACCAACTTGAAACCAAACTAAATCTGAAGGTAATATTATCTTTAAAAAAATTTTTTTTTATTGAGGTACATACTCTTGCTTGGAAAATCCCATGGATGGAGGAGCCTGGTGGGCTGCAGTCTGTGGGGTCGCGAAGAGTCGGACACGACTGAGCGACTTCACTTTCACTTTTCACTTTCATGCTTTGGAGAAGGAAATGGCAACCCACTCCAGTGTTCTTGCCTGGAGAATCCTGGGGACGACAGATCCTGATGGGCTGCCATCTATGGGGTCGCACAGAGTCGGACATGACTGAAGCAACTTAGCAGCAGCAGCAGCAGCAGCATGCTTGATGTATAATGTAAGTTTCAGGTGTACAACACAGTGATTCATAATTTAAAAAAATTACACTGCATTGATACTAATAGTTATTATGTGTGTGTGTGACTCAGGTCCGACACTTTGTGACCCCATGGACTGTAGCCTGCCAGGCTCCTCTGTCTGTGGGATTCTCCTGGCAACTGGGGTGAGTTGTCATGCCCTGCTCCAGGGGATCTTCCCAACCCAAGGATGGAACCTGGGTCTCCTGTATTGCAGGCAGATTCTTTACCATCTGGGCAAACCAAGGAAGCCTTAATAGTCATTATAAAATATCACCATATTCCCTGTGGTATACAATGTATCCTTGGGGCTTATTTATTTTGTACAGAGTAGTTTGTATCTCTTAGTCTCCTCTCTGTAATCCCCTCCCTGTCTTGCCCCTCCCGCTCTGTCTTTCCCCTGGTTCTCTAGAGCTGTCGGCCTGCTTCTTTGCTGTTAACACTCTCTACTTTCTTTTGTAGATTCCACAAATAATACTCTGGCAATATTTCAAACACTGTCATTGCGATTATACTTGTCATCAGTGATCTGTGATGCTACTACTGTAACTCGTGGCAGGCTCAGGAGATGGCATTTCTTAGCAATAAAATCTTTTCAAAAGTAAGGTCTCTAGGCTGTTTTCAGACATTATGCTATTGCACATTTAGCAGACTGCAGGGATCTGTAAACATTGTTTTCATATGCATGGGAAACCAAAAAAATAAAAATAAAACTCACCTGACTGTCTCTGCTGCAGTCTGAGCACAGGCTATCTGCTGGGTGAGTCTGTGTTGCCCTATAAGCCTTTAGCTATATTGGATTTTTAGCCACAGGCACAACGAACGTTTCAGAAGTAAAAACAAAACACGTGGTGTGCTTAGCTGGAAAAGCCGCTCAGATTCGCCTTTCTGAAGCACATTTGTGATGCAATGAAAGGAGCCGGCTTAAGAAATGGTACATAAGAAGAAACACAAGTCAGGTCTCCAACTAAAGTTCTGAAAGGCATGATGGAAGGATACAGAACACTGAGAGAGAATCAGATAAAGCAGGAATGGAGGAAAGAGAAAATATAAAGAGTACACGAACTCACGAATTTTCCCTTCCTGCAATCATACGGACTGACATCACAATAAATTGAAAATTCATCTGCAGGATCACTGCAGATGGTGACTGCAGCCATGAAATTAAAACACGATTGCTCCTTAGAAGAAAAGTTATGACAAACATAGACAGCATATTAAAGAGAAGAGACATTACTTTACCGACAAAGGTCCATACAGACGAAGCTATGGTTTTTCCAGTAATCATATATGAATGTGAGAGTTGGACTATAAAGAAAGCTGAGCGCTGAAGAACTAACTGATGCTTTTGAACTGTGGTGTTGGAGTAGACCCTTGAGAGTCCCTTGGACTGCAAGGAGAGCCAACCAGCCCATCCTAAAGGAGATTAACCTTGAATATTCATTAGAAGGACTGATGGTGAAGCAGAAACTCCAGTACTTTGGCCACCTGATTCAAAGAACTGACTCATTTGAAAAGACCCTGATGCTGGGAAAGATTGAGTGCAGGAGGAGAAGGGAACAAGAGAGGATGAGATGATTGGATGGCAACACCAACTGAATGGACATGACTTTGAGTAGACTGCAGGAGTAGGTGAGGCTTGGCATGCTGCAGTCCATGGGGTCGCAGAGAATTGGACACAACCGAGCAACTGAACTGAAAAGATGGCTCAGCATGTAAAGAATCTGCCTGCAATGCTGGAGACCTGGGTTCGATTCCTGAGTCAGGAAGATCCCCTGGAGAAGGGCAAGGCTACCCACTCCAGTATTCTGGCCTGGAGAATTCCATGGACTGTATAATCCATGAGGTGGTGAGGAGTCGGACACGACTGAGCGACTTTCCACTCAGTGTGACATGATGCTATACTTTGACTTGCAAACGCATGACTGTATTCCTTATGTGGACACAAAGTGACTTTCTTGTGCCAAGTTAGGAAAGGCCACAATTATTAACAGTGAAAAATCAAAAGCTGAGATAGGGATCTTCTAGCAAAATGCATGGAGCGAAGAAAAATTACTCATTGGGGACAGGGAGTCATACGCACTGGCGCCTCTTAGCCTCTGGTTACTGTGCTTTTCTGCTCTCATGCTGGTCACAAAGAATAAAATGAGTCATCCGGTTTCATGCCTCAGTTCCTTATACCATAGCAACTGAAAGCAAACACAGCTATTCCAGTCCCAACATCCTTAACTCTGGATCTCAGCAATGATTTTGCTTTGATGATCTCTGCATGACTCTGTGGAAGGTACTGCATTCTGAGTCCCTACCGCCTTTTTAGAAAATAAAGAATACAATCTGGACACTTCCCAGTGCTCCAGACTCCTAACTTTCACTGCAGGGACCATGAGTATATTGATCCCTGCTTGGGGATAAAACTAAAGTCCCGTGTGCCACCGGATATGGCCAAAATCTTTAAGAAAGTACAGTCGATGTACATTGCCTGACCCTCCGCTTCTACAGAAATAGAACCAACAGTAGAATCCTCTGGTCATATGTTTTGTCTCATGATGGTTAAAGAAAAGATGAACAACTTCATAAAATTACTGAAATTTTCTCCCACTGGCCTATGGCATTCAAATCTTTTTTGAATGTGATCAAAAACACTGGGTCATTCATGAGCATTTCTCCTGGACATGAATGTTCATTAACACATTTCAAGGCAGACTTCTTACCTATCTTTTCTCCAAACTAGTCTCACGTAGGTGAGTAACACATTCACATGCCTTTTCCTAAATCTATTTCTGTCCCACAATGCCATATAAATTCTGAAGTTAAACTGCATTTTTTTTAAGAGAAATAATTCCCTTAAAAGTTATCCCCTGTTTAAATATGTAGGTCACACAGAAGAGAATGAGGTGAAAATAAAATTNTTCAAGGCAGACTTATCTATCTTTTCTCCAAATTAGTCTCACGTAGGTGAATAGCAAATTCACATGCCTTTTCCTAAATCTATTTCTGTCCCACAATGCCATATAAATACTGAAGTTAAACTGCGTTTTTTTTTTAAAGAGAAATAATTCCCTTAAAAGTTATCCCCTGTTTAAATATGTAGGTCACACAGAAGAGAATGAGGTGAAAATAAAATTGTTTCACAGTTGATTAGTTTATAGATATGTCTTGTCTCATGGTGAGAGAGTGGGTGCTAGGGATAAATAAATAAATACTGGCCGACTTTATACTTTAATGAAGCTGAGGAAAAAAATCAAAAATGAAATAGTGGCAAGGATACCAATACATATCCACTACATACTGGGTAGGATTTTTTTTTTCACTCAAAACATTAGATAAATGATTCCAAAATAATCGGAATGCTCTTGAACTGAGAAACAGTTTACAAGCAATCCTTAGGGGAAACACACACACACACACACACACACACACACACACACACACACTAGCTTTTACGCATATTTTTACCCTTCAAACATTTCAACCTGTTAATAAACTTCTGAATCTACTTCACTTAAACTATCTGCAATGAATACTTGCAACCGGATCAAAAAAAATATTCAACAACAACAATGAAAAAAAACTGCATTACGGAGTCTCCTATGACTGCTGCTGCTGCTAAGTCGCTTCCGTCGCAACTCTGTACGACCCCATACACATCAGCCCATCAGGCTCCCCCGTTCCAGGGATTCTCCAGGCAAGCACACTGGAGTGGGTTGCCATTTCTTTCTCCAATGCATGAAAGTGAAAAGTCAAAGTGAAATTGCTCAGTCATGTCCGACTCCTAGAAACCTCATGGACTGCAGCCCACCAGGCTCCTCCGTCCGTGGGGTTTTCCAGGCAAGAGTACTGGAGTGGGGTGCCATTGCCATCTCCGATACTATGACTATCAGGCTATAATTTAACTTTTTGTATGATTTAAAAGTGCTGATAAAATCTAACTTTTAAGGCTACAAGTTTTCAACTGCAAATGGCAACCCACTCCAGCACTCTTGCCTGGAGAATCCCATGGATGGAGGAGCCTGGCGGGCTACAGTCCATGGGGCGCAAAGAGTCGGACATGACTGAGCGACTTCACTTTGACGTATATCTTAGTAGATTCTCTTTATGTTAACACTGTACATCATGCAATTTTAGGCTAGAAATAACCACTCATTCAACTCTTCCATTGTGTTTTCAATCCTCTGATCTTGCAACACATTTTATCAGATTTAACACTATATAGGTTGCATATTTATATACGAAATTACCATTCTGTGATGGATTGGAAATAACAACCCCCCCCAAAAAAAATTAAAAAAAATACAAGTTAATTATCCAAGACAAATACTTTAAAACTGTTGTGCTATGAGATTATGAGACTTTTCTTGAGAAATAGTCATCTTTTGAAATTTCTTCATTTCTAAAGTGTTTGCTAACATTCTGATGACATCTACTTTGCTCTTGTTTCTGCTTTTCATTGAAAATCTGAGAAAACGTCAACTCCTGTTCCCCTGAACTAGTTGATAAATTTCAACTTTCATTTGGTCGGTGTGTGACAGTAACATGGACTGAAATTCACTGTTATTAAAACACACTCCATCAACAGTTAAACAGATGAAGAAGATGTGGTACACACACACACACACACACACACACACACACACACACACACACACACCACAGAATATTACTTGGCCATGAAAAATATTGAAACAATCCCATCTGCTGCTCCATGGATAGATGTAGAGATGATGACACCAAGTCTCACAGAGAAAGACAAATATCGTATGATATCATTTATATGTGAAATCTAAAAATAATACAAAAGCATGTATTTACAAAAGAGACTCACAGACATCGAAAACACACTTATGGTTACCAAAGGGAGAAAGACAGGTCAGGGGAAATAAGTCAGGAATTCTGGATTCGCAGATATAAACTACTATATATAGATATATAAAACCAGGACCTAGGGTATACCACAGGGAGCTACATTCAGTAACCTGTAATAAATTATAACGAAAAAGAATCTGAAAAAAGGAATAGATACAGACGTATAACTGAATCTCTTTGCCATGTACCTAAAACTTACATGCTATTGTAAATCAACTGTCCTTCACTTCTTAAAAGAAATTTTAAAGGAACTCTCAATACTGAAAAATTTTGGAAGTTGCTTTGCATTCCAAAAATAAGGCAACGAAAATTGTGAATGGATTTCAAACAGAGTCAAGTATTCAAAATTATAAATTATAAACATTCAGATTATAAATATTCAAAAATATAAAAGCTCAATTTGCATTTCTAGAAGAGTATGTTATTGGTGCTATCCCAATAAATGTCATTTTGGCATAAAATAGACCCTTATGCTTTTATACGGTGCCTGAATTTCAAACATAAATTCACTACGATGAAAGAGATCCACAGATGTACAATCACGAGCCCATTATTCATTGATTCTTCAGTATATACAATGAAGCTTGAGCCCATTATTCATTGATTCTTCAGTATATACAATGAAGCTTACTGGGTCCTCAGATATACACTGTTGCATTATTTCTCTAAGTAACTCTCTGAATTAGCTGTTGCTGTTGCCGTCTGATAGATTTAACACCCACATACTCCAGAACAGCTGGCTGTATCTTTACTGTTAATCTTTAAGTTCAATGACCTTACATAAAGTTATGCAAATAAGAATGAGAGCATTTTGATGAGCAATTTTTAATACCTGACTTTCAAATGAAACACTGGCTACAGTAATTTCTATGTAAAACACCCACGAGTTTATTTCGATGATGGCTTTTCATCATGCATTTCAAAAAGATCAAACACTCTCCAACAGACCAATGGAGCCAAACTCTTATTTCCCAAGAAACACTCAAATATTGATTGAAAAGTTGAAAGAAACGTGTGAAAAACCAACAGCATGATTCAGTGTTTCACAGAGAACTGTTAATGAAAATATCCTCTCATCCATAACTCTAGCAGTAACATAAATCGTAATTAAAACCCAACTTGCATGTGCTGTCTTATGAAAGATGAATAACTGGCTGAAATTTCTTTGAAGTCTGGAGTGTTAGGAATAATATTACCTATGTAATGCTTGTAACATGAAGAAGTCCTCTGAATTCTGAACTAAGAGAGTACAGCTTCAAGATGGTAGTTTGCATTCTCTCTATAAATTGTTATCCCCTATCTTATCATATTTGTCTTAAAATGAGAATAAACCTGACATCTTCATTATGTAGCAACAGATTGGAAATTCAAACCAACCTTTTGTGAGAACAAGAGAAAATTTGCATGATCCAAAAAAAAAAAATTCTTCATAAAACTACAAATGCTGAAATCACACTTAGGTGCTTTCCTGGGGGCTCACTGGGAAAGACCCTGCCTGCCAGTGCTGGGGACACAGGCTCAATCCCTGATCTGGGAAGGTCACACGTGAAAGTGAAAGGGAAAGTCGCTCAGTCATGTCAGACTCTTTGCAACCTCTTGGGTACAGTCCATGGGATTCTCCAGCCCAGAATACTGGAGTGGGTTAGCCATTCCCTTCTCCAGCGGATTTTCCCAACCCAGGGATCGAATCCAGTTCTCCCGCCTCGCAGGCGGATTTCACCTGTCATGGAGCAAGCTATCCCAGGGGCCCTAAAGCCTGTGCTCCATAAGAAGAGAAGCCACAGCAATGAAAAGCCCACATATCACAAGTAGCCAGTAGCCCCCCGCTCTCTGCAACTAGACGAACCCCCATGCAGTGAAGACCCAGCATGGCCAAAATGTCAAAAAAAAAAAATTCCATAAAAGCGCAGAGATGATGGCACCAACAGAGATGAGAAAGTGAGGATTCAGGGAGGCACACCACCAGGACACCCCATGCACAAAGCGGCTTTATTCGAAAGAATTTTCCATTCTGGAAGGAAGTGTTGTAGAAGGGAGCCGTGTCAGAGCCCAGGATCCACGGAAAGTGTGCACTCTGATCAATTCCCTGTAATACGTCACTCCCTCTGTAAGTCAAAAACAAACACAAACTCAGATCAACAGGGACTTGCAGCCCACTCCCACAGCATCTTAAGAAAAAAAAAAAGATCGAAGAGTGGCAGGTCTTTGTGAATCATAGAACATGAATTTTAATATCCACAGGGAGTCAGCCCAGGAGGAACAAACCTCTAGTGTGCGCCAATTTATTACTATTACTATTTTCTTTTTCAATAAAACATTGGATACATATATATATATTTATATACACATTTAAAATAAAATATCCAAAAACATAAAATAAAATAGTGGGGTTTTTATTGGTAGAAAGTTCAGCTGGTAAAGAATCCGCCTGCAATGCACGAGACCCCGGTTCGATTCCTGGGTCGGGAAAGATCCCCTGGAGAAGCGATAGCCTACCTACTCCAGTATTCCTGGGCTTCCTTTGTGGCTCAGCTGGTAAAGAATCCACCTGCAATGTGGGAGACCTGGCTGCAATACTTGGGTTAAAAAGGCCTCCTGGAGAAAGGAACAGCTACCCGCTCCAGAATCCTAGCCTGGAGAATTCCACGGAGGGTACAGTCCATGCGGTCGCCAAGAGTCGGACACGACTGAGCGACTTTCACTTCACTTTCCCATAAAATGATCAGTAAGATGATCAAGCAGATAACATAACAAGAAGCCACTGATAAAAATTCCAGCAGAACTAACAGCAGTTGAAATGAGGTTCCCCTCGCCCAACTAATGAACAGAGTGCAATTATCAGATGTGTATGACACGCCAACTTAAAAACAATGCTCAAACAATCAAAAAACTCAGCAGGGAGTGAGAAATGATTCAAAAGTTGGGTAAAAGGCATCCTAAAAGACCCAGTGGAAATTCTAAATGNAAACAACGCTCAAACAATCAAAAAACTCAGCAGGGAGTGAGAAATGATTCAAAAGTTGGGTAAAAGGCATCCTAAAAGACCCAGTGGAAATTCTAAATGACAGTATCAGAAGAATAAAAAAAAAAAAAACAGTAATAGCGAATAGATCAGCTTAAGAGAGGGTGCGCACCAAAAAACTGATGCTTTTGAACGGTGGTGTTAGAGAAGACTCAAGAGTCCCTTGGACAGCAAGGAGATCCAACCCGTCCATCCTAAAGGAAATCAGTCCTGAATATTCATTGGAAGGACTGATGCTGAAGCTGAAACTCCAATACTTTGGCCACCTGATGGGAAGAACTGACTCACTGGAAAAGACCCTGATGCTGGGAAAGATTGAAGGCAGGAGGAGACGGGGACGACAGAGGATGAGATGGCTGGATGGCATCACCAACTCGATGGACATGAGTTTGAGTAAGCTCTGGGATTTGGTGATGGACAGGGAGGCCTGGCGTGCTGCAGTCCACGGGGTCACAGAGTCAGACAGGACTGAACGACTGAACTGAACTGAAGAGAAGATGGGGCAAAACTGAAGACAAAGTGAATAGACTGGAGGGAAAAGAGAGGAGAAGTTATCCAGAGTGTGTCATGGAAAGATTTTTTGAAAGGAAGGAAATACAGAAAAGAGAGTAACAGACAAAAGAAAATGAGATTTGCAAGTTTTGCATAGTTTACAATTCTTGCTACATGAAAATATTAGACAATGAGATCATCAAGGGAGAGAAACATATGCAGGGGTGAATGAGATGAAGCAAATACAAGATTCAGAATTTAATACAACTGGAGAAGCACAGTCAAGAAAATAGGAAATTGAAAATTTCAAAAATGTGAAAAATATAGGGAAGAACAAGAATTAAATTGAGCAGGGTGAAGAAAACATGTCACAAGATTACAAGTTTGGTGAAACGGCTGACTCAACTCATTAGATGCAGAAGAAAAGAGAATGGCTGACATAAAATAAAGTACTGGAGAAAAAATCAGGCAGAATGAAGTCTGGAAATAAAAGAAGATGGAAATACAAAAATAACAGTAAAAATGGAGTCACAGAGATAAAAAGTAAGAGATGTTTATTTAGGCTATCAAAGAAGAAAAGAAAAAAAATATATATAGTAGCAACATTTAAAGAAAAAAAATATATATAGTAGCAACATTTGAGAAAGAGAGGACTAAGAATTCTCAGAACTTAAGTAAACCATTCCAAAAGTTGAGAAGATTAAGAAATTCTAATCGAGTCAATTAGAAGAACATCGCTATCAGCTGCATCACAGAAAACAGAGAGAAATTCAAAGGCAACACCCCTGAAAATTGATATCTGCACAATGTGTCATTTTTAAAGCAGTAACTTTTAAACAGGCAGCTAAATTCTCTACAGCAACAAGAGAATCGAGACCAAATGAATGATATTTTCGATGACCAAAAGAACATTTGCAGAGAAAACTGCAAATTAAAATTTGGTGACCATATTCTTCAAGAGCGGATATCAAAAAGAAATTCTGAAGCAAGTGAACTAGGGTTTTCAATGGCTCACATGCTCTGAAAATATATCACTAGATTTGTTTTTAATTTTGAAATTTTAAATTTTTAAGTTAAAAAGTTTTTTCTTACAGAGAAAATTAGAGGCATATATGAACGTAGAGATTATTATATTAAGTGAAGTGGGATTTCTTTGGAAGGAATGATGCTAAAGCTGAAACTCCAGTACTTTGGCCACCTCATGCAAAGAGTTGACTCATTGGAAAAGACTCTGATGAGGATGAGATGGCTGGATGGCATCACAGACTCGATGGACGTGAGTCTGAGTGAACTCTCAGAGATGGTGATGAACAGGGAGGCCTGGCGTGCTGCTATTCATGGGGTCGCAAAGAGTCAGACACGACTGAGCGACTGAACTGAACTGAACTAAAGTCACAAAAAGACAAGTGTCATAAGGCATTGCTTATATGTGGAATCTTAATAAATATCAATATATATCAATGTACTTTTCACGGAAGAGAAACATACAAAGATATTGAAAACAAACTTATTGCCACCAAAGGCTCAGGTGGAGCGAGAAATTAGCAGTTAGGGATCAGCAGACAGAAACTACTAAATAGAAAATAGAAAAATAACAAGGATCGGCCTTATAGCACAGGGAACCACATTCAATATTTATATGACTCTATAATGAAAAAATTCATATATATATATGTTTATATATCGATGAATAATTGAATCATTTTGCCACAGACAGGATATACACACAACACTGGACATCAGCTATATTCCAATAAATACATTTTTAAAATGGCTATCTCGATTTGCTGTAGGAGAGTATAGCGTGTCCCCTAACCCCAGCTGAGAATAGACTAAGCAAATGGAAAACCAAGCCACTCAGGAGCTATATTCACCAGCATTAAGAAAAACAGAAAAATTAATCACTACTATGTCAGATTGATTCCAACACATCAAGTTATATTAACATTATAATACACAAATGTATCCTCTTTATATATTACAGTATATGGGCTTCCCTGGTGGCTCAGATGGCAAAGAATCTGCCTGCAAAGCAGGAGACCTGGGTTCGATCCCTGGGCTGGGAAGATCCCCTGGAGGAGAAAGGAAAGGCTACCCACTGCAGTATTCTGGCCTGGAGAATTCCATGGACTGTCTAGCCAATGGGGTCGCAAAGAGTCGGATATGACTGAGTGACTTTCACTTTCGCTATATGACAGCTCAGACAGTCATGAATCTGCCTGCAATACAAGAGACCCAGGTTCAGTCCCTGGGTTAGGNGGCCTGGAGAATTCCATGGACTGTCTAGCCAATGGGGTCGCAAAGAGTCGGATATGACTGAGTGACTTTCACTTTCGCTATATGACGGCTCAGACAGTCATGAATCTGCCTGCAATACAAGAGACCCAGGTTCAGTCCCTGGGTTAGGAAGATCCCCTGGAGACGGGAATGGCAACCCACTCCTGTATTCTTGCCTGGGGAATCTCATGGACAGAGAAGCCTGGTGGGCTACAGTCTATGATGGGTCTCAAGGAGTCAGAGAGGACTGAGTGATTAAAACACACATATATATCTTTATCTCACAGACAAATATCTATCTATATAGATATATAATATCAACCTAGTAAAAAATAATGTTTCAAAAATGACCAACTCGCCACATNGACTTAGCAGTAGCAGCAGAAACCGGCTAGGAAATGAGATCTCTTCCTGGGAAGGCAGGACTCAGAGGAAGCCACGGAGATCATAGGCATTCCTTGTCATAACAGGAAACCCGTGCACGAAGCCAGCTGTTGATGAGAAATCCTGACAAGACAGAACCATATCTCCAGATGGCTGGATAACGCCAATGAGTCCTAACTGAATTTGCAGATGAACATGCTACTAATTGGACATCCAGTGAGAAGATAGGCTTCTCACTGCTGTACATGACCTTTGCTGAAAATCTGATTGTATTTAACGAATGGGACAAGGTAGATAGACACGCAAAAAAAATCTCGAGGTGTCAGATTATCTGAGAGCAGATGGACCGCCTCTGGACAGAGGGAGCCTTGTGTGGGAGGGATCCTCAGTACAAACCTTCTCCTGCTTCCTCCGTGTCCCAGAGATGGAAACACAGCGGTCTTAACAAAAAGCACACTTCCCAAGTGCTCAGTCTTGCTCAGCTCAAAGAGGAAAAGGGAAAGTCGTTCAGTCATGTCCATCTCTGCAACCCCATGGACTGTAGCCCGCCAGGCTCCTCTGTCCATGGGATTCTCCAGGCCAGAATACTGGAGTGGACAGCCGTTCCCTTCTCCAGGGGGTCTTCTCAACCCTGGGGTCGAACCCAGGTCTACCACACTGCACGCAGATTCTTTACCAGCTGAGCCACCAGGGAAATTCCTACCAACTGCACTCACACCTAGCATCCNATGAGTCCTAACTGAATTTGCAGATGAACATGCTACTAATTGGACATCCAGTGAGAAGATAGGCTTCTCACTGCTGTACATGACCTTTGCTGAAAATCTGATTGTATTTAACGAATGGGACAAGGTAGATAGACACGCAAAAAAAATCTCGAGGTGTCAGATTATCTGAGAGCAGATGGACCGCCTCTGGACAGAGGGAGCCTTGTGTGGGAGGGATCCTCAGTACAAACCTTCTCCTGCTTCCTCCGTGTCCCAGAGATGGAAACACAGCGGTCTTAACAAAAAGCACACTTCCCAAGTGCTCAGTCTTGCTCAGCTCAAAGAGGAAAAGGGAAAGTCGTTCAGTCGTGTCCATCTCTGCAACCCCATGGACTGTAGCCCGCCAGGCTCCTCTGTCCATGGGATTCTCCAGGCCAGAATACTGGAGTGGACAGCCGTTCCCTTCTCCAGGGGGTCTTCTCAACCCTGGGGTCGAACCCAGGTCTACCACACTGCACGCAGATTCTTTACCAGCTGAGCCACCAGGGAAATTCCTACCAACTGCACTCACACCTAGCATCCATTGATCTTGTGTGCTGGGCCTTTAAAAGCATGGAGAAACTAATATACATTTTCGAGGCACAGAAAGAGCAACGTGCCCGACATCACAGACAAGAATCCAAGCTGCAGTTGCATCTCCAGGGATAACGTCTTTAGAACCAGTGCTCTTCGCTCCTGAATTCTCAAACCTGACCCTGAGCAGGAGCTTGTGTGCATGGATGCTAAGTCATCTCAGCCATGTTCTGACTCTCTGTGACCCCATAGATTGTAGGCCACCAGGCTCTTCTGTCCATGGAATGCTCCAGAAGAATACTGGAGTGGGTTGGCATTTCCTTCTCCAGGCGATCTTCCCAACCCAGGGATGGAAGCTGCATATCTTACATTGGCAGGTGGATTCTTTACCATCTGAGCCACCTGGGAAGTCCACATTTGGGAAAGGAGTGTTTTAGTATCCTTATCTATCAACTATGGATATATTCTTCCTGAGTATTACAGAAAATACGAAATCAGGTGGAAAATTCTGGAAGGTTAGCTGTGATACAAAATTTGAAACCATATCAATGAATACTCCATGCTCTGTTACATTAAAATTCATTGATCTATCTTACACTTTGAATACGTCTTCTGCCCATGAAAGATTTTGTAACATCATTCACGGGTCATTTGAAAAACACTGCTTCTCTGAATTACGCAGTTCTCCCAAAAGTTGACAAATTTCCTGAAACAATATCACAGAATCACACTTGTCACTATCACCGCTGAGCTCATCAGAAAGGTTTTCAAATACTGGGAAGCTGTCTTGATTACGAGTTATGGTTCTTAATCTAGGTACTCAGTTGCTCAGTGATGTCCGATGCTTTGCAACCTTATACACGGTAGCCCTCCAGGCTGCTCTGTCCATGGGATTCTCCAGACAAGAATTCTAGAGTGGGTTGCCATTCCCTTCTCCAGGGGATCTTCCCAACCTGGGGCTCGAACCCTGGGTCTCCCGCATTGCTGGTGAATTCTTTACCCTTTGAGTTACCAGGTAAGCCCCAAGGTTCTTAATCAATGAGATGGTCCAAAGATTCAACGCCTGCCTGCAGACTGGAGGCTGACTTTGCCTCCTTACCTACATCATTAGCCTCAGTCAGATCTCATCACGCAGAGAAAAGGCTATGGAGGATTGAAGGAGCCAGAGGGTTTGTGGAGAGAAGATCTTGTGAACTGGGGTGGTGACTGACCTCCTGCAAAGAACGCTTCTGCGGTCAGCTCGAAAGAAGACCCCTTGTAGAAACCACGTCAGTGCAAGAGAATAGGTGTCGGAGTTCAAGAGAAGAGCTGTGACTCAAGTGAAACAAACGCTGGTAGGCAGGACCCACCACCAGATCGTGGAAACCAGAAAAGCCTCCCAAGTCAGGTTTGGCTTTGGCCAAACTCCCAGAAAGCAGCGGCATCAGATTTTTAACTCCACTGGCCATGTCAGAATTTGCTTTTTTCCCTCTTTATTTCTCGCGTCATCTTGATGAGAAAATGGGCCAGCCTGACTCTCTTTTCTTACTGAATGGTTCTCCTGTCTGGGGCTGGCCCAAGAAAGCAGAGTCAACAAGCTCTACACCACAGGAGTCGCCGCTATTGATCGACCTGGATAATTACCCTGTGGAAGTGGCCAGGATTGCTCTTGCCAAATATTTCAAAGGGGAGGAAGACGAACACAGAGTGGATGGAAATGTAACCTGCAAAAAGGATAAACTTGCTTCCCATTGATTATACAGTGAATAGCATTGGTCTGCCTCTTACTGGAACCCAATTGATGGAATTCACTCATGAATGATTAGAAAGCTAATGACCTACTATTGTGATATTATATACAGATGCGTAGCAAGCTCTCAGGGGTGCAGTAAGACAACCCATGGGGTCAGTTGTGTAAGACACTCTGTTTTTAACTGTCTTTTAAACATAGTGGAAGTAAAGGTTATCTTATACATCCCTCAACCAAAACCACATTGGTAGATGCATTCTGTCTTTGCCTATGGAGAACCTTGCCACCGGATCTACTTCTGAGACCCAGTCATATAAGGATGATGTCCTTGTGTCCTGGGTCCCTTCTCTGAGTGTTTGGCAGATTCACAGGGACCGTGATGCTCTCTGCTCAGGGAGAAGAGCCTCTGACGTCCTGGCCGTGTCCCGTAAGAATGCAGTGGCCCCAACAGGGCTTTCTAAGCCACTTGTAAGCACCCCTATTGTTTGCAACGTGAAAATCATGACCCAGGTTTCTGCAACGTGAAAACCATGAGCCTGGGGTGGTGACTGACCTCCTATAAAGAAGTGTTCTGTGGTCATCTCGAAAGACGACCACTTCTAGAAACCACATCAGTTCAAGAGAATAGATGATGGAGTTCATGAGAAGAGAGATGAACATCATCACCAGCCCAATCATGGCACGTCCTGACGTTGTTCCCACCCAATATTTTCTAGGTCCTTTAATAATCCTCCTCGAGGGACTTCGGTGGTTGTCCAGTGGTTAAGAATCCATCTGCCATTGCAGG
>SJYW01020890.1:4868-19793 GCA_006410735.1 Raphicerus campestris | reverse complement strand
TGAGTCCTAACTGAATTTGCAGATGAACATGCTACTAATTGGACATCCAGTGAGAAGATAGGCTTCTCACTGCTGTACATGACCTTTGCTGAAAATCTGATTGTATTTAACGAATGGGACAAGGTAGATAGACACGCAAAAAAAATCTCGAGGTGTCAGATTATCTGAGAGCAGATGGACCGCCTCTGGACAGAGGGAGCCTTGTGTGGGAGGGATCCTCAGTACAAACCTTCTCCTGCTTCCTCCGTGTCCCAGAGATGGAAACACAGCGGTCTTAACAAAAAGCACACTTCCCAAGTGCTCAGTCTTGCTCAGCTCAAAGAGGAAAAGGGAAAGTCGTTCAGTCGTGTCCATCTCTGCAACCCCACGGACTGTAGCCCGCCAGGCTCCTCTGTCCATGGGATTCTCCAGGCCAGAATACTGGAGTGGACAGCCGTTCCCTTCTCCAGGGGGTCTTCTCAACCCTGGGGTCGAACCCAGGTCTACCACACTGCACGCAGATTCTTTACCAGCTGAGCCACCAGGGAAATTCCTACCAACTGCACTCACACCTAGCATCCATTGATCTTGTGTGCTGGGCCTTTAAAAGCATGGAGAAACTAATATACATTTTCGAGGCACAGAAAGAGCAACGTGCCCGACATCACAGACAAGAATCCAAGCTGCAGTTGCATCTCCAGGGATAACGTCTTTAGAACCAGTGCTCTTCGCTCCTGAATTCTCAAACCTGACCCTGAGCAGGAGCTTGTGTGCATGGATGCTAAGTCATCTCAGCCATGTTCTGACTCTCTGTGACCCCATAGATTGTAGGCCACCAGGCTCTTCTGTCCATGGAATGCTCCAGAAGAATACTGGAGTGGGTTGGCATTTCCTTCTCCAGGCGATCTTCCCAACCCAGGGATGGAAGCTGCATATCTTACATTGGCAGGTGGATTCTTTACCATCTGAGCCACCTGGGAAGTCCACATTTGGGAAAGGAGTGTTTTAGTATCCTTATCTATCAACTATGGATATATTCTTCCTGAGTATTACAGAAAATACGAAATCAGGTGGAAAATTCTGGAAGGTTAGCTGTGATACAAAATTTGAAACCATATCAATGAATACTCCATGCTCTGTTACATTAAAATTCATTGATCTATCTTACACTTTGAATACGTCTTCTGCCCATGAAAGATTTTGTAACATCATTCACGGGTCATTTGAAAAACACTGCTTCTCTGAATTACGCAGTTCTCCCAAAAGTTGACAAATTTCCTGAAACAATATCACAGAATCACACTTGTCACTATCACCGCTGAGCTCATCAGAAAGGTTTTCAAATACTGGGAAGCTGTCTTGATTACGAGTTATGGTTCTTAATCTAGGTACTCAGTTGGTCAGTCAGTGATGTCCGATGCTTTGCAACCTTATACACCGTAGCCCTCCAGGCTGCTCTGTCCGTGGGATTCTCCAGACAAGAATTCTGGAGTGGGTTGCCATTCCCTTCTCCAGGGGATCTTCCAACCTGGGGATCGAACCCTGGGTCTCCCGCATTGCTGGTGAATTCTTTACCCTTTGAGTTACCAGGTAAGCCCCAAGGTTCTTAATCAATGAGATGGTCCAAAGATTCAATGCCTGCCTGCAGACTGGAGGCTGACTTTGCCTCCTTACCTACATCATTAGCCTCAGTCAGATCTCATCACGCAGAGAAAAGGCTATGGAGGATTGAAGGAGCCAGAGGGTTTGTGGAGAGAAGATCTTGTGAACTGGGGTGGTGACTGACCTCCTGCAAAGAACGCTTCTGCGGTCAGCTCGAAAGAAGACCCCTTGTAGAAACCACGTCAGTGCAAGAGAATAGGTGTCGGAGTTCAAGAGAAGAGCTGTGACTCAAGTGAAACAAACGCTGGTAGGCAGGACCCACCACCAGATCGTGGAAACCAGAAAAGCCTCCCAAGTCAGGTTTGGCTTTGGCCAAACTCCCAGAAAGCAGCGGCATCAGATTTTTAACTCCACTGGCCATGTCAGAATTTGCTTTTTTCCCTCTTTATTTCTCGCGTCATCTTGATGAGAAAATGGGCCAGCCTGACTCTCTTTTCTTACTGAATGGTTCTCCTGTCTGGGGCTGGCCCAAGAAAGCAGAGTCAACAAGCTCTACACCACAGGAGTCGCCGCTATTGATCGACCTGGATAATTACCCTGTGGAAGTGGCCAGGATTGCTCTTGCCAAATATTTCAAAGGGGAGGAAGACGAACACAGAGTGGATGGAAATGTAACCTGCAAAAAGGATAAACTTGCTTCCCATTGATTATACAGTGAATAGCATTGGTCTGCCTCTTACTGGAACCCAATTGATGGAATTCACTCATGAATGATTAGAAAGCTAATGACCTACTATTGTGATATTATATACAGATGCGTAGCAAGCTCTCAGGGGTGCAGTAAGACAACCCATGGGGTCAGTTGTGTAAGACACTCTGTTTTTAACTGTCTTTTAAACATAGTGGAAGTAAAGGTTATCTTATACATCCCTCAACCAAAACCACATTGGTAGATGCATTCTGTCTTTGCCTATGGAGAACCTTGCCACCGGATCTACTTCTGAGACCCAGTCATATAAGGATGATGTCCTTGTCTCCTGGGTCCCTTCTCTGAGTGTTTGGCAGATTCACAGGGACCGTGATGCTCTCTGCTCAGGGAGAAGAGCCTCTGACGTCCTGGCCGTGTCCCGTAAGAATGCAGTGGCCCCAACAGGGCTTTCTAAGCCACTTGTAAGCACCCCTATTGTTTGCAACGTGAAAATCATGACCCAGGTTTCTGCAACGTGAAAACCATGAGCCTGGGGTGGTGACTGACCTCCTATAAAGAAGTGTTCTGTGGTCATCTCGAAAGACGACCACTTCTAGAAACCACATCAGTTCAAGAGAATAGATGATGGAGTTCATGAGAAGAGAGATGAACATCATCACCAGCCCAATCATGGCACGTCCTGACGTTGTTCCCACCCAATATTTTCTAGGTCCTTTAATAATCCTCCTCGAGGGACTTCGGTGGTTGTCCAGTGGTTAAGAATCCATCTGCCATTGCAGGATCGGGGGCACAAGTTTGATCCCCCATCTGGGAAGATGCCACATGCTTCCTGGCAACTAAGACCACGTATAACTACAGAGCCTGGTTGCTGCAACTACTGAATCTCACATGCCTAGAACCCTAGTTCAACAACAGAAGAAGCCACCACAAGGAAAAGTCCACAGGCCACAACGAGAGAGTGGCCCAACTCTTTGCAACTAGAGAAAAACCCGCACAGGGATGAAGATCCAGCATGACAACAAGAACAACAACAAAAAAAAATAATAATCCTTCTTGATGTCATCCCTCTGCCACTGCTCATCCAATGAAGAGGCACATAGTTTAAAATAATCCCTCTCAAGTTAGCTGCCTTTTTAACAAGACATCCTCCACGTCACTTAATGAAGTGAAGTAAATGCCTTGATGAAATGTGTGAATCCTATTCAACAGGAAAAGAATGTTGCATGAAGGTACCAGGTCTCTGTTTGAGGAATCTTGTGTGCAAAATTGCTTCAAGGTGCAGAAAGCAGTCTGACGATAACAAAAGAAGAGATGTCTGCAGCAACAAAAGGATGAAGTTAGGAGAAATCAGAAAGGAGGAGGTGGTTTGGGAAGCACCCCCTTCGACTGAGTTTCAATCAAAGCATTTTGGGAATCAAAGATTTTGAGTTTCAATCAAAGCATCTGGGAAGCACCCCTTTGAGTTTCAGTCAAACCATGTTGATTATGTCTGATTCATTTTTCATGTATTAGTTCAGTTCAGTTGCTCAGTTGTATCTGACTCTTTGCGAGCCCATGAATCACAGCACACCAGGCCTCCCTGTCCCTCGCCAACTCCTGGAGTTCACTCAAACTCATGTCCATCGAGTTGGTGATGCCATCCAGCAATCTCATCCTCTGTTGTCCCCTTCTCCTCCCCAAAACAAACAAACAAAAAAATGTATCGCAATGACTGATGTGTTTTGCAAAGCTGAAACAGTTCTGACATAGGAAGTTGCAGATGTCTGATGTCATTGTGGTAAGATGTTGACCAACTGCAAGACTTAGTCAACGTTTATGAACTAAAGGATGGACTGAGCTTTCTCTCAGGGTAACAGCCTTTGACAACAAAGGTCCATACTTTCAAAGCTACGGTTTTTCCAGTAGTCACGTATGGATGTGTGAGTTGGACCATAAAGAAAGCTGAGTGCCAAAGAATTGATGCTTCCCTGGTGTTGGAGAAGACTCTTGAGACTCCATTGGACTGCAAGGAGATCCAACCAGTCCATCCTGAAGGAAATCAACCCTCAATATTCATTGGAAGGACTGATGCTGAAGCTGAAACTCCAATCCTTTGGCCACCTGATGTGAAGAGGTGACTCACTGGAAAAGACCCTGATGCTGGGAAAGGTTGAAGGCAGGAGGAGAAGGGGACGACAGAGGATGATATGGTTGGATGGCATCACTGATGCAACAGACCTGAGTTTGAGCAAGCTCCAGGAGATAGAGATGGACAGGGAGGCCTGGCATGCTGCACTCCACTGGGTCACAATGAGTCAGACACGACTTAAGTCACTGAGCAACATCAAAAAGAGGCTGGCTGTGTAGCCAGGTAGCAGATGAACTGATGCTGAAGACAAGAAGACAGAGACAAATTTCAGCAGCCCTGATGGTAGATTTCTGCGAAGCTCTGGGAACACCAAAGCAACTCGACCTCAGACTAGCTACATTTGACAGGTCATCAAGAAACTGCTTTGTTCTCTGCTCCGTTATCCCTGACCTCAATTCCTTAAAAGTTAGGCGTAATTACTTGTCCTATGATTGAAGAAGCAAATGAAAGAAAAAGAAAAGAAAGACTCCATCCAAATATGAAAAGATACTAAAAAAAAAAAATTAGAATGCAATTCTATTCTCAATCGTGGAACTCAAGGCTAATATTACTGCCAGGTTGAATTTCTGATGAAACTGCTTTTAAAAAGAAATTGACCTACATCGACTGTTTCAATTCCACCTGATAATAAAGTGAGAATGGAGTGGGGAAAGGTCAGAGAGTCAGAGAAGGAGGTGATATATGATTAATGGAAAGTATGTTTGAAAGGCAGGTGCAATTAAATATTCACACTTATCTCTTTCCTAAGCACTTCTCCATGCCCACGCATGTACGCTTTCCAGATGAGATTTAAATAAAACAAAAATCTTATCTTATCTAATGCTGTGTGCCCAGTGTGATGTTTACAGAGGAGCATCTCTTTCAAAAGGAAAATAAAATTATGCCTGTGGGATTGGGGAAAAAAAAAAAGGTCATTTACAAGTAGTTGATTCAACAGCAGTTAGCATCAGGCAGGGCTAAGATACTGTTCGGCTAAAATGGAAATGAAACGCAGTGTTCTTTTGTTATTAATTTTTTTTTCTTCACAATTAATTTATTTATTTGGCCGTGTTGGGTCTTGGCCGTGGCACCCTGACTGGAGCTGTGGTGTGCAGGCTTCACTGGCATGTAGGATATGAAGTCTCCCCATCAGAGACGGAACCCACGTCCCACGCATTGCAAGGTGTAATCACTGGATTGCAAGGTGTATTCTTAATCGCGAGACCAGAAGGGAAGTCTCTAAATGCTACTATAATTGGAGAATAATTGCTTCACGATATTGTGACGGCTTCTGCCATACATCACCATGAGTCAGCCGAAGGTACACACACGTCCCTTCCGCCTTATCTCCCACCCCATCCCCCCTCTCTAGATAGTCACACAGCTCTCTGCATCACCCAGCAAACTCACAACGGCCATCTATTTCACGTACGATACTGGAGTGGTTTCCACGCAACTCTCTCAATTTGTCCCACTCTCTCCTTCCCACACGGTGTCTACGAGTTTCTTGTCTATGTCTGAGTCTCCATCGCTGCTGCTGCTGCTGCTGCTGCTGAGTCACTTCAGTCGTGTCCGTCTCTGTGCGACCCCATAGACGGCAGCCCACCAGGCTCCTCTGTCACTGGGATTCTCCAGGCAAGAATACTGGAGTGGATTGCCATTTCCATCTCCATTACTGCCCTGCAAATAGGTTCATATCTTTCTAGACTCCATATATATATGTGCCAATATACCATCTTCATATTTCTCTGACTTACTTCCCTCTGTATAACACGCTCTTGGTTTATCCACTTCGTTAGGACTGACTCAAAGGTGTTCTTTTTCAAAGCTGAGAAATCTTCCATTTTATACNTCCTACATAAAGAGTCTGGACACTCCCCATTTTGTCAAACCTCTTATACTTCTTCACTTTTGTTTGTCTTTCCCCTCAGGGCGATACCTTATATTTCCTCTATCCATTTAGCATCTCCCATCATTGACTAGTGAAGACTTTCTCTCTTGAGGATGAGAAGGCAAGTTTTTCAAGGTGGACATCTAACCAGAGAATCTGACAGGTGAGAGACGAGAATGGCCTTGGGAGGGAAGCATGAAGGTCCCAGAAGGTAGAGATGGTGTATCGTTTTGTCTTTTTCTTTATAGCTGTATTGATGAACTTTGGGGGGTNGCAAGTTTTTCAAGGTGGACATCTAACCAGAGAATCTGACAGGTGAGAGACGAGAATGGCCTTGGGAGGGAAGCATGAAGGTCCCAGAAGGTAGAGATGGTGTATCGTTTTGTCTTTTTCTTTATAGCTGTATTGATGAACTTTGGGGGGTGCTTTCCAGGTGGCAGTAGGGACAAAGAATTCATCTGCTAATCCAGGAAAGGATCACTGGGGTAAAGAGATCACTGGGTGGGGAAGATCCCCAGGAGTAGCGAGTGGCAGCCTATTGCAGCATTCTTCCCGCCCCCGCCCCCAGTCCAGTTATTCTTTCCTGAAAATTTCCATGGACAGAGGAGCCTGCAGGGCTACAATCCATGGGACTGGAAAGAGCTGGACATGACTTAGCAACAGAGCGTGCGTGGACAGGCATACACACACGCACTTTTGCCCTGATGGGAAAATGACTTCCATGAGAACTCCAAAAGAAAATCTGTAGGAAAAGACAAAGTCAAATAAAGATTTATAGGGGGAGGGGGCAAATGGTCAAAGTACCAAAGAGTAGATGGCATTTCCAACTCTCAAGTGAAAGGGCAATGTACATACCAGCTGAATAAGCAACTGACGTTTTTTCAGCACAGAAATATCCGGAATGTTCTAATAGAAGGGAGCGCTGAGTCGCCCAGATGGAAATTTGCTTGTGCGCACATGAACAGTGAGCGGGTGTTTCTGATGTTCTGGGAATCCTTGAAAAAAGGCAGTTATATAAAACGGTATGGGTAGCATTTCATCAGACTTTAACATAGTTGTCAGACGAGAAGTCTGATGAACTCATTCACTGGGTCAATGGTCTTAATTCCGCGTGTGGGTCGAAGACAGTAAGAGTGCAAGCAAACGGGTTTCAGAGGTTAGACAGTGGATGGGTGGGCAAAGCCTTAGCTCTATTGCAACAAGAGCTTCGCTTTTTCAAACATCATGGCTGAGGGCATATATCATGTGTCCCAGTGGCCTATCCACAGTGATTTTAAGGAAACTGCATCAGCAATCAAGGACCTGCTTTCAGGAATATACACTGTAAGCCCAGCAGCGTTATACCATTTCCCAAAGAGTCCCAGATTTGACAATCAATTAGGTGCTCACTAGCTAAGCAAGGTTTGCGTTAGGCAGTCCTGATGAAAGAAAATATTCCTTGTCTGAAAAGCAAGCGTGGGGATCATTTCATTGATCTCCTATTACAAGTGCTTTATCCTTGTTTTTTGAAAGAATGATAAATGGAAATTTAGGTGGTATTGGATAGATACTACATTACATTTTTGGCTAGTTGCTTTTTTGTCCCCAATGGCTCAACAGTGACGTTAATAAGTTGTCCAAGGCTACTAAGAACACTGGAAATTATTTCATGACTAGGCTTCACGGTCACTAGCATCACCCACTCAGGGGACATGCTGCTGCTAAGTCGCTTCAGTCGTGTCCGACTCTGCGCAACCCCATAGACAGTAGCCACCCGGCTCCCCCGTCCCTGGGATTCTCCAGGCAAGAACACTGGAGTGGGTTGCCATTTCCTTCTCCAATGCATGAAAGTGAAAAGTGAAAGGGAAGTCGCTCAGTCATGTCCAAGTCTTAGCGACCCCATGGACTGCACATGAGTTGGACCAAACTCCGGGAGATGGTGAAGGACAAGGAAGCCTGGTGTGCTGCAGTCCATGGGGTCGCAGACAGTCCACTGAGCAACTCGGCAACAACAACCGAGTCGTGGGCTATCAAACCTCACAAGCACAAAGCCNGTGAAAAGTGAAAGGGAAGTCGCTCAGTCATGTCCAAGTCTTAGCGACCCCATGGACTGCACATGAGTTGGACCAAACTCCAGGAGATGGTGAACGACAAGGAAGCCTGGTGTGCTGCAGTCCATGGGGTCGCAGACAGTCCACTGAGCAACTCGGCAACAACGATGGAGTCGTGGGCTATCAAACCTCATAAGCAAAAACCCACTGGACGGTTAGTATGGCATGCACAAAAACCCTGGGAGAGAGAGAACAGAACCACCTTTTATAGAGATTCAGGAAATGCTTTCTTTCTGATCATCATTCATTTTGCCATTTGGGGGTAAGAAAACAGAATTTGTTACTTTGTTTAAAAAAAAAAAAAAAGCAGTAATCATCTCAAACAATGCTTTTCCATTCCTCAGGCAGAAAAATAGCGTTTCTACATGTACGACTTTTTGAAGAAAAAGTTCCAACGATGATTTCTATGTTTTGGTAAAATAAACATCTACTCCTTGAAAAGCTCTAATACAGATGATCATCACAGCGTATGCCGTACCATTTCACTGACTCATTAAAAAAATATATTTGCATGCCGGTAGTTTGAAATATTTTCAGACAATGATAATCGCAATTTTCCCTGCAAGCAAAGAAGTAAACGACCACCGCCTGGTTTGCAAGAGGACGGCAGTCCACGCAAGATGTCTGAAAAAGATTGACCGAGTCACGCTTGAACGAAATCTATCGCCCTGTACAATCGGCCAAGTTGGCACACTTTCACAGCTTCAGATAAAAGGGGGTCTGTGGTGTTGGGCTTCACACGAACTCATTCGCAGAATGTAAATAGACTGTCTTGGGGACGCTAAATTGCTTCCTTCATTTCCTTGCCGTGACTCTTGCGGCTTCTCTGTTCCCCTCCCCAAGATTTGTTTCTTCTACCTCTCAGCAGCAGAAGGTAAACTTTAAAAGGTTCAAATGAGGAAAGTTAGAGTCGGAAGCTTTTTGCCTTTCTTTTCTCTTTTTAAAAAAAAAGAAAAAGAAAAGAAGGTGTGTATAATTCCCACAAAATTGTTCCAGATTCAAAAAATGGGCCAAACAGATAAGAGGTCAACATGTAAAGCTGCTTAATACCAGCTGGGCGTTAGAGAGGGGAGAGGCATCGATTTCTCTTGAAATCTAACCTTTTAAGTTGCATCACTGCCGTGGCATTCAGGCAAGACAACGTTTTGCTATTCCTGCAAAGTGAGAGCTTGCCCAAAACCACAGGCCCGTTCAGAAAACAGCACCGGAAGCTGGTGACGCACCGAACAGACCCCCACACTGCGCTCTTTGAAAGCGCTGCCAGGGGGCACGCGGTGGTCCCTGGCTTCCTCTGCCCACCTCGCCCTGAGAATGGACCTTTTGTGAGGGATCACGGATCACCACTTCCTGTCTCNCACTGCGCTCTTTGAAAGCGCTGCCAGGGGGCACGCGGTGGTCCCTGGCTTCCTCTGCCCACCTCGCCCTGAGAATGGACCTTTTGTGAGGGATCATGGATCACCACTTCCTGTCTCAAACACCAGTATCCAAGGCAACTCCCCAGAGGATTCTGAAACAAACAAAGAAGAAAATACTCAGAGGGGCTTGTGATCCGCAGTCTTCAAAATGAACGGAAACGACAACGATTTGGCTCGGAGCACCAGCGTGAGAAAAGAAAAGGAAATAAAGCTCACGAAACGAGAAGGCTCTAGACACCGAGTGATGCTGTCTACCATCTCACCCTCTGTCGCCCACTTCTCCTCCCGCCCTAAGTCTTTGCCAGTGAGTCAGCTCTTTGCATCAGCTGGCCAAAGGACCGGAGTTTTAGCTTCAGCATCGGTCCTTCCAATGAATATTCAGGACTGATCTCCTTTAGGACGTACTGGTTGGATCTCCCTGCAGTCCAAGGGACTCTGAAGAGTCTTCTCCAAAACCACAGTTTAAAACCGTCAATCCTTTGGTGCCAAGCCTTCTTTATAGTCCAACTCTCACATCCATACTTGACTATTGGAAAAATATAAATAGCTTTGACTACACAGACCTTTGTCAGCAAAGTAATGTCTCTGCTTTTTAATATGCTGACTAGGTTGGTCACAGCTTTTCTTCCAAGGAGCACGTGTCATTTAATTTCATGACAGGAGTCACTATTGGCAGTGATTTTGGAGTTCAAGACNAATAGCTTTGACTACACAGACCTTTGTCAGCAAAGTAATGTCTCTGCTTTTTAATATGCTGACTAGGTTGGTCACAGCTTTTCTTCCAAGGAGCACGTGTCATTTAATTTCATGACAGGAGTCACTATCGGCAGTGATTTTGGAGTTCAAGACAAAAAGATAAATAAATAATGTCCATCACTGTTTCCATTTTGAAAACCTGAAATTTCAAGTACTCTATGGTTGTTCCCAAAGGTACAAACGTGCACACATCTTGGCGTTTTTCAATTAGAAAGTCACTTCAACAACTGTCCCGCTTTCCTAGGGTCTTCTATACGTGATGTTTTACCGGTGAATGAAACGAAATGGTCAGAACAAAACTCAAACATCAAGTTGAAAATAAAATGTTCTTGGTGATACCTGTATATCTGGAGAAAACATTTTCGATGTTTTCTTGTTTGACACAACTCCGTGAGTCCAGATTTTTTTTTTTTAACCCATAAACATCTTATGACACACAGATCTCATTCTCACAGCCATACTGTTACAAATTGAATTTTCTGCAGCATCTCAATGCATTTTTTCCCTCTACCTTGCTACTAAGCTTGCAGAATCTTAGTTCCCTGACCAGGGATTGAACGTGTACCCCTTGCAGTGGAAGCCCACAGTCTCAACCACTAGACCAGCAGGGAAGCCCCTTTAGCGCATTTTTGCCTTGAAAATAAATGCGGTTACACAGACCATGGATATTCTTCATGAACTGACCAAGAGCAGGAAAAACCACAGCAGATAAGCCTCAAAATATTTCCACCAAAATGCTATGTTTTTTCGCAGCCACACTGCTGGTGAAGATGAATATAATACCAAAACCACAGACTGCTGTTCTTGAATTCCTACGCTCTTAGACAAGGTCTTCTCATAGTCAATCGCAAAATTTACACAAAATGAAATATCACCACATTACAAAATTCAAATAAGAGTATTTCATCACCCAAGAATGCAACAGTCACGTGACCACCTACCGCCTCTCGTCTTCAAGATCCATTAGATGCACAATATCCTAGAGAGTAAGTGAAAGAGTTTCCAACTCATGATCAACACAGCCACAAAAGCTCATATGTATGGCCCATTGTCCACTTTATCGAGTTATCACCTGTTACCAAACGCTTTATCAGACAGCACCCAACTGTGTTCACGCAACAGGTTTATGTCAGCCAAGCCCAGAGAGAGAAAACTGCTTTCCATAATGTCCCAAGTTCATTCGATGACCCAGGAGGCTGAATCTGTTTGAGGAGGGTTCAAGGAAAAGAAACCACCGGAGTCAAATGTGAAAATTAAACCAAAAGGAAATGGATGGTGCTACCTGAAGGTCAGGGAAGGAATGTAGCTTGGAGCATGAAGTGAGGTTTGTAGCAGAAAATTCCTAGGCATCAGAGTAATATGAGTGGAAGCAAGAAAGCCCACAAAACAAGAAGCAAAATTTTTTCACGGACTCCTGTGTGCTGATGGTTGAGGTGGGTCCAAGGGATGAAAATATGAAAAGTATCAGAAACGAACAAAAAAAGAAAGTTACCAAGCAGATGCGTCTTGGACCACTAAGTGAGGTTTGTAGCAGAAATTCCTAGGAAATGCAAGAACATTCGTGGAAGCAAGGACAGAACAAGAAGCAGAACTTGCTCGTCGTGGTCACCAGGCACTCACTCACCTAGGATCCCCAGCCGGTAGTTAATGGTGATGACGATGACGTTGCCGTAGCTGGCCAGGATGCTCCCGTCAATCATGTTTCCCGTCCCCTCCATGTAGGACCCGCCGTGGATGTACACCATCACCGGCTTCTTGCTGTTCTGATCATGGATGTCTGCAAGAAAGAGCCAAGTAAGGGAAGAAAAAAAAAATCACACTGATTAACCGAGACTAAACCAAAAGACGTGAGTGACTTTCCCTAGTTGAGATGGGACTCCATCACATGGCCCTTTCTTCCATCAGGAATACCTCGGTTAAGATGGTCAGATGGCATCATGGACTCGATGGACACGGACTCTGAGCAAACTCTGGGAGGTGCGGAAGGACAGGGAAGCCTGGCGTGCTGCAGGCCATGGCATCGCGAAGAGTCCAACAGGACTGAGCAACTGAACGAGAACAGTCAAGATGGCTTAAGGATAATGGTCGATGTTGTTACATTTTCTACTCATAGAAATGACACAGACATTGGAATGAATTTGTATGCATGGGTATGCTTCCATACCTATGACACTACAAATTTAACCCCTGAGATGAGTGAATCACTTCTTCCCTACACAGTAATCAAACCCTAGAAGGGGACATGCCCGGAAGAAGCCCATGGTGTCTATTAGTGGTACAGAATTTGTTTGCAATGCAGGAGAACCGGGTTCAATCCCTGGGACGTCAAGATCCCCTGGAGAAGGGCACAGCATCCGACTCCAGGATTCCTGTCTGGAGAATCCCATGGACACAGGAGCCTGGTGGGCTACAGTCCATGGAGTCACAAAGAGTCGGACACGAAACGCTGACTAACACACATACGTAGTATCTATTAAAGTATATATTTTAACAATCTAAATTAGTGCAAACTCAACTTCAAAGTTATCACGTTTTTACTGTAACTGCCTTCTTAAGTCAAACGTGAGCTTCAAGATTCACTTTTGACTTAACAATGGGAACGGAAGACTGGTAGTGAAACCACAAGCTCTCGATACATTATGACAAAAAGAAAAAATAGGTAAAAAAATGATCAACAGAACAGAAATGTGGAAAAGCAAACAAAGGTACCCAAGCCAGTGTCTTTTCTCTAAATGACTGTTTGCAAACATATATCAACTGAAGTGACCAAAAAAAAATGAAAGAGATGCGAACTGATAAAAAGATAGTGCAAGACTGCAACCTCAAGATGAAATGGTTGTAATCCTGCTTATTTCCACATGGGATAAAAACTCCCACTGTGATCTGAAACCAGAGTATCCTTAGTCATCATTACTTGGACACTGATGTGAAAATCCTACTTTGCAATGGTCTATGACAGGAGAAATTTGCCCAGCATATGACTGCTTTCTCAAAAGTTGTGAGCAAATAACTTCTTTGGTGTTCATCGTCCCTTGAGCTTAAATGTAGTCTTTAAGAAGCCTGACCCTGATTATAATTATTTCTGGGAACTTCTGTAGGTATATACATATACGTGTGTGTCATTTAAATAACTGGACATTATCAAATAGCAACCCATTCCACTATTCTTGTCTGGAGAACCCCATGGATGGAGGAGCCTGGAGGGCTACCATCCATGGGATTTCAGAGAGCTGGACATGACTGAGTGAGGGATGGATATGTGCTATCAAGAAAAAAATCAAATGTATCCATGTACGCCTATTTACATTTTTTTCCTTAAAAACTTTTTTTTTTTTTGCCTAATTTATGGAGACATGTTTGAATGATCAGGAATGAATTTTAAGGAAATCAGCCAACATGTGGATGGAGGCTGCTCATAAAATGAATTACGAGCACCATCTGAAAACAGGCTCCTGGTTGCTACCAGACACACTCCAGGAGGCCAAAGAACCCCGTGGTCACAGTCAAGTACAGGAAAAAGTGTCAAGCCGCATCTGTCTGTAGATAATTAACCCACAGCTGCTACTGCTAAGTCACCTCAGTCATGTCCAACTCTGTGCGACCCCATAGACAGCAGCCCACCAGGCTCCCGTGTCCCTGGGATTCTCCAGGCAAGAACACTGGAGTGAGTTGCCATTTCCTTCTCCAATAACCCACAGCAGAATAACACTATTTTCTCGTGTAAAATTTGGGGAAGAAGTAAAAAATCCTTTTTGAATTTTTCACTCACCAGTGATCAGTCGTGTCTGACTCTCTGTGACCCCATGGACCGTAGCCCGCCAGGCTCCTCTGCCCGTGGGATTCTCCAGGCAAGGATACTGGAGTGGGGTGTCATGCCCTTCTGCAGGGGGCCTTCCCATCCCAGGGACTGAACCTTCATCTGCTGCACTGGCAGGCATATTCTCCACCGCGGAGCCCCCTGGGAGGCCCTCACTCATCATATGCTATGTGGAACTCTCATCAATCATCGTCCATATAAGGTGCGGTGTTTACCACCAACAGTCTCTGGACACTGATTTGCTGTTTGAGTTCTTATTTCTGTTACCCTTCTTGGTTGCATTATGGGAAAGAAAAACATTGACATTTTTTGGACTGTTTTAAGGGGTTCCCTCACGGCGGGGGGGGAAGCATTAGGTTAACAGCTATTACCTTCTAAGACATGCAGAAGAAGGTTCTTGTGAGCTCGGGGAAGAAATAATCAGATGTCATATTCATTCAACGTTAGGGGAAAAAGAAAAAATCACAGTTTCTATGGTATTTAAGTAAAAGGAGAAAGCATTTTAATATAACAGGTAGCTGGCGGGACTGTGAAAACAGATGCCAGTGATAAAAAAGGA
>SJYW01020889.1:0-27435 GCA_006410735.1 Raphicerus campestris | reverse complement strand
CCTGTATCCGCTCGACAGGGACCCGGACACTGTGACTGCAGTTGGGGAGGAAAGCGGCCATGCACGTCTCCAGGCGAGAGGAGACCTGACTCCCTTGTAGGGGCTCTAGCAAAAACCCAAGACCTTTGTCAGCAGGGGCGAGGCAGCTCAGGCTCAAGCTTCAGCACCAAACCAGGCCTGAGGACCCGGCGACGACTGGGGATGAATCCCCAGCGGTGCCTCGCAAATCGCTCGGAAACTGTACTCTCCTGTGGCCAAAAGCACTGGTTTCTGAGGTCCCATCGTAACTCGATAGGACCCCACCAGCACTAGAGAAAAACCAGAAATTCNTCCCCAGCGGTGCCTCGCAAATCGCTCGGAAACTGTACTCTCCTGTGGCCAAAAGCACTGGTTTCTGAGGTCCCATCGTAACTCGATAGGACCCCACCAGCACTAGAGAAAAACCAGAAATTCCTCCCCTGTAGGTCAAGTGAGGCCCTTGTCCACTGCAGGGTCCCGGGGGAATTCACCCGTTCCCTCTTGGACCTCAAAGTGCTCCTTCACACCCTTGCTGTGACCCAAGAATTTCCCCGCCCCACAAGTCCCCACTCTAGAGGACCTCCGAGGGTCCCACTCCAACTCAAGAGGAAATCTATTTTCCCATGCTCAGCTTCAGATGAGGGGCCCTTTCATTGCTCCGGCAGGCCAGGTTTCACGCTGTTCCCCTCTCATGTCAAGAGGAGGTACTCGCACCTGGAGAGTCAAGAGGAGACTCACAGTTTGGGCCACCATTACCCAAGATCCCCAAATGCCTCGTCCACTCCAGATGAACTTAACTGCCCTGCAGTGCCTCGACTGTCACCCCAAGACTCGCCTCCGGCACACTGGCACCTGTGATACCCCTGGGGTACCTCGAGTGCAAGCCACTGATCCCTGTATCCCCTTGACAGGAACCTGGAAACTGTTGCTGCACTTGAAATTAAAGTAGCTGTGCACGTCTTCAAGAGAGACGAGGCCTGACTCCCCTGTGAGGGCTCCAGGGGAACCCCAAGACCTATGTCAGCATGGGCGAGGAAAGCATAGGCTCGGGCCTCAGCACCAGACGAGGACTGAGGTCCCGGCGACGTCTCGGGAGGAATCCCCAGAGGTGCCTCGCAACTAACATGGTGAGTGGCCTCTCCTGAGGCCACAACGGCGGTTCCTTGGGTCCCCGTCATAACTGGAGAGGACCTCGCTGCAACTCGAGAAAAACCATAAGCTTCTCCCCTGCAGGGAGGGTGAATCCCTTGTCCACTGCAACATCTCGGGGGAAATCATCCCTTCCCTTTTGGACCTCAAAAGTCTCCTTCATTCCCTTTTTGTAACCTAGGAAGTTATCCGCCCCAACTGTCCCCACTCGAGAGGAACCCCAAGGATTCCGCCAAGACTCAAGAGGAGCCAGTTTTTCCCCTGCTGAGCTCCAGATGATGGGCCCTTTCCCTGCCCCATCTGGAAAGATTTTGCGGTGTTCCCCTCGCATGCCAAAAGGAGGTGCTCACACCTTGATAGTCGGGAGGATCTCACAGTTTGGGCCACCATTCCCCAAGACCACCAAATGCCTCGGGCACTCCAGATGAAACGGACTGCGCTGCACTGCCTCGACTGTCACCACGAGGCTCGACTCCTGCACACTGGCACGTCTGACAGCCCAGTGGTACCTCGAGAGCAAGCCTCAGACCTCTGTATCCACTTGACAGGGACCCGGACACTGTTTCTGCAGTTGGGGAGGAAAGCGGCCGTGCACATCTCCAGTTGAGAAGAGGCATGACTCCCCTGTGGGGGCTCCAGCAGAAACCCAAGAACTATGTCAGCATGGGCGAAGCAAGCTCAGGCTCCATTTTCAGCACCGGACCAGAACTTAGGATCCGGCGACGACTGGGGATGAATCCCTATAGGCGCCTCACACATCCCTCGGAGACTGTCCTCTCCTGTGGCCACAAGGGCGACTTTCTGGGGTCCCGTGGTACCTCAACAAGACCCCACCGGGAGTCGAGAAAACCAGAAACTTCTCTCCTACAGGTGGAGTGAGGCCCTTGTCCGTGGGCGCATCTCAGGGGAAATCACCCCATCCCACCTAGACCTCGAAAGGCTCCTTCACACCCTTTTTATGACCAAAGAATTTCCCCGTCCAATTCATCCCCACTCGAGAGGAACCCCGAGGGTCCTGCCAAGACTCAAGAGGAGCCCCATTTCCCCTGCTGAGCTCCAGATGACAGGCCCTTTCCCTGCTCTGTCGGGAAAGTTTTCACGGCTCTCCCCTGGCATCCCAAGAAGAGGTGCTTGACTGAGGAGAGACAGGACGAGCCTGAGGGGTCGGTCCATCATTCCAAAGACCTCCAAATGACACATCGATTCCTGATGAATGTCACTCCCCTGCACGTCCTGGACTGTCACCCTGAGACTGGACTCCCGACACACTGGCAAGTGTGAGAGCCCTGTGGTACCTCGAGGGCAAGCCACAGATCCCTATTTCAGCTCGAAGGGGTGCTGGACACTTCTGCTGCAGATGGGGAGGAACCGGCCGTGCACAACTCCAGGCGAGATGAGGCCTGACTCCCCTGTGGGAGCTCCAGGGGAACCCCAAGACCTAGGTCAACATGGCGAGGCAAGCTCAGGCTGCGGCCTCAGCACCAGACGAGGCCTGGGGACCCGACAACAACTGGGGAGGAATACCCAGTGGCAACTCTCAAGGAGACTGGCCTCTCATGAGGCCACAGGGGCGGGTCTCTGTGGTCCCCGTCGTAATTCGAGAGGACCCCGCCGCAACTCGAGAAAAACCAGAGGCTTCTCTCATGCAGGCAGAGTGAGGCCCTTGTCCACTGCGGCATCCTGGGGGAAATTACCCATTCCTTCTTGGAACTCGAAATGCTCCTTCACACCCTTGCTGTGACCCAAGAGGTTTCCCGCCCTACCCATCTCCACTCGAGATGAACACTGAGGGTCCCACCACGACTCAAGAGCAGCTCCATTTTTCCATGCTCAGCTCCAGATGAGGGGACCTTTCCCTGCTGAATCGGGAAAGGGTTCCCGGCTCTCCCCTCACATCCCAAGAGGAGGCCCTCCCACCAGGCAAGTCCAGAGGAGCCTCAGGTGTCTGGTCACATTTCCCCAGAACGTCAAATGCCTCGTCCACTCCAGATGAACCTGACTGCCCTGCACTGCCTCGACTGCCTCCCTGAGGCTCGACTGCCAACACACTGGCACTGGTGATAGCCCTGGGGTACCTCGAGGGCAAGCCACAGATCCCTTTGTCTGTTCGATGGAGAGCTGGAACGGCTGCTGCACCGTGAAGTAAAGCAGTCCTGCAAGTCTATGGGCGAGACTAGGCCTGACTCCACTGAGGGGGCTCCAGGGGAACCTCAAAACCTACGTAAGCTCGGGTCAAGAAAGCTCAGTCTCCGACCTCGGCACCAGAATGGGACTGAGGACTTTGCGACACTTGGGAAGAATCCGAGATGCACCTCGCCCCTCTCACGGGGACTGGCCTCTCCTGGGGCCACAGGGGTGGGTCCCGGGGCCTTGTCAAAAATTGAGAGGACCCCTCTGCAACTCGGAAAAAAAAAAAAACCGGACAATTCCCTCCAGGCGGCGAGAGGCCTTGTCCAATGTGACATCTCGGGGGAATTCACCCCTTCCCTCTTGGACCTCGAGAGGCCCCTTCACACCCTTGCTGTGACACAAGAAGTTAACCGCCCCACCCGTCCCCCCTCGAGAGGAATCCCAAGGGTCCCGCCAAGACTCAAGAGGAGCCCCGTTTTCCCCTGCTGAGCTCCAGATGAGGGGCCCTTCCCTGCTCCATCAGGAAAGGATTGGCGGTGTTCCCCTCGCATGTCAAAGGAGGTGCTCACACCCGCATATTTGGGAGGAGTCTCACAGTTTGGGCCACCATTCCCCAAGACCCCCAAATGCCTCGTCCACTCCAGATGAACCTGACAGCCCAGCACTGCCTCGACTGTCACCCCGAGGCTCGAGTCCAGCACATTGGCACGTGTCACAGCGCTGGGGTACCTCGAGGGCAAGCCACTGATCCTTGTGTCCGCTCGACAGGGAACCGGACACTGTTGCTGCAGTTGGCGAGGTAAGCTGCTGTGCATATCTCCAGGTGAGACGAGGCCTGACTCCACTGTGGGGGCTGCAGGGAAACCCTAAGACCTATGTCAGCATGGGCGAGGCAAGCACAGGCTCCGGCCTCAGCAACAGATGTGGACTGAGGACTCGGGGACGTCTGGGGAGGAATCCCCAGAGGTGCCTCGCAACTCGCAAGGTGACTGGCCTCTCCTGAGGCCACAGCAGCGGGTCCCTGGGGTCCCCGCCCTAACTCGAGAAAAACCGGAATCTTCTCCCCTGCATGCATGGTATTGCCCTTGTCCGCTTCGGCATCTGAGGAAAATTCACCCCGTCCCTCCTGGACCTCGAAAGGCTTTTCACACCCTTGCTGTGACCCAAGAAATTCCCCGCCCCATCCGTCCCCACTGGAGACGAACCCCAAGGGTCCCGCCAAGACTTGAAAGGAGCCAATTTTTCCCCTGCTGAGCTCCAGATGATGGGCCCTTTCCCTGCCCCATTGGGAAAGGTTTTGTGGTGTTCCTCTTGCATGCCAAGAGGAGGTGCTCACACCTTGATAGTCGGGAGGATCTCACAGTTTGGGTCACCATTCCCCAAGAGCACCAAATGCCTAGGCCACTCCAGATGAAACGGACTGTGCTGCACTGCCTCAACTGTCACCATGAGGCTCGACTCTGGCACACTGGCACATCTGACAGCCCAGTGGTACCTCGAGAGCAAGCCACAGATCCCTGTATCCGCTCGACAGGGACCTGGACACTGTTTCTGCAGCTGGGGAGGAAAGCGGCCATGCACATCTTCAGGTGAGACGAGGCATGACTCCCCTGTGAGGGTTCCAGCGGAAACCCAAGAACTATGTCAGCATGGGCGAAGCAAGCTCAGGCTCCATCTGCAGCACCGGACCAGAACTTAGGATCTGGCAACGACTGGGGATGAATCCCCATAGGCGCCTTGCACATCGCTCGGAGACTGTCCTCTCCTGTGGCCACAAGGGCGACTTTCTGAGGTCCCGTCGTAACTTGACAGGACCCCACCGGGAGTCGAGAAAACGAGAAACTTCTCCCCTGCAGATGGAGTGAGGCCCTTGTCCCCAGGGGCATCTCGGGGGAAATCACCCTAGCCCTCCTAGATCTCGAAAGGCTCCTTCACACTCTTTTTATGACCAAAGAATTTCCCCGTCCGACCCATCCCTACTCGAGAGGAACCCCGAGGGTCCTGCCAAGACTCAAGAGGAGCCCCATTTCCCCTGCTGAGCTCCAGATGACAGGCCCTTTCCCTGCTCTGTCGGGAAAGTTTTCACGGCTCTCCCCTGGCATCCCAAGAAGAGGTGCTTGACTGAGGAGAGCCAGGATCAGCCTCAGGGGTCAGTCCATCATTCGAAAGACCTCCAAATGACACATCGATTCCTGATGAACATCACTCCCCTGCACATGCTCGACTGTCACCCTGAGACTCGACTCCCGACACACTGGCAAGGGTGAGAGCCCTGTGGTACCTCGAGGGCAAGCCACAGATCCCTGTTTCCGCTCGAAGGGGTGCTGGACACTTCTGCTGCAGATGGAGAGGAACCGGCCATGCACGACTCCAGGCGAGACGAGGCCTGACTCCCCTGTGGGAGCTCCAGGGGAACCCCAAGACCTAGGTCAGCATGGCGAGGCAAGCTCAGGCTGCGGCCTCAGCACCAGATGAGCCCTGGGGACCCGACAACAACTGGGGAGGAATACCCAGTGGCAACTCTCAAGGAGACTGGCCTCTCATGAGGCCACAGGTGTGGGTCTCTTGTGTCCCCGTCGTAACTCGAGAGGATCCCGCTGCAACTCAAGAAAAACCAGAACCTTCTCCCTTGCAGGCAGAGTGCGGGCCTTGTCCACTGCAGCATCCCGGGGGAAATCACCTGTTCCCTTTTGGACCTCAAAATGCTACTTCTCACCCTTGCTGTGACCCAAGAAGTTCTTGCCCCACCCGTCCCCACTGGAGATGAACCCTGAGGGTCCCGCCAAGACTCAAGAGGAGCACCGTTTTGCCCTGCTGAGCTCCAGATGTGGGGCCCTTTTTCTGTTCCATTGGGAAAGGTTTTGCGGTGTTCCCTTCACATCTCAAGAGGTGGACCTCACACCTGGATAGTTGGGAGGAGGCTCACCCGTTGGGCCACCGTTCCCCAAGACCCCCAAATGCCTCATCCACTCCAGATGAACCTGCCTGCCCAGCACTTCCTCTACTGTCACCCCGAGGCTCGACTGCAGCACACTGGCATGTGTGACAGCCCTGGGCTACCTCGAGGGAAAGCCACAGATCCCTGTATCAGCTTGACAGGGACCCAGACACTGTTGCTGCAGTTGGGGAGGAAAGCAGCCGTGCAAGTCTCCAGGCGAGATGAGGACTAATTCCCCTGTTGGAGCTCCATGGGAACCCCAAGACCTAGGTCAGCATGGGCAAGGCAAGCTCAGGCTGCAGCGTCAGCACCAGTCGAGGACTGGGGAACCGGCTATGACTGGGGAGGAATACCCAGTGGCAACACGCTCGGAGTCTGGGCTCTCCTGAGGCCACAGGGGCGGGTCCCTGGGGTCCCCTTCATAAGTCGAGAGGACCCCGTCACAACTAGAGAAAAACCAGAAGCTCCTCCCTTGCAGGCGGAGTGATACCCTTGTCCACTGCGGTGTCCCGTGGGAAATCACCCCTTCCCTCTTTGACCTCGAAATGCTCCTTTACACCCTTGCTTTGACCAAAGAAGTTCCCCGCCCCACGCGTCCACTCTCGAGAGGACCGCCGAGGGTCCCGGCGTGACTCAAGAGGACCTCCATTTTCACATGCTCACCTCCAGATGAGGGGCCCTTTCCCTGTTCCATCGGGAAAGGGATCCCGGCTCTCCCCTCGCATCCCAAGAGGAGGCCCTCACACCAGGCGAGTCCAGAGGAGGCTCAGGTGTCTCGTCATCTTTCCCCAAGACCCCCAAATGGGTATTCCACTCCAGATGAACCTGACTGCCCTGCACTGCCTTGTCTGCCTCCCCGAGGCTCGACGCCAGCGCAATGGCACGTGTGATAGTCCTGGGATACCACCAGGGCAAGCAACAGATCCCTTTGTCCCTTCGACAGAGAGCCGGACATGGATCCTGCACCCTGGAGCAAAGCGGCCCTTCACGTCTATGGGCGAGATGTGGCCTGACTACCCTGAGGGGGGTCCAGAGGAACCCCAAGACCTATGGAGGCACGGGTGAGGAAAGCTCAGGCTCTGGCCTCAGCACCAGAATGGGACTGAGGACTTGGCGCCACTGGGGAAGAATCGCCAAATGTGCCTCACCCCTCATACGGAGACTGGCCTCTCCTGGAGCAACAAGATTGTGTCCCTGGCGCCCTGTCATAACTTGAGAGGACTGCTCCACGACTCGAAAAAACCAGACACTTCCCTGCAGGTGGGGAGAGGCCCTTGTCCAATGTGGCATCTCGGGGGAATTCACCCCTTCCCTCTTGGACCTCAAAAGGCACCTTCACACCTGTGCTGTGACCCAAGAAGTTCCACGTCCTACACGTCCCCACTCGAGAGGAACCCCGAGGGTCCCGCCAAGATTCAAGAGCAACCCCGTTTTCCCCAGCTGAGCTCAAGATGATGGGCCCCTTCCCTGCTCTGTCGGGAAAGGTTTGGCGGTGTTCCCCTTGCATGTCAAAGGAGGTACTCGCACCTGGAGAGTTGGGAGGAGTCTCACAGTTTTGTCCACCATTCCCCAAGACCCCCAAATGCCTCGTCCACTTCAGATGAAACTGACTGCCCTCCACTGCCTCAACTGTCACCCTGCACTCGACTCCGGCACACTGGCACGTTTTTACAGCACTGGGGGACCTCGAGGGCAAGCCACAGATCTCTGTGTCTGCTCGAAGGGGTGCTGGACACTTCTGATGCAGATGGGGAGGAAGGCGGCCGTGCACGTCACCAGGCAAGACGAGGCCTAACTCCCCTTCAGAGCTCCAGGGGAACCCCAAGACCTAGGTCAGCATGGGTGGGGCAAGCTCAGGCTGCAGCCTCAGCATCAGACGAGGCCTGGGGACCTGGCGACGACTGGGGAGGCAACTCCCCAACTCCGTGGCAACTCGCACGGAGACTGGCCTCTCCTGAGGCGATAGGGGCGGGTCTCTGGGGTCCCCGTCGTAACTCGAGAGGACCTTGCCACTACTTGAGATAAACCAGAAGCTTCTCGCTTGCAGGCGGTGTGAGGCCCTTGTACACTGTGGCGTCCCACTGTAAATCACCTGTTCAATATGGACACTCGAAATGCTCCTTCACACCCTTTCTGTGTCCCAAGAAGTTCCCTGCCCCACCCATCCCCACTCGAGAGGACCGCCGAGAATCCCACCACAACTCAAGAGGAGTTCCATTTTCCCTTGCTCAGCTCCAGATGAGGGACACTTTCCCAGCTCCATTGGGAAAGGGTTCCTGGCTCTCCCCTCATATCCCAAAAGCAGGCCCTCACACAAAGCAAGTCCAGAGGACCCTCAGGTCTCTTCTGACCTTTCTGCAAAAACCCAAATGCCTCGTCGACTCCAGACTAAGCTGACTAACCTGCACTGCCTCAACTGCCTCCCCAAGGCTCGACTGCCAGCACCCTGGCACATGTGATAACACGGGGGTACCTCCAGGGCAAGCCAGAGATCGCTTTGTTCCTTCGATGGAGAGCCGGACACGGCTGTTGCACCGTGGAGTAAAGCGGCCCTGCATGTCTATGGGTGAAAGGAGGCCTGACTCGTCTATGCAGGTTCCAGGCGTACACGAAGATCTATGTCAGCATGGGCGAGGCAAGCACAGGCTCAGGATTAAGCACCAGACAAGGACTGAGGACCCGGCGATGTCTCGGGAGGAATCCCACAGGTGCCTTGAAACTCACATGGAGACTGGCCTCTCCTGAGGCCACAGCAGCCGGTCCATAGGGTCCACGTCGTAACTCGAGAGGACCCGCCGCAACTCGAGAAAAACCAGTAGCTTCTCCCCTGCATGGAGGGTGAGTCCCCGGTCCGCTGCAGTATCTCGTTGGAAATGACCCTTTTCCTCTTGGACCTCGAAATGCTCTTTCCCACCCTTGTTGTGGACCTTGAAATGCTGTTTCACACCCTTGCTGTGATCCAGGAAGTTTCCCACCCCATACGTCCCCAATCGAAAGGACTACCGAGGGTTCCGCCGTGGCTCAAGAGAAGCTCCATTTTCTCATGCTGAGCTTCAGATGAGGGGCCCTATCCCTGCTCCATCAGGAAAGGGTTCCCGGCACTCCCCTTGCATCCCAAGAAATGGCCTCGCATCCGAAGTGTTGGGAGGAGCTGCAGGTGACCGACCACCACTCCCCAAGATCCCCAAATGCCTCGTTCACTCCAGATGAGCATGACTGCCCTGCACTGTCTCGAGTGTCACCCCGAGGCTCGACTCCCAACACACTCGCATGTGGAACAGTCCTAGGGTACGTAGATGGCAAGCCACAGATCCATGTGTCCACTTGACTGGGAGCCGGTACTGTCACTGCAGTTGGGGAAGAAAGATGCCGTGCAAGTCTCCAGTCGAGACGAGGCCTGACTCCCCTGTGGGTCTCCAGAGTAACCTCAAGACCTATGAAAGCATGAGTGAGGAAATCTCAGGCTCCAATCTCAGCATAAGATGAGGACTGAGGACCCGGCCCTGACTGGGGAGGAATCCCTGGATGCGCCTCACAACTCGCACTGAGAATGGCCTCTCCTGAGGATTCAGGGGCAGATCCCTGGGTTCCCCGTCGTAACTCAAGAGGACCCGGCTGCAACTCGAGAAAAACAGAAGCTTCTCCCCTTCAGGCGTGTTGTGGCCCTTGTCCTCAACGGCATCTCAGGGGAATTCACCCCGTCCCTCGTGGACCTCGAAAGGCTCCTTCACACCATTGCTGTTACCCAAGAACTTCCCCGCCCCACCAGTCCGCACTCGAGAGGAACCCCAAGGGTCCCGTCAAGACACAATTGGAGCCCTGTTTTCCCCTGCTGAGCTTCAGATGAGGGGCCCTTGCCCTGCTCCATCGGGAAAGGTTTCACGGTGTTCCCCTCGCATCCCAACAGGAGGTGCTCCCACCTGGAAAGTCGGGAGGAGTCTCACAGGTTAGGTCACCATTCCCCAAGACCCCCAAATGCCTCGTCCACTTCAGATGAACCTGACTGCCCTGCACTGCATCGTCTGTAACGCCGACGCTCGACTCCTGCACACTAGCATGCGTTACAGCCCTAGGGTACCTCGAGAACAAGCCATAGATCCCTGTATCTGCTCGACAGGGACCCAGAAACTGTTACTGCAGTTGGGAAGCAAAGCGGACGTGCACGTCTCCAGTCGAGATGAAGCCTGACTCCCCTCTGCGAGCTCCAGGGGAAGCCCAATACAAATGTCAGCACAGGCGAGGCAATCTCAGGCTGCAGCCTCAGCACCAGAAGGGGCTTGAGGACTTGGTGCCACTGGGGTGGAATCTCCAGATGTGCCTCGCCCGTCGCACAGAGACTGGCTTATCCTGGGGCCACAGGGGCGGATCCCTGTGGCCCCAGTCCTAACTGGAGAGGACTCCGTGGCAACTCAAGAAAAACCAGAAGCTTCACCCTTGCAGGCGGAGTGAGGCGCTTGTCCTCTCCGTTGTCCCAGGGGAAATCACCCGTTCCCTCTTGGAACTCAAAATGCTCTTTCACACCCTTGCTGTGACCCAAAAAGTTCCCCTTCCCACACGTTGCCAATCAAGAGGACCCCCGAGGGTCCTGCTGGGCCTCAAGAGAAGCTCCATTTTCCCATGCTCAGCACCTGATGAGGGGCTCTTTCCCGGCTCCATCAGGAAAGGTTTCCCGGTTCTCTCATGGCATCCCAAGTGGAGGCACTCACACCAGGCGAGTCCAGAGAAGCCTCAGGCATCGGGTCACATTTCAGCAATACCACCTAATACCTAGTCCACTCCAGATGAATCTGACTGTCCTGCACTGCCTCGACTGTCACCCCGTGGCTCGATTATGGCACACTAGCATGTGTGATAGCCCTGGGGTATCTCGAGGTAAAGCCACTGATCCCTGTATCCGCTCGACAGGGACCCATACACTGTTGCTGCTGTTGGGGAGGAAAGCGGCTGTGCACGTCCCCAGGAGAGACGAGGCCTGACTCCCCTATGGGGGCTCCAGGGGTACCCTAAGCCCTATGTCAGCATGGGCGAGGCAAGCACAGTCTCCGGCCTCAGCACCAGACGAGGACTGAGGACCCTGCGAAATCTCAGGAGGAATCCGAACAGGTGCCTCGCAACTCGCATGGAGACTGGCCTTTCCTGTGGCCACAGTGGAGGTTCCCTGGGGTCCCCATCGTAATGCGAGGGACCCCGCCGCAACTCGAGAAAAACCAGAAGCTTCTCCCCTTCAGGGAGGTTGAGTCCCTTGTCCACTGCAGCATCATGGGGTAAATCACCCCTTCCCTCTTGGACCTCGAAAGGCTCCTTCATACCCTTGTTTTGACATAGGAAGTTCCATGCCCCAACCGTTCCCACTCGAGAAAAACCCCGAGGGTCCTGTCGTGACTCAAAAGGAGCCCCGTTTTCCCCTGCTGAGCTCCATATTAGGGGCCTTTTCCCTGCTCCATTAAGAAAGTTTTTGCGGCTCTCTGCTCGCATCCCAAGAGGTGGCCTCCCATCAGGAGAGTTGGGAGGAGCCTCAGGTGTCCAACCACCACTCCCCAACGTCCCCAAATGCCTCGTCCAATCCAGATGAACATTACTGCCCTGCACTGCCTCGACTGTCACCCAAAGGCTCGATTCCCAACACACTGGCACGTCAGACAGCACTGGAGTACATCGATGGCATGCCCCAGATCCCTGTGTCCGCTTTACAGGGAGCCAAACACTGCCGTTGCAGTTGTGGAAGAAAGAGGCCGTGCAAGTCTCCAGGCGAGAAGAGGCCTGAATCCCCTGTGGGGGGCCCCAGAGTAACCTCAAGACTTATGGAAGCATGAGCGAGGAAATCTTAAGCTCCGACCTCAGCACCAGACGAGGACTGAGGACCCAGCGATGACTGGGGAGGAATCCCAAGAGGCGCCTCTCAACTCGCTCAGAGAATGGCCTCTCCTGAGGATACAGGTTCAGGTCCCTGGGGTCCCCGTTGTAACTCGAGAGGACCCTGCCAAAACTCAAGAAAAACCAGAAGCTTCACCCTTGCAGGCGGAGTGAGGCTCTTGTCCGCTGCAGTGTTCCGGGGGAAATCACCCGTTCCATCTTAGACCTCGAAATGCTCTTTCACACCCTTGCTGTGAACCAAGAAGTTCCCCACCCCATACGTCCCCAGTTGAGAGGACCGCCGAGGGTCCCGCTGTGACTCAATAAGAGCTCCATTTTCCCCTGCTGAGCACCAGATGAGGGGCCCTTTCCCTGCTCCATCGTTAAAGGGTTCCCAGCACCCCTCTCGCATTCCAAGTGGAGGCAATCACACCAGGCAAGTCCAGAGGAGCCTCAGGTGTCGGGTCACATTTCCGCAAGACCCCCAAATGCCTAGTCCACTCCAGATGAATCTGACTGTCCTGCACTCCCTCGACTGTCACCCTGAGGCTCGAATCTGGCACACTGGCACCTGTGATAGCCCTGGGGTACCTCGAGGTCAAGCCACTGACCTTGTATACGCTCGACATGGACCCGGACACTGTTGCCACAGTTGGGGAGGAAAGCGGCTGTGCAGGTCCCCAGGTGAGGCAAGGCCTGACTCCCCTATGGGGCCTCCAGGGGAACACCAAGACCTCTGTCACCATAGGTGAGGAAAACACAGGCTCTGGCCTCAGCACCAGATGGTAACTGAAGACCCGGTGACATCTCGGGATGAATCCCCAAAGGTGCTTCGAAACTTGCATGGAGACTGGCCTCTCCTGAGGCCACAGCAGCGGGCCCCTGAGGTCCCTGTCATAACTCGAGGGGCCCTTTCCCTGCTCCATCGTTAAAGGGTTCCCAGCACCCCTCTCGCATTCCAAGTGGAGGCAATCACACCAGGCAAGTCCAGAGGAGCCTCAGGTGTCGGGTCACATTTCCGCAAGACCCCCAAATGCCAAGTCCACTCCAGATGAATCTGACTGTCCTGCACTCCCTCGACTGTCACCCTGAGGCTCGAATCTGGCACACTGGCACCTGTGATAGCCCTGGGGTACCTCGAGGTCAAGCCACTGACCTTGTATACGCTCGACATGGACCCGGACACTGTTGCCACAGTTGGGGAGGAAAGCGGCTGTGCAGGTCCCCAGGTGAGGCAAGGCCTGACTCCCCTATGGGGCCTCCAGGGGAACACCAAGACCTCTGTCACCATAGGTGAGGAAAACACAGGCTCTGGCCTCAGCACCAGATGGTAACTGAAGACCCGGTGACATCTCGGGATGAATCCCCAAAGGTGCTTCGAAACTTGCATGGAGACTGGCCTCTCCTGAGGCCACAGCAGCGGGCCCCTGAGGTCCCTGTCATAACTCGAGGGGCCCTTTCCCTGCTCCATCGTTAAAGGGTTCCCAGCACCCCTCTCGCATTCCAAGTGGAGGCAATCACACCAGGCAAGTCCAGAGGAGCCTCAGGTGTCGGGTCACATTTCCGCAAGACCCCCAAATGCCAAGTCCACTCCAGATGAATCTGACTGTCCTGCACTCCCTCGACTGTCACCCTGAGGCTCGAATCTGGCACACTGGCACCTGTGATAGCCCTGGGGTACCTCGAGGTCAAGCCACTGACCTTGTATACGCTCGACATGGACCCGGACACTGTTGCCACAGTTGGGGAGGAAAGCGGCTGTGCAGGTCCCCAGGTGACACTAGGCCTGACTCCCCTATGGGGCCTCCAGGGGAACCCCAAGACCTAGGTCAGCATGGGCGAGGCAAGCACAGGCTCGGGCCTCAGCACCAGACGAGGACTGAGGACCTTGCGACATCTCGAGAGGAATCACTACAGGTGCCTCGCACCTCGCATGGAGACGGGCCTCTCCTGAGGCCACAGCGGTGGATCGCTGGGGTCCCGTCAAAACGCGAGAGGACTCCGACACAACTCGAGAAAAACCAGAAGATTCTCCCCTGCAGGGAGGGTGAGTCCCTTGTCCACTGCTGCAACCCTGGGGAAATCACCCCTTCCAACTTGGACCTAGGAAAGCTCCATCTTTCCCTTGTTGTGACCTAGGAAGTTCCACGAACCCATCGTTCTCACACGAGAGGAAACCGGAGGGTCCCGCTGCAACTCAAGAAGAGACCCGTTTCCCCTGCTGAGCTTCAGATGAGGGAACCTTTCCCTGCTCTGTGGGGAAAGGTTTCGCTGTCTTCCCCTCGATTCCCAAGAGGAGGTGCTAGCACCTGGAAAGTCGGGAGAAGTCTTATAGGTTGGGCCACCATTCCCCAAGACCCCCAATTGCTCGTCCAGTTCAGATGAACTTGACTGCCCTGCACTGCCTCAACTGTAAATGCAAGGCTAGACTCCTGAACACGGGCATGGGTGATAGCCCTTGGGTAACTCGAGCCCAAGCCATAGATCCCTATATCCGCTCAACAGGGACCCGGACACTGTTACTGCAGTTGAGAAGAAAGCGGCCGTGTACATCTCCAGTCGAGACGAGGCCTGACTCCCCTCTGCGGGCTCCAGGGGAAGCCCAATACAAATGTCAGCACAGGCGAGGCAATCTCAGGCTGCACCCTCAGCACCAGAAGGGGACTGAGGACTTGGCCCCACTGGGGAGAAATCTCTAGATATGCCTCGCCACTCACAGGGAGACTGGCCTATCCTGGGGCCACTGGAGTGGATCGCTCTGGTCCCCATCGTAACTCGAGAGGACCCCGCCGCAACTCGTGAAGACTAGAAGCTTCACCCTTGATGGCAGAGTGAGGTCCTTGTCTGCTGCGGCGTCCCGGGGGAAATCACCCATTCCCTCTTGGACCTCGAAATGCCCTTTCACACCCTTGCTGTGACCCAAGAAGATCCCAGTCCTACACATCCCCTCTAGAGAGGAACGCCGTGGGTACCACTGCGACACAAGAGGAGCTCCATATTCACAAGTTCAGCTCCAGATAAGGGGCCCTTTCTCTGCTCCATCGTTAAAGGGTTCCCAGCTCTCCCCTCGAATCCCAAGTGGAGGCACTCACACCAGGTGAGTCCAGAGAAGCCTCAGGCTTTGGGTAACATTTTCGCAAGACCCTCAAATGCCTAGTCCACACCAGATGAATCTGACTGTCCTGCACTACCTCGACTGTCACCCCGAGGCTAGACTCCGTCACACTGGCACGTTTGATAGCCCTGGGTTACCTCGAGGTCAAGCCACTGATCCCTGTATCCGCTCGACAGGGAACCAGACACTGTTGCTGCAGTTGGGGAGGAAAGCGGCTGTGCACGTCCCCAGGTGAGGCAAGGCCTGACTCCCCTATGGGGCCTCCAAGGGAACACCAAGATCTCTGTCACCATAGGTGAGGAAAGCACAGGCTCCGGCCTCAGCACCAGACGGGGACTGAAGACCCGGTGACATCTCGGGAGGAATCCCCAAAGGTGCTTCGAAACTCGCATGGAGACTGGCTTCTCCTGAGGCCACAGCAGCGGGCCCCTGAGGTCCCTGTCGTAACTCGAGAGGACCCCGCCTCAACTCGAGAAAAACCAGAAGCTTCTCCACTGCAGGGAAGGTGAGTCCCTTCTTCGCTGCAGCATCTCGGGGGAAATCAATCATTCCTTTTGACCTCAAAAAGCTCTTTCATACCCTTGTTGTGACTGAGGAAGTTTCCCGCCCCAAACGTCCCCACTCGAATGGAACTCCTAGGTTCCTGCCACGACTCAAGAGGTGCTCCGTTTTCCCATGCTGAGCTCCAATTGAGGGGCCCTTTCCCTGCTCCATTGGAAAGGTTTTCCAGCACTCCTGTCACATGGCAAGAGGTGTTCTCCCATCAGGAGAGTCGGGAGGAGCCTCAGGTGTCCGACCACCACTCCCCAAGATCCCCAAATGCCTCTTCCACGCCAGATGAACATGACTGTCCTGCACTGTCTCGATTGTCCCCCCGAGGGTCGACTCCCAACACACTGGCTCGTGAGACAGCTCTCGAGTACCTCGATGGCAAGCCATAGATCCCTGTGTCCGCTTAACTGGGAGCAGGACACTGCCACTGCAGTTGGGGAAGAAAGCCCGTGCAAGTCTCCAGGCGAGAAGAGGCCTGACTCCCCTGTGGGTGCTCCAGAGTAATCACAAGACCTATGAAAGCATGAGCGAGGAAATCTCAGGCTCCAACCTCAGCACCAGACGAGGTGAGGACCCAGCGATGACTGGAGAAGAATCCCCAGAGGCGCCTCGCAACTCGCACTGAGAATGGCCTCTCCTGAGGATACAGGGGCGGATCCCTGGGGTCCCTGTCATAACTTGAGAGGACACCGTCGCAACTGGAGAAAAACTGGAAGATTCTCCCCTGCAAGCAAGGTGTGTCCCTTGTCTGCAATACATTTCAGAGGAATTCACCTCGTCCCTCGTGGACCTGGAAAGGCTCCTTCACACACTTGCTGTGACACAAGAAGTTCCCCGCCCCACCTGTCCCCAATCGAGAGGAACCCAAGGGTCCCACTAAGACTCAAGAGGATCCCCGTTTTCCCCTGCTGAGCTCCAGATGAGAGGCCCTTTCCCTGCTCCAATGGGAAAAGTTTTGCAGTGTTCCCCTCACATCCAAAGAGAAGGTGCTTGCCCCTGGAAAGTTGGGAGGAGTCTCACATTTTGGGACACCATTGCCCAAGACTCCCAAATGCGGGGTCCACTTCAGATGAACCTGAATGCCCTGCAATGCCTCGACTGTAACCCTGAGGCTCGACTCCAGCACACTGGCACATGTGCAACCTTAGGGTACCTCGAGTGCAAGCCATAGATCCCAGTATCCGCTCGACAGGACCCGGACACTGTTACTGCAGTTGGGATGGAAAGTGGCCGTGCACGACTCCAGTTGAGACGAGGCCTGATTTCCCTCTGCAGGCTACAGGGGAAGACCAATACAAATGTCAGCACGGGCGAGGCAATCTCAGGCTGCATCCTCAGCACCAGAAGGGGACTGAGGACTTGGCGCCACTGTGGAGGAATTCCCATATGTGCCTCGACCCTCCCACGGAGACTAACCTATCCTGGGGCCACAGGGGCCTATCCCTTCGGTCCCTGTCGTAACTAGAGAGGGCCCCGCAGCAACTCGAGAAAAACCAGAAACTTCACCCTTGCAGGTGGAGTGTGGCCCTTTTCCATTGCGGGGTCCCAGGGGAAGTCATCCGTTCCATCCTCGACCGTGAAATGCTCTTTGACACCCTAGCTGAGACCCACAAACTCCCCAGCCCCACACGTCCTCACTTGAGAGGACCGCCAAGGGTGCCGCGCAACTCAACTGGAGCTCCATTTTCCCATGCTCAGCTCCAGATGAGGGGCCCTTTCCCTGCTCCTATAGGAAAGGGTTCCCAACTCCCCCCTCGAATCCCAAGAGGAGGCGCACACACTAGGCGAGTCCAGAGAAGCCTCAGGCATCGAGTCACATTGTTACAAGACCCCCAAATGCCGAGTCCACTCCAGATGAATCTGACTGTCCTGCACTCCCTCGACTGTCACCCCAAGGCTCGACTCTGGCACACTGGCACGTGTGATATCCCTGGGGTACCTCAAGATCAAGCCACTGATCTCTGTATCCACTCGACTGGGAACCAAAAACTGTTGCTGCAGTTGGGGAAGTAAGAGGCTGTGAACGTCCCCAGGTGAGATGAGGCCTGATTCACCTATGGGGGCCCGGGGAACCAACGACCTATGTCAGCATGGGCGAGGCAAGCACAGGCACCAGCCTCAGCATCAGACGAGGACTGAGGACCTGGCGACATCTTGGCTGGAATCCCCACAGGTGCCTCGCAACTCGTATGGCGACTGGCCTCTCCTCAGGCCCCAGCCGCGGGTCTCTGGGTTCCGGGTCGTAACTTGAAAGGACCCCACCGCAACACGAGAAAAACCAGAAGCTTCTCCCCTGCAGGGAGGGTGAGTCCCTTGTCTGCTGCAGCATCTCGAGGGAAATCGCCAGTTCCCTCAGGGACCTCAGAAGGCTCCTTCATACCCTTGATGTGACCTAGGAAGTTCCCCGCCCCAACCATCCCCACTCGAGAAGAACCCCAAGGATCCCGCCACGACTCAAGAGAAGCCCCGTTTTCCCCTGCTGAGCTCCAGATGAGGGGACCTTTCCCTGCTCTTTTGGGAAAGGTTTTCCGGCACTATCCTCGAATCCTAAGATTTGGCCTCGCATCAGGAGATTTGGGTGGAGCCTCAGGTGTCTGACCACAATTCCCCAAAATCCCCAACTGCCTCATCCACTCCTGATTAACCTGACTGCCCTGCACTGTCTCGACTGTCACCCGAAGTTCGACTGCTGACACACTGGCTCATGTGATAGCTCTGGAGTACCTCGATTGCCAGCTAAAGATCCCTTTGTCCATTCAACTGAGAGCTGGACATGGCTGCTGCACCCTGGAGTAAAGCGGCCCTGCACCTTTATGGGTGAGACGAGGCCTCATTCCCCTGAGGGGGCTCCAGGGGAACTCCAAAACCTACGTAGGCATGGGTGAGGAAATCTCAGGCTCCAGCCTCAGCACCAGAATGGGACTGAAGACTTGGCGCTACTGGAGAAGAATGCCCAGATGTGCCTCGCCCCTGGCACTGAGACTAGTCACTCCAGGGGCCACAGGGTTCAGAACCCTGGNCCCTCGAATCCCAAGAGGAGGCGCACACACTAGGCGAGTCCAGAGAAGCCTCAGGCATCGAGTCACATTGTTACAAGACCCCCAAATGCCGAGTCCACTCCAGATGAATCTGACTGTCCTGCACTCCCTCGACTGTCACCCCAAGGCTCGACTCTGGCACACTGGCACGTGTGATATCCCTGGGGTACCTCAAGATCAAGCCACTGATCTCTGTATCCACTCGACTGGGAACCAAAAACTGTTGCTGCAGTTGGGGAAGTAAGAGGCTGTGAACGTCCCCAGGTGAGATGAGGCCTGATTCACCTATGGGGGCCCGGGGAACCAACGACCTATGTCAGCATGGGCGAGGCAAGCACAGGCACCAGCCTCAGCATCAGACGAGGACTGAGGACCTGGCGACATCTTGGCTGGAATCCCCACAGGTGCCTCGCAACTCGTATGGCGACTGGCCTCTCCTCAGGCCCCAGCCGCGGGTCTCTGGGTTCCGGGTCGTAACTTGAAAGGACCCCACCGCAACACGAGAAAAACCAGAAGCTTCTCCCCTGCAGGGAGGGTGAGTCCCTTGTCTGCTGCAGCATCTCGAGGGAAATCGCCAGTTCCCTCAGGGACCTCAGAAGGCTCCTTCATACCCTTGATGTGACCTAGGAAGTTCCCCGCCCCAACCATCCCCACTCGAGAAGAACCCCAAGGATCCCGCCACGACTCAAGAGAAGCCCCGTTTTCCCCTGCTGAGCTCCAGATGAGGGGACCTTTCCCTGCTCTTTTGGGAAAGGTTTTCCGGCACTATCCTCGAATCCTAAGATTTGGCCTCGCATCAGGAGATTTGGGTGGAGCCTCAGGTGTCTGACCACAATTCCCCAAAATCCCCAACTGCCTCATCCACTCCTGATTAACCTGACTGCCCTGCACTGTCTCGACTGTCACCCGAAGTTCGACTGCTGACACACTGGCTCATGTGATAGCTCTGGAGTACCTCGATTGCCAGCTAAAGATCCCTTTGTCCATTCAACTGAGAGCTGGACATGGCTGCTGCACCCTGGAGTAAAGCGGCCCTGCACCTTTATGGGTGAGACGAGGCCTCATTCCCCTGAGGGGGCTCCAGGGGAACTCCAAAACCTACGTAGGCATGGGTGAGGAAATCTCAGGCTCCAGCCTCAGCACCAGAATGGGACTGAAGACTTGGCGCTACTGGAGAAGAATGCCCAGATGTGCCTCGCCCCTGGCACTGAGACTAGTCACTCCAGGGGCCACAGGGTTCAGAACCCTGGGGCCCCGTCTTAACTTGAGAGAACTCCTCTGCAACTCGAAAAAAACCAGACACTTCCCTGCAGGCGGATAGAGGCCCTTGTCTGGTGTGGCATCTTGAGGGAATTCAGCCCTGCCCACGTGGACCTCGAAAGTCCACTGCACACCCTTGCTGTGAAAAAGAAATACCCCGATCGGCCCATCCCCATTCCAGAGGAAACTCGAGGATCCCGACCATACTCAAGAGGAGCCCTGTTTTCCCCAGATAAGCTCCAGATGAGGGGCCCTTTCCCTGCTCAACCAGGAAAGGTTTCCCAGTGTTTCCCTCGCATGTCAAGAGAAGGTGCTCGCACCTGGAGTGTCGGGAGGAGTCTTACAGTTTGGGCCACCATTCCCCAAGACCCCGAAATGCCTGGTCCACTCCAGATGAACCTGACTGCCCTGCACAGCTTCGACTGTCACCCCAAGGCTCGACTCAGGCACACTGGCACATGTGATAGTCCTGGGGTACCTCAAGGGCAAGCCACTGATCCCTGTATCCGCTCAACAGGGACATGGACACTGTTGCTGCAGTTTGGCAGGAAAGCGGCAGTGCATGTCCCCACATGAGACGAGGCCTGACTCCCCTATGGGGGCTCCAGGGGAACCCAAGACCTATGTCAGCATGGGCAAGGCAAGCAGAGGCTCCGGCCTCAGCACCAGACGAGGACTCAGGACCTGGTGACATCTTGGGAGGAATCCTCACAGGTGCCTCGCCACTCACATGGAGACTGGCCTTCCCTGAGGCCACAGCAGCGGGTCCCTGGGGTCCCCGTCATAACTCGAGAGGACCCCACCGCAACTCGAGAAAAACCAGAAGCTTCACCCTTGCAGGCGTGGTGTGGCTCTTGTCTGCAACGGCATCTCAGGGGAAATCAACCCGTACCTCGTGGACCTCGAAAGGCTTCTTCATTCCCTTGTTGTGACCTATGAAGTTTGCCGCCCCACCAGTCCCCACTCAAGAGGAAACCCTAGGGTCCTGCCATGACTCAAGAGTAGACCCGATTTACCCTGCTGAGCTCCAGATGCGGTGCCCTTTCCCTGCTCCATCGGGTAAGGTTTTCCGGTGCTCCCCTCACACCCCAAGAGGTGGCCTCTAATCAGGAGAGTTGGGAGGAGCCTCAGGTGTCCGACCACTATTTGCCAAGATCCGCAAATGCCTCGTCAACTTCAGATGAACATGACTGCCCTGCACTCTCTCGACTGTCACCCCAAGGCTCGACTCCCAACACATTGGCATGTGAGACAGCCCTGGAATACCTAGATGGCAAGACACAGATCCCTGTTTCTGCTTTACGGGGAGCCGGACACTGCCACTGCAGTTGGGGAAGAAGAGGCCGTACAAGTCTACAAGCGAGAAGAGTTCTGACTCCCCTGTGAGGCCTCCAGAGTAACCTCAAGACCTATGAAAGTATGAGCGAGGAAATCGCAGGCTCCAACCTCAGCACCAGATGAGGACTGAGGATCCGGCGATGACTTGGGAGGTATCCCCGGGGGAGCCGAGCAACTCGGACTGAGATTGGCCTCTTCTCAGGACACAGAGGCGGCTCCCTGGGGTCCACGTCGTAACTCGAGAGGACTCCGCCGCAACTCGAGAAAAACAGGAAGCTTCTCCCCTGCAGACATGGTGTGGCCCTTTTCCGCAACGACATCTCAGGGGCATTCATCCCTTCCCTCATGGACCTCAAAAGCCTCCCTCACACCCTTGCTGTGACCCAAGAAGTTCCCTGCCCCACCCGTCCCCATTTGAGAGGAACCCCAAGGGTCCCGCCAAGACTCAAGAGGAGCCCCGTTTTCCCCTGCTGAGCTCGATGAGGGGCCTTCCCCTGCTCCATTGGGAAAGATTTCGCGGTGTTCCCCTCGATTTCCAAGAGGAGGTGCTTGCACCTGGAAATTCGGGAGCAGTCCCACAGGTTGGGCCCCCATTCCCCAAGACCCCCAATTGCCTCGGCCACTTCAGATGAACATGACTGCCCAGCACTGTCTCGACTTTAACCCCGAGGCTTGACTCCAGCAAACTGGCACGTGTGACAGCCCTAGGGTACCTCGTGCGCAAGCCATAGATTCCTGTATCCGCTCGACGGGGACGCGAACACTGTTAATGCAGTTGGGAAGAAAAGCAGCAGTGCACGTCTCCAGTCGAGACGAGGCCTGACTCCCCTCTGCAGGCTCCAGGGGAAGCCCAATACAAACGTCAGCACGGGTGAGGCAATCTCAGGCTGCAGTCTCAGAAGCAGATGGGGACTGAGGCCTTGGAGCCACTGGGGAGGAATCCTTAGATGTGCCTCGCCACTCGCATGGAGACTGGCATATCCTGGGGCCACAAGGGCGGATCCCTGTGGTCCCCATCATAACCCAAGAGGACCCCACTGCAACTCGAGAAAAACGAGAAGCTTCACCCTTGCAGGTGGAGTGAGTCCCTTGTCCGCTGGGGTCTCCGGGGGAAATCACCCCTTCTCTATTGAACCTCGAAATGTTCTTTCACACCTTTGCTGTTACCCAAGAAGTTCCCCGCCCCACACGTCCCCACTCGAGAGGACTGCCAAGGGTCCCGCCATGATTCAAGAGGAGCTCCATTTTCCCATGTTCAGCTCCAGATGAGGGGCCCTTTCTCTGCTCCATTGGGAAAGGGTTCCTGGCTCCCCGCTTGCATCCCAAGAGGAGGCACTCACACCAGGCGAGTCCAGAGAAGCCTCAGGCGATGCGTCACATTTCAGCAAGACCCCCAAATGCTTAGTCCACTCCAGATGAATCTGACTGTCGTGCACTGCCTCTACTGTCATCCGAGGTTCGACTCCTGCACACTGGCACGTGTGATAGCCCCAGGGTACCTTCAGGTCAAGCCCCTGATTCCTGTATCCGCTCGACTGGGACCCGGACACTGTTTCTTCAGTTGGGGAGGAAAGCGGCTGTGTACGTCTCCAGGTGAAACGAGTGCTGACTCCCCTATGGGGGCTCCAGGGGAACCCCAAGACCTAGGTCAGAATGGGCGAGGAAAGCACAGGCTCCCGCCTCAGCACCAGACGAGGACTGAGGACCCGAATACGTCTCAGGAGGAATCCCCACAGGGTCTCCCAACTCGCATGGAGACTGGCCTCTCCTGAGGCCACAGGGCCAGGTCCCTGGTGTCCCCTTCACAATGCAAGAGGACCCCGCTTCAACTCTAGAAAAACCTGAAGCGTCTCCCCTACATGGAGGGTGAGACCCTTGTCCGCTGAAGCATCTCAGGGGAAATCACCCCTTCCCTCTTGGACCTCGAAAGGCTCCTTCATACCATTTTTGTGACCTAGGAATTTCCCTGCCCCAACTGTCCCAACACGAGAGGAAAACCGAGGGTCCTGCTGCGACTCAAGGGGAGCCCCGTTTTCCCCTGCTGAGCTCCAAGTGAGGGGCCCTTTCCCTGCTCCACCTGGAAAGGTATTCCGGCTCTTCCCTTGCATCCCAAGAGGTGGCCTCGCATCAGGAGATTTGGGAGGATACTCAGGAGTCCGACGACCACTTCCCAAGATCCTTAAATGCCTCGTCCACTACAGATGAACATGACTGCCCTGCACTGTCTCGACTGTCACCCCGAAGCTCGACTCCCAACACACTGGCATGTGAGACATTCCTGGAGTACCTAGATGGCAAGCCACAGATCCCTTTGTCCGCTTGACGGGGAGCTGGACACTGCCGCTGCATTTGGGGAAGAAAGAGGCCGTGAAATTCTCCAGTGGAGAAGAGGCTTGACTCCCATGTGGGGGCTCCAGAGTAACCTCAAGACCTATGAAAGTGTGAGCGAGGAAATCTCAGGCTCTGACCTCAGCACCAGACGAGGACTGAAGTCCCTGTGATGACTGGGGAGGAATCCCATGAGAAGCCTCGCAAATCGCACTGAGAATGGCCTCTCCTGAGTATTCAGGGTGGGTCCCTGGGGTCCCCGTCGTAAGTGGAAAGGACCCTGCCGAAACTCGAGAAAAACCAGAAGCTTCTCCGCTGCAAGGAGGGTGAGTCCCTTGTCCGCTGCAGCATCTCGGCGGAAATCACCCATTACCTCTTGGACTTCGAAAGGCTCCTTCATACCATTGTTGTGACCTAGGAATTTCCACACTCCATCCTTGCCCACTCAAGAGGAACCCCGAGGGTCCCGCCACAACTCAAGAGGAGCACCGTTTTCCCCTGCTGAGCTCCAGATTAGGGGCCTTTCCCTGATCCACCGGGAAAGGTTTTCGGGCACTCCCCTCGCATCCCAAGGGGTGGCCTTGCATAAGGAGAGTCAGGAGGAGCCTCAGGTGTCCGAGCACCACTCCCTAAGATTCACAAATGCCTTGTCCACTCCAGATGAACATGACTGCACTGCACTGTCTCGACTGTCACCCCGAAGCTCGACACCCAACGCACTGGCACGTGAGACATCCCTGGAGTACCTAGATGGCAAGCCACAGATCCCTGTGTCCGCTTGACGGGGAGCCGGACACTGCTGCTGCATTTGGCGAAGAAAGAGGCCATGAAATCCTCCAGTCGAGAAGAGGCTTGACTCCGCTGTGGGGGCTCCAGAGTAACCTCAAGACCTATGAAAGCATGAGTGAGGAAATCTCAGGCTCTGACCTCAGCACCAGACGAGGACTGAGGACCTGGTGATGACTGGGGAGGAATCCCATGAGAAGCCTCGCAAATCACACTGAGAATGGCCTCTCCTGAGTATACAGGGGTGGGTCCCTGGGTTCCCCGTCATAAGTGGAGAGGACCCCGCCGCAACTCGAGAAAAATCAGAAGCTTCTCCGCTGCAACAGGGTGAGTCCCTTGTCCACTGCAGCATCTCGGCGGAAATCACCCATTCCCTCTTGGACTTTGAAAGGCTCCTTCATACCATTGTTGTGACCTAGGAATTTCCATGCCCCAACTGTCACCACTCAAAAGGACTCCCGAGGGTCCCACTGAGACTCAAGAGGAGCCCCGTTTTCCCCTGCTGAGCTCCAGATGAGGGGCCCTTTCCCTACTCCATTGTGAAAGGATTTCTGGCACTCTCCTCGCATCCCAAGAAGTGGCCTCGCATAAGGAGAGTCGGGAGGAGCCTCAGGTGTCCGAGCACCACTCCCTAAGATTCACAAATGCCTCGTCCACTCCAGATGAACATGACTGCCCTGCCCTAACTCAACTGTCATCCCGAGCCTCGACTTCCAACACACTGGCACGTGAGAAAGCCCTGGAGTACCTCGATGACAAGCCATAGTTCCCTGTGTCTTCTTTGTGGGGAGCCAGACACTACTACTACAGTTGTGGAAGAAAGCAGCCGTGCAAGTCTCCATTCGAGAAGGGGCCTGACTCCCCTATGAGGGCTCCAGAGTAACCTCAAGTCCTATGAAAGCATGAGCGAGGAAATCTCAGACTCCGATCTCAGCAACAGACGAGGACTGAGGACCAGGTGATGACTGGGGAGGAATCCCGAGGCACCTCGCAAATTTCACTGAGAATGGCGTCTCCTGTGGATGCAAGTTCGGGTTTCTGTGGTCCCCGTCGTAACTGGAGAAGACCCCACTGCAACTGGAGAAAAACCGGAAGCTTCTTGCCTGCAGGCGTGGTGTGGCCCTTGACCGCAACGGCATCTCAGGGGAATTCACTGCATCCCTCGTGGAACAAGAACCGCTCCTTCACACCCTTGGTGTGGCCCAAGAACTTCCCCGCCCTAACCGTCCCTACTCCAGAGGAACCCCAAGGGGCCCACCAAGACTCAAGAGGAGTCCTGTTTTCCCCTGTTGAGCTCCAGATGAGGGGCCATTTCCCTGATCCTTCGCGAAAGGGTTAGCGGTGTTCCCCTCGCATCCCAAGAGGAGGTGCTCACACCTGGAAAGTCGGGAGGAGTCTCACAGTTTGGGCCACCATTCCCCAAGTCCCCCAAATGCCTCGTCCACTTCAGACGAACCTGACTGCCCTGCACGGCCTCGACTGTCACCGCGAGTCTCGACTCAGGCACACTGGCACATGTGATAGTCCTTGGGAAACTCGATGGCAAGCCACTGTTTGCTGTATCCACTCAACAGGGACCTGGACACTGTTGCTGCAGTTGGGGAGGAAAGCGGCTGTGCATGTTACCAGGTGAGACGAGACCTGATACCCATATGGGGGCTCCAGGGGAACCCCAAGACCTATGTCAGCATGGGTGAGGAAAGCACAGGATTCGGCCTCAGCACCAGAGGAGGACTGAGGACCTGGCGATATCTGGGGAGGAATCCCAAGAGGTGCGTATCAAATCACATGGAATCTGGGTTCTCCTGAGGCCACAGCAGCGGGTCCCTGGTGTCCCCGTCATAACTCAAGAGGACCCCGTCGCTACTCGGGAAAAACCGTAAGCTTCTCCCCTGCAGGTGTGGTGTGGCCCTTGTCCGCAAAGGCATCTCAGAGAATTCACCCCGTACACTCGTGGACCTCGAAAGGCTCCTTCACACCCTTGCTGTGACCCAAGAAGTTCCCCACCCCGCACGTCTCCACTCGAGAGGACCACCAAGGGTCCCGCCACGATTCAAGAGGAGCTCCATTTTCCCATGCTCAGCTCCAGATGAGGAGCCCTTTCTCTGCTCCATAGGGAAAGGGTTCCCGGATCACCCCTCACATTCCAAGGGGAGGCAATCACAACAGACGAGTCCAGAGAAGCCTCAGGCATCGTGTCACATTTCTGCAAGACCCCCAAATGCTTAGTCCACTCCAGATGAATCTGACTGTCGTGCACTGCCTCGACTGTCATCCGAGGTTCGTCTCCTGCACACTGGCATGTGTGACAGTCCTGGGGTACCTCGAGGTCAAGGCCCTGATCCCTGTATCCGCTCAACCGGGACCTGGACACTGTTGCTTCAGTTGGGAAGGAAAGCTGCTGGGTACATCTCCAGGCAAAACGAGGCCTGAATCCCCTATGGGGGCTCCAGGGGAATCCAAAGACCTAGGTCAGCATTGGCGAGGCAACCACAGGCTCCCACCTCAGCACCAGATGAGGACTGAGGACCCGGCTACATCTTGGGAGGAATCCCCACAGGGTCTCCCAACTCACATGGAGACTGGCCTCTCCTGAGGCCACAGGGGCAGGTCCCTGGTGTCCCCTTCGCAACTCGAGAGGACCCTGCTTCAACTCGAGAAAAACCAGAAGCCTCTCCCCTGCACGGTAGGTGAGTCCTTTGTCCGCTGCAGCATCTCGGGGGATATCACCGCTTCCCTCTTGGACCTCGAAAGACTCTTTCATACCCTTGTTGTGACCTAGCAATTTCCCCGCTCCAACCTTCCCCACTCGAGAGGAACACCGAGGGTCCCGCTGCAACTCAAGAGGAGCCCCGTTTTCCCCTGCTGAGCTCCTGATGAGGGGCCCTTTCCCTGCTCCATCGGGAAAGGTTTTCTGGCGCTCCCCTCGC
>SJYW01020882.1:0-11851 GCA_006410735.1 Raphicerus campestris | reverse complement strand
AATAACTACATACACAAGAGCAAGGAAGTTCATTTTATCTAGTGCCTTTTTAGCACAGATTTTCTCAAAAAAAGAAAAAAAAACTATTTCAGTAGTCATTAAAAAAAAAAATCCCAGTAGCCTAGTAGCTTTAGAATGTTTTGAAGACTCTAAACACTTTAATGAGTTACAGTGAGGATCTAGGAAGAGAGAGGCAGACAGATTAACTACTTCCAGGAGGAAACCTGTGCTTGGCACTCCTCTTTATGTTTTGTTGGTGAGTAACTTGATCCTGCAGAGCATGCAGCCTTGCTTGGTGGAAGGTCATGGAGCTCCACTCGGTCATGCTGTTAGGAAAGCAGGGCTGCTCTTAGCCCTGGGAGGAACTTGATCTCTGCGTCAGTGGAGACAGTTTTATGAAAAAAGATTAATACACCAAACAGTGCTTGTGAGGACAAGATTTCCAGTGAACTAGGTGGTTCGAGGGAACTTCCTGCAGTGAGAGAAAGTGTCTTGGAAAAGCGATCTGTGATCAAAACGTGAAANGAGACAGTTTTATGAAAAAAGATTAATACACCAAACAGTGCTTGTGAGGACAAGATTTCCAGTGAACTAGGTGGTTCGAGGGAACTTCCTGCAGTGAGAGAAAGTGTCTTGGAAAAGCGATCTGTGATCAAAACGTGAAAAACCTCCTGAAGCAGAAGTGCCTACATTTTCTTTCTCAGCGTGCTGTGAAAGCTGTTTTTGTTTGACCACTGTTTAGAGGTGTTTTCTTTTTTTTTGTAATCTGTTCTCTGTGTCGTGCGGTTGTTCTGTCAGCATATAGCACTGGATCTGTAAAACAACTGAAAGTAATTTTCAGGCTTAACCAGGAAAAAATCCAACAAAATAAGCTGCAAAGAAAACAAATCCCCAGATGTGTTTATATTAAAGAGTTTTGAAGTATATTTGTCAAAGTATGACTCTTTCAGCCACAAGAGATGTCATCATTTGAGGTTGGCACCAATGCTTGGGACATGGTGATGTGCCAGCCTGCCAGGTAAGCAAACCCAGCATCAAGGACATAGTGGCAAAAATCAGACCACGGTGATAGGCTGTTAACACAGTGGGAACACATTTCACTAGGTGAGATTTAATCTGACCGTATGTTGTTCACACATTAACAGAAAGTTATCATAACTGCTCTCAATTATAAATGAAAAAGGAACCCAAAGAGTACTAAATAATAAAAATAACTGCTCGGGAATCTTTATTTTGTATCTGAGGAAAGACTGTCACAACCTTTCACCATTTTGTTCCTGTGTGTGCTTTCTTACCCACAATTAAAATTCCAGTATACGTTCATTTTGCAGGAGTCCTAAAATTAGTCACATTTCTTTTCCAAAATTTTGTTTTAGTATTAATCATTTTTAAACAGTCATTCACTGGCCCTTGAAATATGTAATACTTCCTTTAATGGAGACGATTTAACCGATGCTGCCTTAAGGTTTCATGTTATTAGTTCCTGCAACACTTATTTTGTTAGTTGATCTTTCCTGAATATAGATTAACTTTGGTATGTCTCCATCTGTATGTAAATTACAGGTAATATGTAATAAGCAGTATTATAAGCTGTTGTTCTGTCGTGGTTTCCTATTGGGGTTTTAGGGTTTTGATTAAAAAGAGACAGAACCTGAGGTAAAGTTTCCCTCCCTTGCTGAACACCCAAGGGAAATTTCATTTGAAGAAAGCAAATGGTCATTTTTCTTGTCAGTACTGCTGTTAAACAGAAATATAACCTATGTGAAACAGTTGGGCAGAGCCTGCAGCCTAATTAATAAGACTTCCATTTTTCTTAATAGATTCAAGAAAAAATTGCCACTAGGTGTCCCTGGGATCTTTTAAGATTTTTATGTTTCCAAAAGTAGTCATAACTGATCCAGAGGCTATAATCTTTCTGTCGATAGTGGCTTTTCATCAGCTGAATAACAATCTCTGCCTCAGCTTTGTCGCTTATCACCCTTGTGGTGAACTTTCAACCCTCAGAGTTCTGAAGGGGATGATGATGATTAGAGTCAGGAGGTAGAATCTCCCCTGATACCTGATGGGAGGAAAGAGTCATTATCTCAGCGTCCTGCCTGCCCTTCCTCGCGCGCCTCCTTGGGGAACGGGAGTGAGAAAGAGCACAGGTATCAGGCGCTACTCTGCGCCATCCGCTGTGTATTTGTGTGTAGAGGTGTGGGTGTGTATGCACACACACTTGAAGCTTATAGGCAGGAACACCTAATAAACCCGCTGACCTGGCACACACCTGTCCTGCTACATGGCTGCGTCCACGGTCAGAGGATCTAAGGGGGCTGCGTAGCTAGCTCGCTGGCCTTCAGGGCTCAGGCCGTCGTTCTGTCTTTTCAGCCAGCTCTAAATCATACCCGCTGGCTTCTCGGGGATTTTCTCCTCTTGGCCTAATAATAAGCCAGCAGCAGGGAAAATCCAAGAGAAGAAAGGGGAAGGTTATGAGTACTTTCTCCACTTAACTGTAGTTTTTTTTTCTTTTAAATTCATAAGTGGAATTGAATAGGAGGAACTTGCGTGTTCACAGAAGCAGAAGTTGCCGTGGCTCCTCTCAGGAACGGTGGGGCTGAAGGCACTTCGGGAGGACCCAGCGAGTCCTGTGGGGGAGCTCTTGCCTGCAGTATTTCTGCATCTGCTCTAAAGGGAGCCCTGCTTGCTTGGTGCCTCCTCCCCAGAATCTCCCCAGTCTCCGCTGGGAAGTTTATTCTGCCAGAGGCACTTGGGGCATCAGCTTGAAGGGTGTGTTTCATTGAAATGTAAAGGCTTTAGCACAGCACTGGACACACAGTCATTATGCAATAAGTCTTCCCTATTTAGTTACCGTCTTCTGTAAAAGCAATAATGATATTCAGCTAATCTACTTTATACCACTTATCCTTCCATGATGGAAAGTCTCCTTTAAACTGTTAAACTTGAAGAGGAAACCAAACCTGGTCAAACCAACCAAATCTGGTCACATTTATACCCAACACATCAAATTCTACCTCCTACACCTCGAAACCCGGATACCTCAGATATAAGCAAAAATGGTTAAAGAATTTCAGAGAAGCCCTGAGAGGCTTTACGAGAAAGCTTTCCATTGTTTACTGTGTTTGCAGAGGGGAGTGTTATGGGAAAACCTAACCAAAGTTGTGAAAAGATTGGTCTCCTCCGTGACGTGGCATTTCCCAGCTTTCCTTGGGTTATGTGCTGTATTAACCTGCCCCGACTCTTGTTACTTTGATTTTTATCTCAGTTCAGCCTTATTAACACATCAAGCACTATGCCTATTTCTCTCAGCATGTTCATAGACAGCCGCGGGGAGAATCTGGACAAAATAGTCCCCCTGTAGAAGCGGAGGCCTCTGGCTGTACAGGAAGGATGGCCAGGTTGGCAGCACCTTGTCTCCTCGGGGGTCAGTGCTGCCTCCGTCTCCTCAGCTGTGCGGCGAGATGATTGGATTCGATCATCTCCAGAGTGATCAGTGTTAGCACCTCTGCAGTTCCGTGAGGCCATCTAGTCAGGAAGCGGCAAAACCAGGAGGCAGAATTCCTAATTCCTCAAGACCATACACTCGATCTCCTCAGTGAGTGCTTCTCAGTATACTGGAATGCTTTCTTTAGGAATAATAATTTTCTTCAAGTTTCACAACTTCTTTAAAGTAATATTTTGTTATCTCTGGAGGCAGCAGAATGCTGATTATTTTTCTTAGATTAGGCTAACACCTAATTACCATTGGTAATTAACATGTATTGTTACCACTTAAAATGTTTAAATATTACGCTTATCAGATAATACATCCCTTTGTTGCTTTTATTGAAGTCTGGATTGGTCACCATTTTTGAGANTTTTTCTTAGATTAGGCTAACACCTAATTACCATTGGTAATTAACATGTATTGTTACCACTTAAAATGTTTAAATATTACGCTTATCAGATAATACATCCCTTTGTTGCTTTCACTGAAGTCTGGATTGCTCACCATTTTTGAGCTAGTGACCAGTTACCTTTAGCCATCCAGGAATACAAACAATGAAGACCTCAAGGAAGAGTTGCCTCATTTCCTCTAAGGAGCTCCAGTCTAGTCTAAGTTAAGGCCCATACATAACTGTTAACCAACAGCCCTGAGCCGAAGAATACATTAAAAGTTTCAAATTCATGTTTATCTTTAAATGCTTTTACTTTGGGGGTGATCTTTTAATGCTCTGTTTTAAGAGAAAACAAACTTGTTTAGGCAGAGTTCTTAGGTAAGAATCTTTGTTGTATTTTCCCATATAAATTATTATCTGAGCAAGAACATGAGGGGGAGACTGCTGATGACCTAAAGCTGAACTCCCTTTCTAAGAGAAGAGAAGGCTTTGGGGAGGTGAAGAGCTAGTTTATCTGGAAATTCCTCTCTTCTGTACCCATGTATCCTGACATCAGGGGGTTTCCTGAAACTCCTCTCGGGAGGTCTCCTGTCCTGGCCAAGCTCACCGATTATGATGATGATGGTTTGGAGCACTTCTAGGTCTTCACAGCCCAAGAAATCCAGAGAAGTTCCTTATGTTTTAATTGTTGATCAGAGTCAGATTTTTATGCTCAATTAAAANAGGTGAAGAGCTAGTTTATCTGGAAATTCCTCTGTTCTGTACCCATGTATCCTGACATCAGAGCATTTCCTGAAACTCCTCTGGGGAGGTCTCCTGTCCTGGCCAAGCTCACCGATTATGATGATGATGGTTTGGAGCACTTCTAGGTCCAAGAAATCCAGAGAAGTTCCTTATGTTTTAATTGTTCATCAGAATCAGATTTTTATGCTCAATTAAAGTACTTTATTATTTATCTAATGTGGCTCATTTGGAAGTTAATAATTTCAGGAAATAGTTATTAAGACCTAGAAAAAGATCACTGGACTATATGTAGATGCATATTGCTTCCATTAATATTAAAAGCAATTAGGTAGATCCCTCCCTGACATTGAGATGAGAATGGGCTCCTAAATACTTTTTGCTCAGTATAACAGATCTGATTAATTTACATTTAGCCATAGTTATTGTTACTGATTGACTCCAATAAGTTTCTGAAAGATTCAGATTTGACTATGGTAAGTGCTTCTCATGGCTGCCTTGTATTCTCATTTAATTCTCACAACAGCTCTGCAAGCTAGGTCTAATTATTCCCATTAACTGAGAAACCAAGGCTCAGAGAAGTTAAGTAAATCTCCCCAAGTCTCACAGAGCTAATAAACTGGAGAACTTAAGTTTGAGCCCGAGGCTTCTCACTCCAAGTGTACTGTTCGAGGCATTGATGGTCCAGGGGCTAAGACTCTGTGCTCCCAGAGCCGGGACCGGGACCCTGACCCCGATCCCTCGTCAGGAAGTAAGATCTCACGTGGGTAGCCAAAAGAACAAACAAAAACCCCAAACCTAAACTACCTTCTTCAGGCCCAAAGAGGTCAATTTGTCACAGAGCTTTTCTTTTTTTTTTTTAATACATGTTTATTTTTTGGCCACATTGTCCAGTACGGGGGATGGTAGTTTCCCAACCAGGGATCACCCTATGGAATGGAAGCCTGAGTCTTAACCACTGGACCACCAGTGAACTCCCTATCGCAGAGCTTTTGAAAAATTAAACAGTTTCTGCTTGTTTGGGAAATATTTTCTTTCTCAAACCATATTGTGTCATACCTTGTATGTGCTTTCTTACTAATTTAATGTTTTTATATAATTCAATAATTCCTGGAAAGCCTGATTGTTTTCTCTGAATGAGTATGACATTGCCTATCGAGCACCTTCTGTGTTTATCCAGTAAATTACTTGTATTATCTTTTGTCCACCTTAAAGGGAGATGATCATGCCAGTTTAGTCTAATAAAAGTCAAGTCGTTTACAAACTGTACCTGTTTTGACATGGGTATTACTGCTGAAATATAAAGGACCTCCTAACCTACGTCACAGTTATATGCTCAGGGTTTTTACTTTTGCTTTTTAATTTTGACATCAGAGAATTTTTATAATCTTTAGGCTAAAGCATGCTCATAGCAAAATATACTTAGTCATTTATTTTCTGTTCTTTGCTTTATGAGTACATGTTTTTCTGTTTTGAGACTTAAAAAAACAAAAGGCTCTGGTGGTTTTGGTTGTTAACTCTGAGACAGCCTAGTCAAATCCCCCTATTTTACCATTAAGAAATGGAAACCCAGAGACGCTAAAGAGCCCATCCAAGGTCAGCAAGACAGTAAGTAGTGGAGTGAAGACTAGAAAATTAACCCAGAATCTTCCCTTTATACCATAGCTGGGAAGATTTGGATTTTTTAAAATTCATTAATGGGACTGCGTCTGGCAGAACATCTGGCTAGCAGAAGCCTCTAGTGACTTCCGGCCTTCCCAGAAAAACACTCATAAAGACCCAGAAGAAGGTTGCCTCTCAATTCTAGAATCTAGGAGAAATCTTAAAATTTACAAGGCATCTGGAGGTGGACTGAGAAAAAACGTTTCAGGTTGTAGCTCACTACTTTCTTTTGTTTTGACTCATGAAACAGTTTCTGTGAAACAGAAAATCTGAAAGGTATTTAATACTTGTTCTCATTAACCATGTCTGTGTCCTTACTCAAAGCCCTGGTGCTAGAGAAGTAACTGGCTAATCCTTTCTCTTAACCAGATTGTCTATCCCTCCCTCTCTTCCGTCTCCCCACCCACCTCCTCTTCATTCAGTCCAACTCCAAGTCCTAGGGCTAACACGTGAGCAGAAAGCAGAGAGGGTCTGTCGGTGGCATCATGCATTTTGAGAAAAACACAAAAACATTAGATAAGCAAGTAGCAGAATAGGCACATGTAATTTTTCACTTACAGTGTAGGATCAGAGACCCAGAAAACCAAGCAATAAAGAGGAAGAGGATGCCACTTCAATAGAAAAGTATGAAAGTAGAAATTGGGCTTGGAAATACGCACATCTGTTTACCCTCGACCTGTACATCCAAAAGAAGGGATTTGACAAACACTTAACTGGACAGATAGCATAACCAAAGGCAAATATGGAGTTGAGGACAGCATTTAAGGATGAGTATAGAGAAAAAAATGGGGCATTAAAAAAATAGTGACTGAATCAAGGAAAATGAATAGCTTCCAGAACACTTGAAAATGAAAGTGATCTACTGCAGGGAACAAAATTTTAGAATTCTCTCTGTCATATTTGAAGGAACTGAAGAATCGCTTCTATGCGGCAGTAATATGCTACCTTAAGGCAGGGATGGACTAAGCGAGAAAGACANAGTATAGAGAAAAAAATGGGGCATTAAAAAAAAAGTGACTGAATCAAGGAAAATGAATAGCTTCCAGAACACTTGAAAATGAAAGTGATCTGCAGGGAACAAAATTTTAGAATTCCCTCTGTCATATTTGAAGGAACTGAAGAATCGCTTCTATGCGGCAGTAATATGCTACCTTAAGGCAGGGATGGACTAAGAGAGAAAGACGCGGAATACAATGAAAAAGAGTAGAAAGAAGGATTTCACGGGAGCTAAAAACACAGTAACAGATTAAAATCCACATTTGAAATAGAAAATAATACTGATGCTTTAAAAAAAACTAAACGTGAAGGACAAACGATGTTTTCTTCCTAATGTTCTTTCAAAAGAAATAGGAGATGAAAATATGGGAAAGATAATGGATTTGAAAAACAGAACATTAGCTAATATTACTGACATTTGCTTTCCTGATGGAAAGACCAGATTGACAAAAAAAAATCATTATAAAAATGAAATCTTCCCTGAACAAAATGAAAATCTGTCTGTTTAGATTGAAAGGTCTCACTGCATTCCAAGCCAAAAGTGAAAGAAATTTGTTCCTAGTCACCTCCTGGCAAAATTTTAAACTACCAAGGAGAGAGAATGAAAAATCCTGCAGCCTTTCATTTAGTCAGACAGTAATAAGTTACCTATCAGAAAACAAAAGGACATCCTGACTCCAGACTTCTCTGTTGCACGAAGTGCCAGGAAACAATAGGAAATTTTCAGGGGAAAAGTTGTGACGTTGGCATATGATAACATTTTATGTGTAAAGATAAGGGACATATTCTTGGTTATGACATTCAGGAAATAAACCATATATGTACTATTCTTTATAAAGATACACTGCAACTTACAAAGCTTGGTTTAAAAAAATTTTTTTTTACTGAATATAATTTCAAGGGACTCTGCAATATCAGATCATTACCCACTAGAAGAAAGATATGTTTGCTTTTAAATAGATAATCTGGCCAGAAGCCACATATCCCCAAATGCCCAAAGTCCTCACTTACTAAATGGACTGAACTAATACAAGAAAATGAAAACCCGTNTTATGTTTTAATTGTTGATCAGAGTCAGATTTTTATGCTCAATTAAAATACTTTATTATTTATCTAATGTGGCTCATTTGGAAGTTAATAATTTCAGGAAATAGTTATTAAGACCTAGAAAAAGATCACTGGACTATATGTAGATGCATATTGCTTCCATTAATATTAAAAGCAATTAGGTAGATCCCTCCCTGACATTGAGATGAGAATGGGCTCCTAAATACTTTTTGCTCAGTATAACAGATCTGATTAATTTACATTTAGCCATAGTTATTGTTACTGATTGACTCCAATAAGTTTCTGAAAGATTCAGATTTGACTATGGTAAGTGCTTCTCATGGCTGCCTTGTATTCTCATTTAATTCTCACAACAGCTCTGCAAGCTAGGTCTAATTATTCCCATTAACTGAGAAACCAAGGCTCAGAGAAGTTAAGTAAATCTCCCCAAGTCTCACAGAGCTAATAAACTGGAGAACTTAAGTTTGAGCCCGAGGCTTCTCACTCCAAGTGTACTGTTCGAGGCATTGATGGTCCAGGGGCTAAGACTCTGTGCTCCCAGAGCCGGGACCGGGACCCTGACCCCGATCCCTCGTCAGGAAGTAAGATCTCACGTGGGTAGCCAAAAGAACAAACAAAAACCCCAAACCTAAACTACCTTCTTCAGGCCCAAAGAGGTCAATTTGTCACAGAGCTTTTCTTTTTTTTTTTTAATACATGTTTATTTTTTGGCCACATTGTCCAGTACGGGGGATGGTAGTTTCCCAACCAGGGATCACCCTATGGAATGGAAGCCTGAGTCTTAACCACTGGATCACCAGTGAACTCCCTATCGCAGAGCTTTTGAAAAATTAAACAGTTTCTGCTTGTTTGGGAAATATTTTCTTTCTCAAACCATATTGTGTCATACCTTGTATGTGCTTTCTTACTAATTTAATGTTTTTATATAATTCAATAATTCCTGGAAAGCCTGATTGTTTTCTCTGAATGAGTATGACATTGCCTATCGAGCACCTTCTGTGTTTATCCAGTAAATTACTTGTATTATCTTTTGTCCACCTTAAAGGGAGATGATCATGCCAGTTTAGTCTAATAAAAGTCAAGTCGTTTACAAACTGTACCTGTTTTGACATGGGTATTACTGCTGAAATATAAAGGACCTCCTAACCTACGTCACAGTTATATGCTCAGGGTTTTTACTTTTGCTTTTTAATTTTGACATCAGAGAATTTTTATAATCTTTAGGCTAAAGCATGCTCATAGCAAAATATACTTAGTCATTTATTTTCTGTTCTTTGCTTTATGAGTACATGTTTTTCTGTTTTGAGACTTAAAAAAACAAAAGGCTCTGGTGGTTTTGGTTGTTAACTCTGAGACAGCCTAGTCAAATCCCCCTATTTTACCATTAAGAAATGGAAACCCAGAGACACTAAAGAGCCCATCCAAGGTCAGCAAGACAGTAAGTAGTGGAGTGAAGACTAGAAAATTAACCCAGAATCTTCCCTTTATACCATAGCTGGGAAGATTTGGATTTTTTAAAATTCATTAATGGGACTGCGTCTGGCAGAACATCTGGCTAGCAGAAGCCTCTAGTGACTTCCGGCCTTCCCAGAAAAACACTCATAAAGACCCAGAAGAAGGTTGCCTCTCAATTCTAGAATCTAGGAGAAATCTTAAAATTTACAAGGCATCTGGAGGTGGACTGAGAAAAAACGTTTCAGGTTGTAGCTCACTACTTTCTTTTGTTTTGACTCATGAAACAGTTTCTGTGAAACAGAAAATCTGAAAGGTATTTAATACTTGTTCTCATTAACCATGTCTGTGTCCTTACTCAAAGCCCTGGTGCTAGAGAAGTAACTGGCTAATCTTTCCTCTTAACCAGATTGTCTATCCCTCCCTCTCTTCCGTCTCCCCACCCACCTCCTCTTCATTCAGTCCAACTCCAAGTCCTAGGGCTAACACGTGAGCAGAAAGCAGAGAGGGTCTGTCGGTGGCATCATGCATTTTGAGAAAAACACAAAACAGTAGATAAGCAAGTAGCAGAATAGGCACATGTAATTTTTCACTTACAGTGTAGGATCAGAGTTCCAGAAAACCAAGCAATAAAAAGGAAGAGGATGCCACTTCAGCAGAAAAGTATGAAAGTAGAAATTGGGCTTGGAAATAAACACATCTGTTTACCCTCGACCTGTACATCCAAAAGAAGGGATTTGACAAACACTTAACTGGACAGATAGCATAACCAAAGGCAAATATGGAGTTGAGGACAGCATTTAAGGATGAGTATAGAGAAAAAAATGGGGCATTAAAAAAATAGTGACTGAATCAAGGAAAATGAATAGCTTCCAGAACACTTGAAAATGAAAGTGATCTACTGCAGGGAACAAAATTTTAGAATTCTCTCTGTCATATTTGAAGGAACTGAAGAATCGCTTCTATGCGGCAGTAATATGCTACCTTAAGGCAGGGATGGACTAAGCGAGAAAGACAGCGGAATACAATGAAAAAGAGTAGAAAGAAGGATTTCACGGGAGCTAAAAACACAGTAACAGATTAAAATCCACATTTGAAATAGAAAATAATACTGATGCTTTAAAAAAAACTAAACGTGAAGGACAAACGATGTTTTCTTCCTAATGTTCTTTCAAAAGAAATAGGAGATGAAAATATGGGAAAGATAATGGATTTGAAAAACAGAACATTAGCTAATATTACTGACATTTGCTTTCCTGATGGAAAGACCAGATTGACAAAAAAAAATCATTATAAAAATGAAATCTTCCCTGAACAAAATGAAAATCTGTCTGTTTAGATTGAAAGGTCTCACTGCATTCCAAGCCAAAAGTGAAAGAAATTTGTTCCTAGTCACCTCCTGGCAAAATTTTAAACTACCAAGGAGAGAGAATGAAAAATCCTGCAGCCTTTCATTTAGTCAGACAGTAATAAGTTACCTATCAGAAAACAAAAGGACATCCTGACTCCAGACTTCTCTGTTGCACGAAGTGCCAGGAAACAATAGGAAATTCTCAGGGGAAAAGTTGTGACGTTGGCATATGATAACATTTTATGTGTAAAGATAAGGGACATATTCTTGGTTATGACATTCAGGAAATAAACCATATATGTACTATTCTTTATAAAGATACACTGCAACTTACAAAGCTTGGTTTAAAAAAATTTTTTTTTACTGAATATAATTTCAAGGGACTCTGCAATATCAGATCATTACCCACTAGAAGAAAGATATGTTTGCTTTTAAATAGATAATCTGGCCAGAAGCCACATATCCCCAAATGCCCAAAGTCCTCACTTACTAAATGGACTGAACTAATACAAGAAAATGAAAACCCGTTGCCACCTCATAGCATCATGCTTCTTCATTTTTTCATTACTGAAGTAATCAGGCAGTCAGTTCAGTCGCTCAGTCATGTCCGACTCTGCAACCCCGTGAATCGCAGCACGCCAGGCCTCCCTGTCCATCACCAACTCCTGGAGTTCACTCAGACTCATGTTCATCAAGTCAGTGA
>SJYW01020876.1:0-13599 GCA_006410735.1 Raphicerus campestris | reverse complement strand
TTTCCATACAAATCTTGAGATTATTTGTTCTAGTTCTGTGAAAAATACTGTTGGTAGCTTGATGGGGATTGCATTGAATCTGTAGATTGCTTTGGGTAGTATACTCATTTTCACTATATTGATTCTTCCAATCCATGAACATGGTATATTTCTCCATCTATTAGTGTCCTCTTTGATTTCTTTCACCAGTGCTTTATAGTTTTCTATATATAGGTCTTTAGTTTCTTTAGATAGATATATTCCTAAGTATTTTATTCTCATTGCAATGGTGAATGGAATTGTTTCCTTAATTTCTTTTTCTACTTTCTCATTATTAGTGTATAAGAATACAAGGGATTTCTGTGTGTTGATTTTATATCCTGCAACTTTACTATATTCATTGATTAGCTCTAGTAATTTTCTGGTGGCGTCTTTAGGGTTTTCTATGTAGAGGATCATGTCATCTGCAAACAGTCAGAGTTTTACTTCTTCTTTTCCAATTTGGATTCCTTTTATTTCTTTTTCTGCTCTGATTGCTGTGGCCAGAACTTCCAGAACTATATTGAATAGTAGTGGTGAAAGTGGGCACCCTTGTCTTGTTCCTGACTTTAGGGGAAATGCTTTCAATTTTTCACCATTGAGGATAATGTTTGCTATGAGTTTGTCATATACAGCTTTTATTATGTTGACGTATGTTGATTCTATTCCTGCTTTCTGGAGAATTTTTATCATAAATGGATGTTGAATTTTGTCAAAGGCCTTCTCTGCATCTATTGAGATAATCATATGGCTTTTAGTTTTCACTTTGTTAATGTGGTGAATTACATGGATTGATTTGTGGATATTGAAGAATCCTTGCATACCTGGGATAAAGCCCACTTGGCCATGGTGTATGATCTTTTTAATGTGTTGTTGGATTCTGACTGCTAGAATTTTGTTAAGGATTTTTGCATCTATGTTCATCAGTGATATTGGCCTGTAGTTTTCTTTTTTTGAGGCAATTTATCAGGTTTTGGTATTAGGTTGATGGTGACCTCATAGAATGAGTTTGAAATGTATGTATGTTCTTAATGCCATTTTGTTAATGATTATGTTTTTTTTTTTTTTAATTTCTTTTCAGTTCAGTTCAGTTCAGTCGCTCAGTCGTGTCTGACTCTTTGCGACCCCATGAATTGCAGCACGCCAGCCTCCCTATCCATCACCAACTCCCGGAGTTCACTCAAACTCACGTCCATCGAGTCAGTGATGCCATCCAGCCATCTCATCCTCTGTCATCCCCTTCTCCTCCTGCCCCCAATCCCTCCCAGCATCAGAGTCTTTTCCAATGAGTCAACTCTTCGCACGAGGTGGCCAAAGGACTGGAGTTTCAGCTTTAGCATCAGTCCTTCCAAAGAAATCCCAGAGTTGATCTCCATCAGAATGGACTGGTTGGATCTCCTTGCAGTCCAAGGGACTCTCGAGAGTCTTCTCCAACACCATAGTTCAAAAGCATCAATTCTTCAGCGCTCAGCCTTCTTCACAGTCCAACTCTCACATCCATACATGATTACTGGGAAAACCACAGCCTTGACTAGACGGACCTTAGTTGGCAAAGTAATGTCTCTGCTTTTGAATATGCTATCTAGGTTTTGTTGTTGTCTTCTCTTGTGATTTGTTAACTTTATCTTTCATGTTGTGTTTGGATCCTTCTCTCTTCTCCTTTTGTGTGACATTTATCATTTTGGTTTATGACTACAATGACATTTAAATATAACTAACTCTCTCTATCTATATAAGCAAGGTGTCAACTTCTCTATATCTTAATATCTCCTATTTATCTCGTGAATTCTTCTTTATATATTCAGTTTCTTCAGTTGTGGAAAGTCTTCAGATGATGCTAATCAGTAGTTGCTCTGTAAGTAGTTATAATTTAGGTGTGCCAAAGGGAGGAGATGATCAGTGTTCCACTCTGTCATCTTGGCCACTTCCTGCACACACTTACAAGCAATATCATTGGTTAAAGAGCTTTTATTTATTTCTGGTTTTGTTGTTGATGTTCAGTGCTGGAAATTTCCCTGTAAGTGCTGCTTTATTGTTTCCCACTAATTTATATGTTCTGTTTTATTTTCAATTTCTTAAAAATAATTTCTATATGTACTTTTTAATTTTGCTTATAAGGTATTTAGAAATATTTTAGTTCTCTGGCTCATTTTTTGATTGGGTTGTTTATTTTTCTGGAATTAAGCTGCAGGAGTTGCTTGTATATTTTTGAGATTAGTTGTTTGTCAGTTGCTTCATTTGCTATTGTTTTCTCCCATTCAGAAGGCTGTCTTTTCACCTTACTTATAGTTTCCTTTTGTTGTGCAAAAGCTTTTAAGTTTAATTAGATCCCATTTGTTTATTTTTGCTTTTATTTCCAGTATTCTGGGAGGTGGTCATAGAGGAGCCTGCGGTGGTTTATGTCGGAGAGTGTTTTGCCTATGTTCTCTTCTAGGAGTTTTATCGTTTCTGGTTTTACATCTAGATCTTTAATCCATTTTGAGTTTATTTTTGTGTATGGTGTTAGAAAATGTTCTAGTTTTATTCTTTTACGAGTGGTTGACCAGTTTTTCCAGCACCACTTGTTAAAGAGATTGTCTTTAATTCATTGTATATTCTTGCCTCCTTTGTCAAAGATAAGGTGTCCATAGGTGTGTGGATTTATCTCTGGGCTTTCTATTTTGTTCCATTGATCTATATTTCTGTCTTTGTGCCAGTACCATACTGTCTTAATGACTGTGGCTTTGTAGTAGAGCCTGAAGTCAAGCAGGTTGACTCCTCCAGTTCCATTCTTTATCAAGATTGCTTTGGATTTTCGAGGTTTTTTTGTATTTCCATACAAATTGTGAAATTATTTGTTCTAGTTCTGTGAAAAATACCATTGGTAGCTTGATAGGGATTGCATTGAATCTATAGATTGCTTTGGGTAGTATATTCATTTTCACTATTTTGATTTTTTCGATCCATGAACATGGTATATTTCTCCATCTATTAGTGTCCTCTTTGATTTCTTTCACCAGTGTTTTATAGTTTTTTATACATAGATCTTTAGTTTCTTTAGATAGATATATTCCTAAGTATTTTATTCTCTTTGTTGCTATGGTGAATGGAATTGTTTCCTTAATTTCTCTTTCTGATATCTCATTTTTAGCATATAAGAATGCAAAGGATTTCTGTGTGTTGATTTTATATACTGCAACTTTACTATATTCATTGATTAGCTATAGTAGTTTTCTGGTGGAGTCTTTAAGGTTTTCTATGTAGAGGATAGACATTTCTCCAAAGAAGACATACAGATGGCTAACCAACACATGAACAGATGCTCAACGTCACTCATTATCAGAGAAATGCAAATCAAAACCACAATGAGGTACCATTTCACGCCAGTCAGAATGGCTGTGATCCAAAAGTCTACAAGCAATAAATGTGGAGATGGTGTGGAGAAAAGGGAACCCTCCTACACTGTTGGTGGGAATGCAAACTAGTATAGCCACTATGGAGAAAAGTGTGGAGATTCCTTTAAAAACTGCAAATAGAGCTGCCTTATGACCCAGAAATCCCACTGCTGGACATACACACTGAGGAAACCAGAATTGAAAGAGACACGTGTACCCCAGTGTTCATTGCAGCACTGTTTTTAATAGCCAGGATATGTAAACAACCTAGATGTCCATCATCAGATGAATGGATAAGAAAGCAGTGGTACATGTACACAATGGAGTATCACTCAGCCATTAAAAAGAATATATTTGACTCAGTTCTAATGAGGTGGATGAAACTGGAGCCTATTATACAGAGTGAAGTAAGCCAGAGAGAAATACACCAATACAGTATACTAATGCATATATATAGAATTTAGAAAGATGATAACAATAATCCTTTATGCAAGACAGAAAAAAAGACACAGATATATAGAACAGTCATTTGGATTCTGTGGGAGAGGGAGAGGGTGGGATGATTTGGGAGAATGTCATTGAAACATGTGTAATATCATATAAGAAACAAATCACCAGTCCAGGTTTGATGCAGGATACAAGATGCTTGGGGCTGGTGCACTGGGATGACCCAGAGGGATGGTATAGGGAGTGAGGTGGGAGGGGGATTCAGGATTGGGAACACGTGTGCTTCCGTAGTAGATTCATGTTGATGTATGGCAAAACCAATAAAATATTGTAAAATAATTAGCCTCCAATTAAAATAAGCAAATTTAAATTTTAAAAAGAAGTCTTTTAAACATCCTTTCAAATATTTGGAAATTTTTCATAGATCTATTTTCTACTACTGGTTTCTATTGTAATTATCAACATTTGAGGGTCATAAAATATACTTCACATAGCTTGAATTATTTTAAAATTATTGTTTGTATGGCCCCAAATATAGTCTATTGGAACAGGGTTTTCCTCATTGATAGTTGCTCTGTAAACAGTTGTAATTTTTGGATGCCTATGGGAGGAGGTGTTCCACATTAAACAATTAGGAAGTGAAAGGCCTAATTTCAAAATGAGATTCTAACTTGAATTCCAGTGGCCCCTAAGTCACAGACTGATGTTCTATCATCCTGAGCAATAAGAGATAAAAGTCTATAAGCTTCTTAGGAATTGCTGGTTTAATATACAGTTTATTTCTTTCCATAGAAAATCATTAAATCATTTAGCAACTTTTTCTTATCTTATCAGGCTTTCTCCTCTGTGGACATGGAAGTTGGAAATTGCACCCTCCTGAAATCATTTAGCAACTTTTTCTTATCTTATCAGGCTTTCTCCTCTGTGGACATGAAAGTTGGAAATTGCACCCTCCTGAATGAATTCATCTTACTGGGCCTCTCAACAGACCCCCAGTGGAAACTGACCCCATGTGGAATATTTCTGATGCTTTATTTGATCACCTTGTAACATGTCCTTAGTTATCCTCATCCATATTGATTCCCGCCTGCACACACCTATGTATTTTCTTCATTGTCAATCACACTTTCTTGGATTTCTGGTATACTTCTGTGTACACCCCCCAAATCCTGGTGACTTTTGTCTCAGAGGATAAGCACATGTCATTGTTGGATGTGGAGCCCAGTTTTTCTTTTCCTGTGTTGTAACCTACACTGAGTGCTTTCTCCTAGCAGCCATGGCCTATGACCGCCACATGGCAATCTCCAACCCGCTACTTTATTCAAGTACTATGTCCCCTTCTCTCTGTACTGGACTTGTTTTCTGGCTCCTACATAGGTGGGTTCTTGAATGCTATAGCACATACTGCCAACACTTTTTGCCTGAGCATTTCTTGTATTGCAGGTAGATTCTTTACTATCTCAGCCACTAGGGAAGCCCCATGATTATTCAGGTTTCTTCTAATACAATCTTCTATTATCCCACACACACACACCTTAAAAATATTGTGCTCTGAATAGGTTGATTTCTTTAGTTTGTTGGTAATTGTCAACTGGGTGATCAGGGAAAGTAAATATCAATCTCTATCCACAATGTTTCAATCTGGAAAACAAATTTATCTTTCATTGAGAAGTTTGCTTTTCAACAGAAAACTTGCCAAAAGAATTTTATATTTTATTTTATTTCTTTCATTTCCTCAAGCTTAAATATCATCATCAGGTACCTAGCACACCATGACACCAAGAATAAATAAAATNGAGTATCACTCAGTCATTAAAAAGAATATATTTGACTCAGTTCTAATGAGGTGGATGAAACTGGAGCCTATTATACAGAGTGAAGTAAGCCAGAGAGAAATACACCAATACAGTATACTAATGCATATATATAGAATTTAGAAAGATGATAACAATAATCCTTTATGCAAGACAGAAAAAAAGACACAGATATATAGAACAGTCATTTGGATTCTGTGGGAGAGGGAGAGGGTGGGATGATTTGGGAGAATGTCATTGAAACATGTGTAATATCATATAAGAAACAAATCACCAGTCCAGGTTTGATGCAGGATACAAGATGCTTGGGGCTGGTGCACTGGGATGACCCAGAGGGATGGTATAGGGAGTGAGGTGGGAGGGGGATTCAGGATTGGGAACACGTGTGCTTCTGTAGTAGATTCATGTTGATGTATGGCAAAACCAATAAAATATTGTAAAATAATTAGCCTCCAATTAAAATAAGCAAATTTAAATTTTAAAAAGAAGTTTTTTAAACATTCTTTCAAATATTTGGAAATTTTTCATAGATCTATTTTCTACTACTGGTTTCTATTGTAATTATCAACATTTGAGGGTCATAAAATATACTTCACATAGCTTGAATTATTTTAAAATTATTGTTTGTATGGCCCCAAATATAGTCTATTGGAACAGGGTTTTCCTCATTGATAGTTGCTCTGTAAACAGTTGTAATTTTTGGATGCCTATGGGAGGAGGTGTTCCACATTAAACAATTAGGAAGTGAAAGGCCTAATTTCAAAATGAGATTCTAACTTGAATTCCAGTGGCCCCTAAGTCACAGACTGATGTTCTATCATCCTGAGCAATAAGAGATAAAAGTCTATAAGCTTCTTAGGAATTGCTGGTTTAATATACAGTTTATTTCTTTCCATAGAAAATCATTAAATCATTTAGCAACTTTTTCTTATCTTATCAGGCTTTCTCCTCTGTGGACATGGAAGTTGGAAATTGCACCCTCCTGAAATCATTTAGCAACTTTTTCTTATCTTATCAGGCTTTCTCCTCTGTGGACATGAAAGTTGGAAATTGCACCCTCCTGAATGAATTCATCTTACTGGGCCTCTCAACAGACCCCCAGTGGAAACTGACCCCATGTGGAATATTTCTGATGCTTTATTTGATCACCTTGTAACATGTCCTTAGTTATCCTCATCCATATTGATTCCCGCCTGCACACACCTATGTATTTTCTTCATTGTCAATCACACTTTCTTGAATTTCTGGTATACTTCTGTGTACACCCCCCAAATCCCGGTGACTTTTGTCTCAGAGGATAAGCACATGTCATTGGTGGATGTGGAGCCCAGTTTTTCTTTTCCTGTGTTGTAACCTACACTGAGTGCTTTCTCCTAGCAGCCATGGCCTATGACCGCCACATGGCAATCTCTAACCCGCTACTTTATTCAAGTACTATGTCCCCTTCTCTCTGTACTGGACTTGTTTTCTGGCTCCTACATAGGTGGGTTCTTGAATGCTATAGCACATACTGCCAACACTTTTTGCCTGAGCATTTCTTGTATTGCAGGTAGATTCTTTACTATCTCAGCCACTAGGGAAGCCCCATGATTATTCAGGTTTCTTCTAATACAATCTTCTATTATCCCACACACACACACCTTAAAAATATTGTGCTCTGAATAGGTTGATTTCTTTAGTTTGTTGGTAATTGTCAACTGGGTGATCAGGGAAAGTAAATATCAATCTCTATCCACAATGTTTCAATCTGGAAAACAAATTTATCTTTCATTGAGAAGTTTGCTTTTCAACAGAAAACTTGCCAAAAGAATTTTATATTTTATTTTATTTCTTTCATTTCCTCAAGCTTAAATATCATCATCAGGTACCTAGCACACCATGACACCAAGAATAAATAAAATATTAAAGTGAGTTCCAACAAATAGGATCTGACAGATCAATGTTTTCTATGTTAAATGTAATCTACTATATTCACACATCATACAATAGAATGAACACTCACAATCATATTGAGGATTCAGGAAAATTTGAGTAACTGGTTACTGGCGGTGATTTCACACATCACTATATTCAAAAAGAAAGAACTATAAAGAGTAGTAAGGATAGCATTTTGGAAATGTATATTAGCATAGTAAATGATCAAAACCAATAATTCATATGAATAAATATTTTCTTTCCTTTTTTAAATAATTGAAGTCATTTATTATTCTTTCCCCCTTGGAAAAATGATGCCAGAAGTGTGTTGAATTTCTGCTCCTTAGAGTTAGAAAATCATATTTTCCAAGCTGGAATCTCCCTTTTACTAAAATATTTCATGCATAGTTAAAGTATATATGAAGATATTCTATTTTAACTATTTCACCTTACAAAATTACAAAACAAGTAAGATTAAAAAAACACATATTTTCATTACAAAAGAATTCACTTGAAAAAGGGATGTTTCCTAAAAGAGCAAAAATAAATATGTGTCAGTTTCAATTAAATATTATGTTCTTAAAACTGAATTTCAGGAACAATCTTTTTACCTTTTGTTTTATTATATAAATAGTTTGTATTTATATAATTAATTTTTATCTTATATTGGAGTATATTAATAGTTGTACAGCTTTGTGTTAGTTTCAGATGTACAGCAATGTGATTTACTTATACATATACATATATCTATTATTTTTCAGATTCTTTTCCTATATAAGTTATTAAAGAATACTGAATTACCTGTGCTATATAGTATGTCCTTGTTGGTTGTCTATTTTACATTTAGTATAGTAGTGTGCATATGTTAATCCCAAACTCCTAATTCACTAGCCAGCCCCCCCACTACCACCACCACCTTTCCCCTCTCGTAACCATAGGTTTGTTTTCAAAGTCTGTGAGCCTGTTTCTGTTTTGTAAATAGGTTCTTTTGTATCATATTTTAGATTCCACAAATACGTGATATCATGATAATTTGTCTCTCTGACTTATCTCACTTACTATGATAATCTCTAAGTCCATTCATGTTACTACAAACTACATTATTTTATTCTTCTTATGACAGAGTAGTCACTGTCAATTGACATTTAGGTTACTTCCATATCTTGGCTATTGTAATATTTTCTTCAAGAGGGTAAATTTAAAATTTCCTAAATATTACTTCCTAAAGGAAGTGATGTACTAAAATGCTTTGTTGAATATTATGAATGTTGTTATACTATGATTTTATATATAGATATATAGATAGATATGTCAATTTCAAAGAGTATCAAGTGATCCAGAATATGATATAAAACTCTTCTGTGAGAAAAGAAAATTCTAAATCAGGAAAGGGCATCTTCTACTGACAAGGGAATCTGCTTTGCCTAAAAGAAACAGCTTAAACAAATAATAATGGAAACATTTAAAACTGTAAAATACTAAACTATATGTTGAAATAATGAAATATGTATTATTTTATATTCCTAAGTAGACTTAAATATAAACCAAATGTCCTGTAAGAAAGAAAAAGTCAGAATTAGAGATTCTTTTGAGAAGATAATCAGATTTCATTAAAGGAAAGTATATATTGTTTAGCCTCTCGGTCATGTTTGACTGCAACCCCATAGACTGTAGCATGCCAAGGTTTCCCTATCCTCCACCATCTCCCAGAGTTTTCTCAAACTCATATCCATTGTGCTGGTGATACCATCCAACCATATCACTCTCCATTGTCCCCTTCTTCTCATGCCTTCAACTTTTCCCAACATCAGTGTCTTTTCCAATGAGTCAGCTCTTCACAACAAGTGGCCAAAATATTGGAGCTTCAGCTTCAGCATCAGTCCTTCCAATGAATATTCAGGGTTGATTTCCTTTAAGACTGACTAGTTGGATCTCCTTGCTGTCCAAGGACTCTCAACAATCTTCTCCAACATCACACTTCAAAGTCATCAGTACTTCGGTGCTCAGCCTTTTTTATTGTCCAGCTCTCAAATATGTACATAACTACTAGAAAAACCATTGCTTTGACTATATGGACGTTTGTAGGCAAACTGATGTTTCTGCTCTTTAATACGCTGTCTAGGATTGTCATAGCTTTTCTTCCAAGGAACAAGTTTCTTTTAATTTCATGCCTGTAGTCACTGTCCACATGATTTTGGAGCCCAAGAAAATAATGTCTGTCACTGTTTCCATTGTTTCCCCATCTATTTGCTATGAAGTGATGCAGCTAAATGCTATGATCTTCATTTTTTTTGAATGTTGATTTTTAAGCCAGTTTTTTCCATTCTTTCTTTCTCTTTATATATATCAATATTTATTTACCACGTGAATATATAGACCATGTGAAAGTAAATAATTTTTCCATTCAAGAAATACATTGTAATATATGTCACTTTGCCAGTAAGAGTAGCTCAGGCATCCTCAATATCACTGACCTGGGAAGAGAAAGCAAGAAGCATCTGCTAAGTAATCAGTGGAATGAGTTCTTGAGACAAAAACTGTGATCCTATATAATCATAGAAGCTGTTCTGCTGTTGTATTTATCACCAGTCATTTCCAAATGATTTTCCCATTTACAGTTTCCATATATATAAATTATTATTGTTTTTCCAGAGAATTGCATTCAGGCAAACCTGCAAAGAACACTTTTGGATTGTTTTGGGGACTCTTTTTCCACTGGGGGACTGTTGAAATAGAACTTTTCTCCCTTATACCAAAGTTTTTCATAACTACTCTTCTCAAAGCCTGATTCACATTCTAAGACTGTAGATAAATGGATTCAGCATGGAACTCACAAAAGTACAAATCAGTGCCACAATGTTTATCTCATTCAACAGATCACTCATTTGTTAATCTCAGATACACACCTCTATAAAACATAGAGACAGCTGTCAGGTGGGAATCACAGGTGGAGAAGCCTTTGTGTTGTCCTTCGCTGGAACGGATCCTCATAATGGAGATGAAAATGGACACGTAGATGAGGATGGTGAGTGGGGAACCTGTGAGGTTAATCCTTGTGGACACAAACAAGGTAGTTTGCTTTATCTAAGTGTCAGAGCATGTCAACATTAAGAGAGGTAGGTCAGCACAGTAAAAACAGTTAATGGTGTTGGACTTACAAAAGGACAAGCAGGAGGTCAATATTACTTGCACTGTGCCTACCATAGCCCCCCAGAGGTAGGGGAAAGTGACCAGATATGCACACAGTGACCTGGACATTCTTCTGTTGTAATGCAGGGAGTTGCAGGTTGCCAAGTACCTGGTCTTCGCTTTCAAGATTTCAATGCTTAGCTTTGATTAGCCTTTATCTAACTAAGGTAAAATTCTTAACACTATGCATATATTGTTATTTATTAGCAGTAACTCAGTATTAAACATCCATTGTATTAAACACCTGGCATGCTGCAGTGCACAAAGTTGCAGAATTGAACATGACTGAGAGACTGAACAAAAACAAGCACCCAGTGAATAATTTGATCTGCTTTACTCTGAAGAAAGCAAACCTTATCTTTAAATCAATTTTGTGGAAGTAAATTTACATGCAAAAAAATTGTAGAAATTTTAAAGTAGTTTGGCAGTAAGCACAGCTATGCTGGTAAAAGTCAAGTTTTCCAGGCTGCTATGCAGATAAGGGGGCCTTCCCTGTTGGCACAATGGTAAAGAATCCACCTTCCAATACAGCAAATGCAGGGAATGCAAGTTCAATTCCTAGGTCAGGAAGATCCCCTGGAACAGGAAATGGCAACCCACTCTGGTATTCTTGCCTGGAAAATTCCATGGACAGAGGAGCCTGGTGGGCTATAGTCCATAGAGTCACAAAGAGTAGGACATGACTGAGTGACTGAACACACACTCATTTACAGGTAGGGAGAGGGAGTGGGAATATGATGAAAAAGAAAAAAAGCCACAAAATTCACTGCTATAAATACTCTAACAATTATAAATATATATGCACCCAACATAGGAGCACCATAATATGTAAGACCAATGCTAACAAGTATGAAAGGGGAAATTAACAATAACACAATAATAGTGGGATACTTTAATACCCCACTCACACCTAGGGATAGATCAACTAAACAGAAAATTAACAAGGAAACACAAACTTTAAATGATACAATAGACCAGTTAGACATAATTGATATCTATAGGACATTTCACCCCAAAACAATGAATTTCACCTTTTTCTCTAGCACACACGGAACCTTCTCCAGGATAGATCACATCCTGGGCCATAAATCTAGCCTTGGTAAATTCAAAAAAAAATTGAAATCATTCCAAGCATCCTTTCTGACCATAATGCAGTAAGATTAGATTTCAATTATGTGGAAAAAAAAAAACCTATTTAAAAATCCAACATATGGAGGCTGAACCACACGCTGCTAAATAACCAACAAATCACAGAACAAATCAAAAAAGAAATCAAAATATGCATAGAAATGAATGAAAATGAAAACACAACAACCCAAAACCTGTGGGACACTGTAAAAGCAGTGCTAAGGGGAAGGTTCATAACAACACAGGCTTACCTCAAGAAACAAGAAAAAAGTCAAATAAATAACCTAACTCTACACCTAAAGCAACCAGAAAAGGAAGAAATGAAGAACCTCAGGGTTAGTAGAAGAAAAGAAATCCAAAAAATTAAGGCAGAAATAAATTTTAAAAATGGAGAAGGCAATGGCACCCCACTCCAGTGTTCTTGCCTAGAGAATCCCAGGGATGGGGGAACCTGTGGGCTGCCATCTCTGAGGTCGTGCAGAGTCGGACATGAGTGAAGTGACTTAGCAGCAGCAGCAGCAGCAAATTTAAAAGAAACAAAAGAGACCATAGCAAAAATCAGCAAAGCCAAAAGCTGGTTCTTTGAGAAGACAAATAAAATTGACAAGCCATTAGCCAGACTCATCAAGAAAATAGGGAGACAAATCAAATCAACAAAATTAGAAATGAAAATGGAGAGATCACAACAGACAACACAGAAATAAAAGGATCATAAAAGACTATTATCAGCAATTATATGCCAATAAAATGAACAACTTGGAAGAAATGGACAAATTCTTAGAAAAGTACAACTTTCCAAAACTGAACCAGGAAGAAATAGAAAATCTTTTTGACCCATCACAAGCATGGAAATTTGAATGGTAATCAGAAATCTTCCAACAAGCAAAACCCCAGGTCCAGACGGCTTCACAGCTGAATTCTACGAAAAATTTAGAGAAGAGCTAACATCTATCCTACTCAAACTCTTCCAGAAAGTTGCAGAGAAAAGTAAACTTCCAAACTCATTCTATGAGGCCACCATCACCCTAATACCAAACCCTAACAAAGATGCCACACAAAAAAAAAAAAACTACAGGCCAATATCACTGATGAACATAGATGCAAAAATCCTTAACAAAATTCTAGCAAACAGAATCCAACAACATATTAAGAAAACATACATCATGACCAAGTGGGCTTTATCCCAGGGATGCAAGGATTCTTGAGGTGAAGTCGCTCAGTCGTGTCCAACTCTTTGCGACCCCGTGGACTATAACCTACTAGGCTTCTCCATCCATGGGATTCTCCAGGCAAGAATACTGGAGTGGATTGCCATTTCCTTCTCCAGGGAATCTTCCCAACCCAGGTATCAAACCTGGCTCTCCCGCATTGGAGGCAGATGCTTTAACCTCTGAGCCATGACCAAGTGGGCTTTATCCCAGGGATGCAAGGATTCTTAAATACTCACAAATCAATCAATGTAATACAACACATTAACAAATACAAAAATAAACACCATATAATTATCTCAATAGATGCAGAAAAAGCCTTTGACAAATTCAACATCCATTTATGATAAGGAAAATACTCCAGAAAGCAGGAATAGAAGGAACATACCTCAACATAATAAATCCTATATGCGACAAACCCACAACAAACTGAAAGGTTGTTGTTGAATGACGACGCCGGGATTCTTGGCCCCCGGAGGAGAAGAATTCAATCCGGGGCCAGAGACG
>SJYW01020872.1:16412-28337 GCA_006410735.1 Raphicerus campestris | reverse complement strand
TGTTGCTTCCTGACCTGCATACAGATTTCTCAAGAGGCAGGTCACATGGTCTGGTATTCCCATCTCTTTCAGAATTTTCAACCAACAGCTCTCATCTGCTCCTTCTTCATTGACTCTGATTATCACCACAATTTTCTAGAGCTCTGACATTGATATTATTTTCTTGTTTCAATGCCTGAGTTGTATTCCATCATGAATCCATATTCTATTCCTTGATCCATTCATATCTGACCTGTGTACTTTCTTTACTTTCATCTCTGGGCATTGGGGATGCTATGCAGTGCATGCTCTCTCTGACATGAGGTTTTCAAAATGAGTGTATTTCTGAAGTATCCTAGGAGTCGAGGGCCTAGTCACACTTTGCCTCTTTTGTTTCTGTCAGGGGATGTTCAAATTTAAGTGATCCAATATGTTATTTCCTCTCTTTATGTGCTGTTTCTCAAGGACTCTTTGTTCCTTATCAGTTCCTGGAAAACAGGAGTGAGCAGAGCTGCACGGAGTTCTCAGGACTGAGACCATGAAAAAGGTCACCTGCTTGGATTCCTTTCAATGACTCCCTTCAGTGATCTTTTACTTAAAAGTAATCTATTCAGTTATGCCCCCTCTTACTCAGGATATGGAACGTTTTCTGGCCCTTTGATGATTGTTATTTGTTTGGCTCTGTGTTTGCTCATTAAAAAAAAAAAAAAACTGCCTAAAGATGCCTTGTATGAAGATATATTAGCATGCATTTCTGCAAATAAAGTACTTTTGTTTCACGCAAGACTTGGGTCCCCTGCATCCTTTTTCTCATTGACTCCAGTCCCCATGTCCCAATCTACAAAGACTGAGACAGTTTCTGTAAAGTCATGGACAGTGATCTTTATGCTGGCTCTTGCCACTTACATGCCTGCACTGTTATAAAATAGCTAATGTTAATCTACCATTTGTGGTCTGGATCATTTTCTGTGGTGGGCTTTTCAGTGATCAGAGTTGAAGTCTCTTGGAAGTTTAGATTTCGTATCTCTGATAATAAATTCTTTTGAGCACTATTCATAACTTTTTTGTACTACTCATAGGGTTTTTGAAAGCAATTTGACATGTATTAACCTGTTGATTTTTTTTTCTAAATGTGTCCCAATTTTGTATTTGCTTTTATTATTGTTATTTTGTTGTGTGACCCCTGATATGTTCAAGGGGGTGTCATGTCAAGTCCAGCAGCCTTATGAATATCATATGTCCATCAGCAATAGTTTGAAGGCTGCAGTTACAGAGAAATGCCTCCATGATGTAGTTATTTTTTGTTTGTTTGTTTAATTCACTCCTCTCTTAGGATGACTACAGTTGTCTTAGAGTTTTTGTCATACTTGGTTGTACATTAGAATAGTATGAGCCAGAGAAACTACAAAACCTTGTGTCTCCTCAGTCTCCTTAGATCATCCCTCCTGAGCACTCCTTAGCCTAGCTGTAAAATATCTCTCCTTTGCTCCTAAGCTCAGCCCTCCTAGCTCTCTTAGTATAGCAGTATAGCCCTCCTTAGGATAGCTATTATTATCTTGCACCCATAATTCTCCTTAACTCAGCCCTCTTTAGTACAACTGTCATTAGCTCAGCTCTCCTTAGCTTAGCCTTCCTTAGAATAGGTCTTTAACTCAGCTCTCCTTCAGTTAATCAGTTCAGTTGCTCAGTCTTGTCCAACTCTTTACTATCCCATGGACTGCAGTGCACTGGGCCTCCCTATCCATCACCAACTCACAGATTTTGCTCTTCAAGTAGTTTGCCTATTGCTCCTTTATTTATTTGGACTTCTGAGTGTCTAGCTTTTTCCTTCATTTGTGTTATTTCTCTCTCTCTCTCTCTCTCTCTTTTTTTTTTTCTTAAACTTATTCTGTTTCAGGCCTCCTTTTCCCAAGCTTCAAGGTTGAATTCTTTTTTTGTTGTTGTTGTTTCCTTTTGGCTTCTGTTCTGCCCTCCTAAGGTTGGTAAAGGGTTTGTGTATGGTTTGTATAGGCTGAGATTAGTGGTTTTATTTTTTCTTTCTCTCTCTTTCTATGTACTGTTTTGTTTGTTCTTCCTTTGAAGGGCAAGGCTGAGTGAGGTGGTAATCCTGTCTGCTGATGACTGGGTTTTTATTTTTGTTTTATTTGTGTTATTTTGGAAGACATGTCCTGCACAAAATATTACTGGTGGTTTGGTAATTCTGGGTTTTGCATTCAAGTCATTTATTTTGTGTGAGTTCTTACTATTTGACATTTCCTAGGGTTATTTATCTGGTATTATAGGATCTTGGAGTCAGTCCTGTCACTTAAAAGCTCAAGGCTTGATCTCTGATCAGGATGAAGATAACACAAGTGGTTTGTTATGGCATTAAGTGAGATTATAAGAAATATCCAAAAATGAGAAAACAAAGATGAATCTGAGACAGAATCAGGAAAATAATAATGAAAATAATGGATATATAAACTCATGAGCAAAGTGAAAAGTGTCCAACAAAAATAAAGTAGATTGAGGCAGCAAACAAAGCAATAAAAATTTATATTTACCATTTAAGAACTAACTAACTATAGAACAAACTGGAAAACAGAAAAGCAAGATGCCAAGTGGGAAAGAAAGCAATGAAAATAAAATTAACAAATATGTTGGGAGGCAAGGAAAGAAAGAAAGAAAAGAAGAATAGATATGCAATGTTACACAGAAGTAGATACAGAATATTTATGTATATTAAAGATTAACCACAAGGGGAAATGAACAGCAAGAAAAGCAAACAAACAAAAAAAATGTAGAAAAAAATAACAATAGGATTCAAAAATTATAATTATAAAAAGCTGAAAGGAGAAAAAAATGGAAAAGAAAATTCCTCAGAACTTCAAAAGCCCAACATAGAAGCAGAGGTTTATAACAGTAATAAAAAAACATGACTGAGAGAAAAAAGAAAAAGCTAAAAAACATTAGGTTCATAATGCCAATAAAATTGACAGCTACAGCAGAGAGAGAGGTGGGCAGGAAAAAAGCCAAAAGAATCTACAGAGCAAGTCAAAACATAAATATAATACATATTTATCTTGAGTCACTTCTGTCAGAGTCCTTTCCCTCTCTCGGAGTAACAACTCATCTCGGATGATACCCTGCAACATTGTGTTGACCTATGGACCTGCTATGGGGTCAGATCAAATTCTAATTTGGTCTTACTCCTATGTGTTCTTGCCTCCGGTATCCACAGATATCATAACTAGATCATTTTCTTTTGTGGAATCCCTCAATGATAGTCTGTCTAACTGATCATGTGAATTTGATCTTCAGATTCTACAGCTGATAGGAAGGCTTTGGGTGTTCTTCCTTAGCCACACTGCCCCTGGGTTTCAATACTGGTTATATTTCTATCTCTTCATGTGGCTCATTCACTGGAGTTTGCTCCTGAGGATGCCCTGGAGGACTTGTGTTTGCCCCTGTGAGGGCTGCTTGTGACACGGTTGCAGCTGCTTGGATCACAGGAGTTCTAGAAGCACCAAGTTTTCAGGGGGGTTGGCGACTAGAGTAGCAGGAAATATAGTGCTCTAGAAGGGTATGGCATCCAGTATTGGCAAATATACTCCAGTACAGACAGGACTGAGTGACTGAACTGAACTGATTCTTGCTTAGATAACCACGGTCCCTGACCGGAACCATGGCAGGCCACAATACACAGGGAAGAAAAGAGTTGGCCACTGCTGAAGCAACCCTGTGGACATAGACACAATACTATTTTTGCCTGTGGCAGTTCTTCCCCAGTGAGAGTTGTGCATGAAGATGGTGCAGCTTCATGGTTTGTGGGGATCCTGGCTGCCCTAAGTGTGCAGAGACTGAGACTGCCTCTGCTAGGAGGTTATGATCCCTTCAGTCTTTTTCCAGGCTCTTCTAGCTAGCAATTTGCAGGCCTCTATGCCTAGTCTTTCTCTGTAGCTATGCCTATTCAGGCACTTAGAGGGCTCCCTTTTCTGGGGTCCGTCTCTGTTTTTCGATGAGTCAGGCACATAGAGGGGCGCCCTAGACTGAAATCCTATTCTGTAGTTTGGTGCACCAGGCACTTAAAGGGGCATCCTTGGTGGATTGCTACTCTGTAGTTCAGTGAGTCAGGCACTTGATAGGCCAGCTTCTGTGTTTGTCAGGTGCAGATGCTGGCTTGTGGGGAGAGAGAGGCTATAGTAATCGCTCCACCTCCTATATATGACACAGCAGTATCAACTTGCTTCTGTGGCAGACTGACAACTCACACGCATTTCCCACCACAATCTCCTCTCTCACATTCCTGCAGTTCATCTTTCAATCCCTGATAATCCATTGTATTTTTTCATTGGCTGTTGTAATCCCTCATTTTTCATTTCTAAGTTTGTTGATTTGATTATTCTCTCCTTTTTTTCTTGATGATTCTGGGTAAAGGTTTGTCAATTTTATCTTCCTGGAGAACCTGCTTTTCATTTTATTAATCTTTACCATTTTTTCCTTTTATTTCTTTTAAAAGTATTTCTTCTTGGATCTTTATGATTTAAATCTTCTAGTAATTTTTGTTTTGTTATTCTTTTCCAGTTGTTTTGGGTGTAAATTGAGGTTGTCTATTTGATGTTTTTCGTGTTTCTTCAATTAGGATTGTATTGCTATAAACTATCCTTTTAGAACTGCTTTTGCTGCATCCCATAGGTTTTCAGTTGTATTGTTTTCATTGTCTTTTGTTTCTAGAAAAATTTTGATTTCCCTTTTGATTTCTTCAATAACCTTTTGGATATTTAGAAGCATTTTGTTTAATATCCATGCATTTGTGTTTCTTAAAGTTTTTTTTTCCTTGTAATTGATATCTAGTCTCATAGTGTTACGATCAGAGAAGATGCTTGATATGAGGTCAATTTTCTTAATGTTACTGAGATTTAATTTGGGACCCAAGATGTGGTCTATCCTGGAGAACGTCCCATGTGCACTTTGGAAGAAGGTGTATTGTTCTGTATTTGGATAGAATGCCCTTAAGATATTAATGAGATCCAGTTCATCTCTTATATCATTTAAGAATTATGTGTCCTTACTAATTTTCTGCTTTGATGATCTGTTCTTTAATGTGAGTGTGGTGTTAAAGTCTCCTACTATGATCCTGTTACTGTCAATTTCTCCATTTATGTTGGTTAGTGTTTGTCTTATGTGTTGAGGTGTTACCATGTTGGGTACATAGATATTTGCAATTGTTTTGTCTTCCTCTTGAATTAATTCCTTGATAATTAAGTAATAACCTCCCTTATCTCTTGTAACCTTTAGTTTAAGATCTATTTTGTCAGATATGTGTATAACTGACTTACTCTGCTGTAAAGCAGAAATTAACACAATATTGTATACTAAAATTTAAAAAAAATAACATGAATGAGAAAAATAAGATTGGTACATTCCATTTTAGCAATGTTTATATACAAAGAAAAGTTCTGTAAATAAATACAGCTCACTAATTCATCACAGCGTTGCTGAAATACTTAGGAAGTAATACTTACACAAAATTTTTAAATCATTTTTAATTTTTCCTTCCAGGCTGTAGGATATCTGAGATTAGTCCCATGTTCAGGGATGAACTCACAACCCCTGCAGTGGAAATATGGAGTCTTAATCACTGGAGCCCCAGGCATGTCCCATAAATATCTTTTTATATTCTTTTCCAATATGTTTTATCATAGATACTGAATATAGTTCTCTGCCCTCTAAAGTTGTTTATACTATCAATATGTAATAGTTTGCATCTGCTAATCCCAACATGCTATTGTTCCCACTCCCAACACCTTCCTCTTGGAAACTATAGGTCTGTTCTGTTTCTATGAGTTGGCTTCTATTTCATAGATAGGTTGATTTGTGTGATACTAAGATTCCACATACAAGTGGTGTCATTTGATATTTGTCTTTCTCTGTCTGGCTTATTTCACCTTCCATGATACTATCTTAGTCCATCCATGTTGCTGCAAATGGCATCATTTCAATTTTTATGGCTCAGTACAGTTCTATTTTGTATATATATACAACTTTTTCTTTCATCTGTCAATTCACATTTAGAATTTTTTTTTTTAATGTTTGCCTATGGTGAATAGTGCTCCTCTGAATATAGGAATGCATGTATCTTTTGAGATCACAGTTTTGTCTTGGTTTTTCCCAGGAATGGAATTTCTGGATCATATGATAATTCTAGTTCTTTTTCTGAAGAACTTCCATGCTGTTTTCCATAGAAACTGCACCAACTTACATTCCCACCAACAGTGTAGGAAGGTTCCCTTTCATCCACATTCTCTCCAGTGTTTATCTGTAGACTTTTGATGGTGACCATTAGCACTGGTGTAACATGACACCTCACTGTAACTCTGATTTGCATTTGTCTAACAATTAGAATTATCAAGCATCTTTTGGTGTACCTCTTGGCCATCTGTATGTCTTCTTTGCAGAAATGTCTGTTTAGAACTTCTGCCCATTTATTTAAATTTTATTTATTTATTTTGGCTTCACTGTGTCTTCCTTACTCTTCATGGAGTGTGTGTGTGTGTGTGTGTGTGTGTGTGTGTGTGGTTGCAGTGAGTGGGGACTATTCTCTAGTTGCTGTATGAGGAGTTATCATTACTATGGCTTCTTTTGTCAGAGAAAGGGCTCTAGGGAATTGAGTTTTGAGTTGTTGTAGTGTGTGGTCTCAGTAGCTATGGTACATTGGCTGAGTTGCCCCATGGCATTTGGAATATTCACAGAACAGGATCAAACCCTTGTCCCCTGCATTGGCAATGGGATTCTTAATCACTGGACCACCAGGGGTGTCCTAACACATTTTTCTATTGGATTTTTCTTTCTTTCTTTCTTTCTTTCTTTCTTTTTTAAATTGAGCTACAAGAGCTATTTCTGTATTTTTTAAGATGAATCCTTTGTAACTTTGTTTGTACATAATTTCTCTCATTCTGAGGATTTTGTTTTAATTTTGTCTGTGGTTTCCTTTTTTATGCAAAAGCTTTGAAGTTTAATTATGTCCCATTTGTTTGTTTTTATTTTCATTACTATACAAGATGGTTCAAAGAAAAGATTTATGATGTATTTTAAATAGTGTTTTTCCTGTTTTCCTTTAAGAATTATATAGTTTCTCATCTTACATTAGATCTTTGACCCATGTTGAGTTTACTGTTGTGTATGATGTCAGGTAGTATTCTAATTTCATGTTTTGAAATGTAGCTGTCCATTTACATTTTCCTGTCACCATTTACTGAAGACACTGTCTTTTTTCCATTTTACAGTAAAGCCTCCTTTGTAATAGATTGGGTGACCATATGTGTATAGATTTTATCTCTGGGCTTTTCTTCTAGCACTATTAATCTATATTTGTGACTTTGTGTCAATATCATGCTGTATTGATTAATGTAGCTTTGTGGTATAGTCTGACATCAGTGAGCCTGATTCCTTCAGCTAGGTTTTTATTTCTCAAGATTGCTTTGACTATTCAGGGTCGTTTATGTTTCTAAACAAATTGCAAAAAAAAAAAAAGTTCTAATACTGTGAAAAATCTATTATTATTTAGATAGGATTTTACTGAATCTATCATTGTTTTGGTAGTAATTTTCACAATATTGAGTCTTCCCATCCAAGAACATGGTATACTTCTCAATCTGTGTCTTTTTTTGTTTGTTTGTTTGTTTGTTTTGTTTACTGGTTTGGTATGTACATGTCCTGGTTTCCTTAGGTGGGTTTATACTTCAGTTCAGTTCAGTTGCCCAGTCGTGTCTAACTTTTTGCTGTCTCATAGACCTCAGCACATCAGGCTTCCTTGTCCATTGCCAACTCCCAGAGTTTAAGCAAATTCTTGTCCATTGAGTCAGTGATGCAACCATCATTCAACCATCTCATTCTCTGTCATCCAATTCTCCCCACACCTAAAATCTTTCCCACCATCAGAGCCTTTTCCAATGATCCAGTTCTTCACATCAGGTGACCAAAATGTTCATCTTTCAGCTCCAACGTCAGTCCTTCCAAAGAACACGCGGTACTGATCTCTTTAGGATGGACTGATTGTATCTCCTTGAAGTCCAAGGAACTCTCAAGAGTCTTCTCCAACACCATGGATCAAAAGAATCAATTCTTTGGTGCTCAGCTTTCTTTATAGCCCAAATCTCATATGCAGACATGACTACAGGAAAAAACATAGCCTGACTAGATGGACTTTTATAGGCAAATTGATCTCTCTAATTTGTAATATGCTGTCTAGGTTCATCACATGTTTCCTTCCAAGGAGTCAGCATCTTTTAATTTCATGACTGCAATCACCATCTGCAGTGATTTGGGGGCCCCCTCCCCCTCCAAAACAAAGTCAGACACTTTGTTTCCCCTGTTTCCCCATCTATTTGCCATGACAACATGAGACTGGATGCCATGATATTAGTTTTCTGAATGTTGAGCTTTAAACAAACTTTTTCACTCTCTTTTTTTAATTTTTTTAATTTTTTAAATTTTTAAATTTTTTTAAATTTCATCAAGAAGCTCTTTAGTTCTTCTTCACTTTCTGCCGTAAGTGCATATCCGAGGTTATTGACATTTTTCCTGGCAATCTTGATTACAACTTTTATTTCCTTCACTCCAGCATTTTTCATGATGTACTCTGCATATAAGTTAAATAAGCAGGGTGACAATATACATCCTTATTGTACTCATTTTCCTATTTGGAACCAGTCTCTTGCTCCATATACTGCTGGATCTGTTGTTTCCTGACCTGCATACAGATTTCTCAAGAGCCAAGTCAGGTGGTCTGGAACTCCCATCTCTTTCAGGATTTTCCACAGCTTATTTTGATCCACACAGTCAAAGGCTTTGGCATGGTTAATAAAGCAGGAGTAGATGGTTCTCTGGAACTCTTTTGCTTTTTCAATGATTCAGCAAATGTTCGTAATTTGATCTCTGCTTCCTCTGCCTTTTCTAAATCCAGGTTTAACATCTGGATTTTTCACATATTGTTGAAGCCTAGCTTGGACAATTTTAAGCATTGCTTTACTACCAGTTGAGATGAGTGCTAAAAAATTGTCATTTTCATTATAGGATACTGGAATGCAAAAGTAGGAACTCAAGGAACCCCCGGAGTAACAGGCAAATTTGGTGTTTGATTATGGAATGAAGCAGGGCAAATGCTAATAGAGTTCTGCCAAGAAAACACACTGGTCATAGCAAACACCTTCTTCCAACAACACAACAGAAGTCACTACACATGGACTTCAACAGATGGTCAACACTGAAATCAGATATATATATATCTGACTAGATAAATATATATATCTAGTCACTGGAGAAGGTCCAGTGACCTATATATATATATATATATCTAGTCACTATATCTGACTAGATATATATATATATATCTTCTCACTGGAGAAGGTCCACTGAGATATATATATATATAACAGTTATATATATATATAAAACAGCCAAAGTTGGAGAAACTGTACAGTCAGCAAAAACAAGACTGGGAGCCAACTGTAGCTCAGATAATGAACTCCTTATTGCCAAATTCAGATTGAAATTGAAGAAATAGGAGAAAGCCAATAGACCATTCAGGTATGACCTAAATCAAATCCCTATGACTATACAGGGGGAAATGAGAAACATATTTAGGGGACTAGATCTGATAGACAGAGGGCCAGATAAACTATGGATGGAGGTTCATGACACTGTACAGGAGACAAGAATCCAAATAATCCCCAAGAAAAATAAATGCAAAGAAAGCAAAATAGCTGTCTGTGGAAGCCTTACAAATTGCTGTGAAAAGAACAGAAGTGAAAAGCAAAGGAGAAAAGAAATTATATATTTGAATGAAGAGTTTCAAAGAATAGCAAGGAGAGATAAGAAAGCCTCCCTCAGCAATCAATGCAAAGAAATAGAGGAAAACTATAGAATGGGAAATGCTAGAGATCTCTTCAAGAAAATGAGAGCTAGCAGTGGAACATTTCACGTCATCTTTGTGTGGGTCACTTTGCGTGAGTTTTTGTATGCCACCTGTCTGTTGTATCATTCCCATGATGTTTCTTGAACTGACACTTCTTCACTCATTATGATGACTTGTACATTTATCTTTATCTCTTAAGATGGCCTATGTTCATAATTCACTCCATGATTCATAATTCTTTCTAGACCTCCATCACATTTCTTTAACTGTTCCTCTGTCCAAGTATACTACCTTTACTTTCATCACTTTGATGTTCCAAATGGTACCATAGGACCCAGTTTGGGCTATGTGGTATTTGAAATCTGTTCACTTCTGAAATATTCCAGTAGAGGATCTGATTTTTTTAGTCTCCATTGATTTATTTATCTCTTATAGGTGTACACTTTTCTCATCATGCTGTTAGTGCCACTTATAAGGTATATCTCACCAGTACACTAAACTGTCTACTGTAATAATGTTATTCTACCACTGATCTGATGCCAGGTCCAGCTTTTGACAGAGGCCTTTGCCCATGCTCAGGCACAGGGGATAATGTCCTCACAGATTAACTGCTTGTATCTCTCAGAACTCACCTAACATGCAAATTGTCATGTGCTCTTTTAAAGAAACATGACATTGTGTTTACCTGTTCATATTCTCTTTCTGTTAGTTTCCCCTGTGTTTACATTAGGTTCCCTTCCCTCCTAGTGAGCCCTAGAAATTAAGAGTGGATATCCATAAGAGCTCAGCACTGTTGTGAATAGTATGCAAGCATTTTAAGGTTGCTGTTAGAGGAAATGTCTAAAAAATTGCAGCAGTTCTTCATTCCCTCCTTTTGTTGCTATGTTAACAGGAGACTAGGAGCTAAGGTCAGGAACGGTGATGGTAAGGAGATACTTCTCATCCAAGGTAAGGAACAGTGGCTGTGCTTTGATGCAGTAGCTGTGAAGAGATACCACACACCCAAGGTAAGAGAAACCCAAGTAAGATGGTAGGTGTTGCAAGAGGGCATCAGAGGGCAGATACAATGAAACCATACTCACAGAAAACTAGTCGATCTAGTCACAGTAGGACCACAGCCTTGTTTAATTCAATGAAACCAAGCCATGCCTGCGGGGTAACCCAAGACAGGCGGGTCATGGTGGAGAGTTCTGACAAAATGTGGTCCACTGGAGAAGGAAATGGCAAGCCACTTCAGTATTCTTGCCTTGAAAACCCCATGAGAAGTATAAAAAGGCAAAATGATAGGATAACAAAAGAAGAACTCCCCAGGTCAGTAGGTGCCAAATATGCTACTGGAGTTCAGTGTAGAAATAAATCCAGAAAAAATGAAGGAATGGAGCCAAAGCAAAACAATACTCAGCTGTGGCTATTACTGGTGACAGAAGCAAGATCTGATGCTGTAAAGAGCAATATTTCATAGAAACCTGGAATGTCAGGTCCATGAATCAAGGCAAATTGGAAGTGGTCAAACAAGAGGTGGCAAAAGTGAACGTCAGCATTCTAGGAATCAGCGAACTAAAATGGACTGGAATGGGTGAATTTAACTCAAATGACCATTATATCTACTACTGTGGGCAGGAATCCCTCAGAAGAAATGGAGTAGCCATCATGGTCAACAAAAGAGTCCGAAATACCGTACTTGGATGCAACCTCAAAAACTACAGAATGATCTCTGTTCATTTCCAAGGCAAACCATTCAATATCACAGTTATCCAAGTCTATGCCCCAACCAGTAGGGCAGAAGAAGCTGAAGTTTAATGGTTTTATGAAGACCTACAAGACCTGTTAGAATTAACACCCCCCAAAAATGTCCTTTTCAATATAGGGTACTGGAATGCAAAAGTAAGACGTCAAGAAACACCTGGAGTAACAGGCAAATTTGGCTTTTAATGTGGAATGAAGCAGGACAAAGACTAATAAAGTTTTGCTAAGAAAATGCACTGGTCATAGCAAACACCATATTCCAACAACACAAGAGAAGACTCTACACATGGACATGACCAGATGGT
>SJYW01020864.1:0-12536 GCA_006410735.1 Raphicerus campestris | reverse complement strand
ACTCAAGATTGCTAGGAGAAATATCAATAACCTCAGAAATGCAGATGACACCGCCCTTATGGCAGAAAGTGAAGAGGAACTAAAAAGCCTCTTGATGAAAGTGAAAGTGGAGAGTGAAAAAGTTGGCTTAAAGCTCAACATTCAGAAAACGAAGATCATGGCATCCGGTCCCATCACTTCATGGGAAATAGATGGGGAAACAGTGGAAACAGTGTCAGACTTTATTTTATTGGGGTCCAAAATCACTGCAGATGGTGACTGCAGCCATGAAATTAAAAGACGCTTACTCCTTGGAAGAAAAGTTATGACCAACCTAGATAGCATATTCAAAAGCAGAGGCATTACTTTGCCGACTAAGGTCCATCTAGTCAAGGCTATGGTTTTTCCTATGGTCATGTATGGATGTGAAAGTTGGACTGTGAAGAAGGCTGAGCACCGAAGAATTGATGTTTCTGAACTGTGGTGTTGGAGAAGACTCTTGAGAGTCCCTTGGACTGCAGGGAGATCCAACCAATCCATTCTGAAGGAGATCAGCCCTGGGATTTCTTTGGAAGGAATGATGCTAAAGCTGAAACTTCAGTACTTGGCCACCTCATGCAAAGAGTTGACTCATTGGAAAAGACTCTGATGCTGGTAGGGGGTAGGAGGAGAAGGAGATGACAGAGGATGAGATGGCTGGATGGCATCACTGATTTGATGGACGTGAGTCTGAGTGAACTCTGGGAGTTGATGATGGACAGGGAGGCCTCGGTGCTGAGATTCATGGGGTTGCAAAGAGCTGGACATGACTGAGCAACTGAACTGAACTGAATGGCTCAGCAGCTAAAGAATTCATCTGTAGCACAGGAGATACAGGAGACATGGCTTCCATCCCTGGGTTGGGAAGATCCCCTGGAGAAGAAATGGCAACCTGCTTCAGGATTCTTGTCTGAAAAAAGTCCCATGGACACAGGAGCCCGGTGGGCTACAGTCCAGTGAATTTTAAAGAGTCGGACACTACTGAGCAACTAAGGACAGCACATTCTGGCCTATGTTGAGCCTTGATATTTGTCTATCTCTTAGAAATGAATACTGAAAGTCCCACTTCTTATTGCTGCAAAAAATATTTTCCAGTGAAATTATATCATGCATTCCCAGAGCTTTCCAGAGTGGGGAGTGGCTTTGAGAATCCTTGCTCCTTCTCTGCTCCTTGCAGACTGGGGACCTGAGGTGCAGAGAGGGGAAGTCACTTGCCTGAGGATGCACAGCTGGCTAACTAGGTCCCCGTGTTTCCACCACCAAGTAACCATCTTATTCATGAAGCAAACTGTTTTGGAGGGTGGGGGAAGTGGAGAGGATTGCTTGATTATCAGAGAAATCGATCAACAGAGTCACCATTTAATTAAAAAATATATCAAAACCTTTCTTGATAATGATCGACCTGTTACACTGGAGCAATTAAAATGGTGATTTTATTTACTGAGTTACTGCCAACTCCCATGATTTTTTTTTGTAATACCCTTGTGATAACTCAATTGGAAATGTGTGGGTAAGATGCATAATGATAATGCCTTTTCTTGAGATAACTTGTGCCACAGCCAGCTGGGGAGTTTATCTGATGGGTCCATTGCACAACTGAGGTCCCCTCTGTGCCATTCTGCCTCCAACGGCTCTGGAGGGACCAGTTAGGAGTCTTAGAAGGGGCCTGTCTTTGAACTGGTGAGGCACACACCCATGTGTTCAACAGCTCTTTGGCTGCTGCACATTAGCGGTAATTAGAAATGGATGCTTTTTGAGATTTAAATATTAACTTTTTAAAATTAAATTTTCACTTAAAATTTCACAAAACAGAAAACAATCCCCACACATGCACTCCCTAATCCCACTCTCCAGACACTCTCAAGGAATGAAAGCCTAAAACTCCAAGCTGACAAGCCCAGCTGCTTCCTGGTGGTGCTGGGTTCTTGTGTCCTGGCATGCAGAGGCCTACAGCCATGCGGTGTTGGGCTTTCCAAGGGGAAATGATGAACCTTCATTCACTGAAATGTCAATTGGCCCCCATTTCCCTAGTTATGTGCCCCGGGACACTTGTGTCTCAAGATATTTTGTTGGACAATAGATGAGAAAGAATTCCATAATCAGTTAAATTTGGGAAATGCTACACACAATACTACCCTCATGGATTAACACACTAAAAGCTCTGAAATGTTCTGAATCAATAAATCAATTTAATTTTTGGTTCATCATTTTTCCCATTTATCTGACCACAGTACCCTGTCGTCATGTCATACCTACGAAAAACTTGAAGAATCCGTTTTGAAAAACTCTTAATTGGGCAGAACTAGTCTGAAACTGATTATTAATCAAAGGAGGCATGGCAAGAGAATGAACCATCTGCCAGGGGTCAGGAGACCTGGATTCTGGTCTAGACTCTTCCCTTAATTAGCTCGGTGACTTTGGGGAAATTGCATTCCTCTGGTACTTAGTTTATCTGCCTACAAAATAAAGGGCTGAAGTTAGAGAATTCCTAAGGCCCTTTCTGGGTCCAAGAGACAATGATTTTTCTGATTTGCTGAGGCTCAGTGGGCTGTCTGCCTTTTCATCACCTCTTACAGCTCATGTTGGCAGTTGTGGGCTTGCCCTGGGGCCTTCTGGACTAGGTGAAGTGAGTCATGGTCTTGGAAGGCACTGGGATAAGATTGCTACCTGTGCATGCCCGGCTTACCTTAGGATGATGGGAGCATGGTCAGGGTCTCTCTCAGGACTCCACCCTTCATGGAGATCTCTGTAGTAAGTGCTGCAGGGGAGAGGAAACACTCTGGTCCCTCCATTGCTGGAGCATGAGGTCTAGACAGGGAAAGAAGGCAGACCCACATGTACACAAGTGACCACACCCAGCAGTGGGTGCTGATGAGACAGCCTGAAACCTGGGATTCTTTGCTGCAGAGCTTGTACCTAGAGCAGCCTGTCCTGGAGCAACAAAACACAAAGAAACTATAAGGGACTNCAGTGGGTGCTGATGAGACAGCCTGAAACCTGGGATTCTTTGCTGCAGAGCTTGTACCTAGAGCAGCCTGTCCTGGAGCAACAAAACACAAACAAACTATAAGGGACTAAAAATAACTAAGTGCCTGTGGAGTTGGGGCAAACTAGGGAAAGTGAAGTGAAAGTGAAGTAGCTCAGTTGTGTCCGACTCTTTGCGACCACATGGACCGTAGCCTACCAGGCTCTTCTGTCCATGGGATTTTCCAGGCAAGAATACTGGAGTGGGTTGCCACTTCAGACAAGATACAAAAAGACCAAAAAACTCAGCTGCTGCTTCTAAAGAGCGAGGAGCAAAAGCAGGGTACTGCGCATGTGCCCTGCACACAACCCCACCAAAGTGGTAGGCAAACCACCTAAGCCACCCTCCAGCTCTACTGCCGGACCTGCCCCTAACCTCACATCGTGTAAGGAACCAGGTTGCCCTCAGCCTACTTCTGGAACAAGCAGGGGAACTTGTTACTGATTCTTGCTCCCTTTTGCTAACAGCAGGGGCCCCAGTAAAGCCTTGCCTCAATTTCTTGTCTGGCCTTTTATCAATTTCCACTGATTAAGGAGGTCAAGAACTCTGGTGGGCAACACTAACAATTGGCAGGTGCTTGGGGAGATCCTAGAGGGAGACTCGGGGGTGCCAGGTGTTCATAAAGATGCCATGCAGGANCTTGCCTCAATTTCTTGTCTGGCCTTTTATCAATTTCCACTGATTAAGGAGGTCAAGAACTCTGGTGGGCAACACTAACAATTGGCAGGTGCTTGGGGAGATCCTAGAGGGAGACTCAGGGGTGCCAGGTGTTCATAAAGATGCCATGCAGGATGCAGGACTCCCGCCAGGCTGACTAGATAGCAGTGAGGAGGCCTGAGAAAGGCATCCAGGCAGAATTGCACAAGGCCTCCTTGGGGGAGATGGTGCATTTCTGCGCTGATGTGAATTGTAATCAGAAGGAGTGGGGAACGATGTGGANCAGGACTCCCGCCAGGCTGACTAGGTAGCAGTGAGGAGGCCTGAGAAAGGCATCCAGGCAGAATTGCACAAGGCCTCCTTGGGGGAGCTGGTGCATTTCTGCGCTGATGTGAATTGTAATCAGAAGGAGTGGGGAACGATGTGGAACCAGGGGCTACAGAAAGACAGTGAAAGTCTCTAAATGTCATGTGATCAGACTCCAGTGTCATTCAGGCAGCTGGGGGCTATTGAAATTTCATAAGGAAAATGATATTTTAGTAAACGAAACCTAGGATAAGATTGAAACTTAATGATAGAGAAGGTGCCCTCTATGAACTCCTAAAATGGCCCCAGATATGGAGCCCTAGACTAGTATTAGTCCTGCTACCCAGCCTGGGGCTTTGCCGGGCTCAGCACTCTGCATGCGAGAGCACCCTAGGACAAAACGCTCAGTGCCAGCTCATACTCCAACGACAGTGAGCAGAAGGAGGAAACCCAGCCCCTCTGGGCTCAGGAGCGGTGAATTTGAGGCAAGAATATCCCAAGAGCAGAAGATTTGGGGGAGTGGGAAGGAGCCCTGCCAATTCCACCTTAAACAAGTGAGCTCTATCTGCCACTTCTTCACAATCCACCCGTGCCTCGGGTTCCAATGGAGGAGATGCGTTGTCATGCACGATTTTAACTTCTGTGATAATGAAAAGGAGCAGAGTATAATGGCTGATGCCGTGGGGCTTAGGAAAATGAGTGAGATGCTTGGATAAAAGAGAGATACCATCTCGGCCCCAGAAAGATATAGGATGTAGCTGGACTTCATGGGGAAGCTTTTATTTCATTCTCAGGAAAATAGAGTAAATAGCTGTTAACTGTTTAAACAATGGTTGAAAGACCAAGTTTTCTGACCCCTTGTCTTGGTAGGGATGATGTTCGGGCCCAAGAATCAGAAGACTTAGATGGTTTCTTGGCGGGGGATCTGCTCCCTTCTGCTGTTTCAGTTACTTGCAAGTCTGGACAGACATGTCCACGAGGCCAAGAAAGGGCTTGTTCTGAGGGGCTGCCCAAAGTTCAGTGGATTGAGCAAATACCCTTCGAGTCTGGAAATATTTTCTTAGACCCCCTTGTGCTGGTTCTCCACCTCTTCTTCACCATGTGCCACGTTATGCACTCCAGTACTTACTAACCTCCAACATGTACCACCAGTGCTCTCTCCTCCAGCTTTGTATGGAGGCTGCTGAAACCCAGCAGCTGCTGGTCCACCCACCAGTGAGGGCTGGACACATCTGGCTCCGGTCTCTGGGAGCAAATCCTGAGACGCCTGCCTTGGGGTTTCTGTTAGAAAGCCGGGCAAATAGATGTATGTGTACCAGCTACAATGCCGTTGTTTCCAAGTAATAGGCACTCTAACTCAAACTGGTAAGAACCATAAAAGGGATTTATTGGTTCAGGTAACAGGGAATTCTAAATGTGGGTAGGGCAATGCAATGCTTTCCTTTCTCCCTCTCTATTCTGCTGCTTACGGCCCCCACTTCATTGTGTGGCTACCACCTCCCTTTGTGAGAAAGGTCCCTGCCAGCAAATCCCGGGTTTGTTTGATTGTTTTCTTGACCAAACCCAGGGAAAAAGAGAGAGGAGAGAAAGACTTCTGTTTTAGAACAATGAGAAACTTCCTTTTTTGGGAGTCCTAAGAAAACCTCTTTTCATATCTTATTGGCCTGAAATAGAACCCAAGATCATTCTTGAACCAACATGACGGCTAGGGGGCTGGGTTTGATGCCTTGACCTATCAGGCAGTGCCTCCCACCGACAGCCTCCCATCAGGAGAGTGGTCATTTCCCAGCTACACATCTGATACAGAATGAGGGAGGGGAAAATCGTCATGTGGAAAGGAGGGAATTTTCAGATAAAAACAAGCAGTTTAACTTGGAAGCTGGGGAGGCAATCAGGAGCTGCCCCTTGGCTGAAGTTGACCCCGTGTGGACTGCTGTCCAATCAACCACCCTTTCTGCAGTCCTACTTGAACACCCACACCATAACTAACTGTTCACTTGTATGTATCCCCTGATCAGTTAGAATGCTTCTGGCTGCAAGTAACAGACAATCCTGACTCTGGCTGTCTTAAATAATAAAGTAATATATTATGTCATGTTCAGAGCTGGGGTGTGCCCAGGAAATGGACTCAGTCATTACCAATGGCCTGAGTTGCTCCCACCTCTCTTTTCTCCTATTGAGAGCTGTTCCACTCTAAGTCTGCTTCCCCTTATATTTACAAGGTGTTTGCTGCAACTTCATGTGTGATAACCAGAGAAACAAGGAGAAACCTCTCTCTTGGGAGGGAGGACATTGTCCCCAAAGTACCACCCTTCTTGAGAGGCGCCTACTTATGTTTCCTTGGCAAGAATTAGGAGTTACATGGGGTTGACTTAAAATGAAAATGGTGTGGCTGAAATGGATGTTGGCCACTATTGCACCTAGTTAGATAAAGTAATGAAACTTGTTCCTGCTGAGTAGGACAAATGAGGTGTGGCTTCTCTACACTGGGGTGAGTCTGGGGAAAACCATGTACTTCCTGATATGGAAGTGCTTCCAGTCTGGCTAACATAGACTCAAATCCCAACTCCATTGCTCAGTAGCAGGTGGCCTATGGTGGCATTTCTTAACCTCTCTGGATCTCCATTTGTCATCTGTAATCAAAGGGATATTATTAATACCAGAATCTTGGATTATAAAAGCTTGTGCATACCAGTGGCAAGATCCCCTTGAAACACTACCTTACTTGGCATATAGTTGTTCTCAGAAACAAGTAGTGGGACTTCCCTGGCATCTCCTGCAGGTCCAACTGTCTGCTCTGACATTGATTGCCTCTGCTTACCCAGTGTTGAGTGTGAATATTTTAGATGTCTATAGCTGAAGTGAGAGACACAATATGAAAGGCTGGGGGCTTTTCTCTGCTTGGTCAAGACTTTTGATCCATTTCATCCTCAACAGTTTCTTTACTAGGACGATCACTTTGCTCTAACCATTATTTTTGCAAAAAAGCCCTATTATATATTCTCCTGCCTGCAAAAAAACACAAAAAAATCTAAAAGCAAATGTGTCAGAGCCTATTTTTAGTGCTTTACAAGTCAGATCTTTCCTCCTTGCCTTCTATAGTCCCTCAGGACTTTTAGATTTACTATTTAAATATTTATAAACTGTTACAATTATTTATTAAAGGTTTATGTTGTTATTATATTTAGTATGGAATATACATTTCTTTTTCCAAAAATAACAGGACTTTCCATTAAACGACATGTGTTAATGATGCAGTAAATTGTCTCTTAAGGCAATAGAGAAAGTTTCCTTCTCTTCTGACAACCCTAAGTACCCTTATTTAAAAGTAGGGGTCCTACCTCACTGGAAAATACATTGCTCCTGACTCCCCAAATGTTATTCTATCCAGATTGAGGAAATTTTTAATGCTTCCATAGAGAAGTTTTGCCATCTGAAATCAGTGTGTAGTCAAAAACAAAAGATGCATTTATTGCTGGCAGCCCGTGCATGTGTATGCAGACATAGCATGCATGTGGACACACACATGGGCTATAGGTGTGCATATGTGTGTGCATGTGTGTCTTGGTCTCATTTTAGATTCATTCATTCATACATTCAACATAATCTACTCTACTAACACTGTTCTATATCAAAGACAAAAAAATGGGTACTCTACCCAGGGCACTCTACCCGTGAGAGTCAGAGGTCTAGAAAAGGATAGAAACAATAAGTAAAAAAGTAACAATGGTATCATCAGGTAATCACCCAGCAGTGTACAAGTGTGGGTACAATGCTGTGGGAACAAGAAGGAAGTTAATTTTGTAGAAGGATGCTGTATGCTGTGCTTAGTCATTCAGTCATGTCTGACTCTTTGCGACCCCATGGGCTGTAGCCTGCCAGGTTCCTCTGTCCATGGGGATTCTACAGGGAAGAATACTAGAGTGGGTTGCCATGCCCTCTTCCAGTGTGAAGAATGACTTGTTGGTATATATGTAGACCTACATGAAGAAGAAATGCAAAAAGGCAAAATGGTTGTCTTAGAAGGCCTTACAAACAGCTGAGAAAGAAGAGAAGCTAAAGGCAAAGGAGAAAAGATGTATCCATCTGAATGCAGAGTTCCAAAGAATAGCAATGAGAAATTTAAAAAAAATCTTCCTAAGTGATAAATGCAAAGAAACACAGGAAAACAATAGAGTGGGAAAGACTAGAGATCTCTTCAAGAAAATTACAGATACCAAGAGGACATTTCTTTCAAAGATGGGCACAATTAAGGATAGAAATTGTATAGACCTAACAGAAGCAGACAATATTAAGGTAAGTTGGCAAGAATATACAGAAGAACTATACAAAAAAGATCTTAATGACCCAGATAACCATGATTGTGTGATCACTCACCTAGAGCCAGCTATCCTGGAGTGCAAAGTCATGTGGGCCTTAAAAAGCATCACTATGAACAAAGCTAGTGGAGGTGATAGAATTCCATCTGAGCTTTTTCAAATCCTAAAAGATAGTGCTGTGAAAGTGCTGTACTCAAGAGGGCAGCAAATTTGGAAAACTCAGCAGGGGCCGCAGGACTGAAAAGGTCAATTTTCATTCCAATCCCAAGGAAAGGCAATGCCAAAGAATGTTCAAACTACCACACAATTGCACTCATCTCACACACTAGCAAAGTAATGCTTGAAATTTTCCAAGTTAGGCTTTAACAGTATGTGAACCAAGAACTTCCAGATATTCAAGTTGGATTTAGAAAAAGCAGAGGAACCAGAGATCAAATTGCCAACATCTGTTGGATCATAGAAAAAGCAAGAGAGTTCCAGAAAAACATCTACTTCAGCTTCATTGACTACACTAAATCCTTTGACTGGGTGGATCAAAACAGACTGTAGAAAATTCTTATAAGAGATGGGAATACCAGACCATCTGACCTGCCTCCTGAGAAATTTGTATATAGGTCAACAACAGTTAGAACCAGACATGGAACAAGGGACTGGTTCCAAATTGGGAAAGGAGTACATCAAGGCTGTATATTGTCATCCTATTTATTTAACTTATTTGCAGAGTACATCATGGGAAATTCTGGGCTGAATGAAGCACAAGTTGGAATCAAGATTGCCAGGAGAAATATCAGTAACCTCAGATATGCAGATGACACCACCCTAATGGCAGAAAGTGAAGAGGAACTAAAGAGCCTCTTGATGAAAGTGAAAGAGAGTGAAAAGCTAGCTTAAAGCTCAATATTCAGAAAATGAAGATCATGGCATCTGGTCCCATCACTTAATGGCAAATAGATGGGGAGACAAAGGAAACAGTGACAGACTTTATTTTCTTGGGCTCCAAAATCACTGCAGATGGTGACTGGAGCCATAAAATTAAAAGACACTTGCTGCNGAGACGCCTGCCTTGGGGTTTCTGTTAGAAAGCCGGGCAAATAGATGTATGTGTACCAGCTACAATGCCGTTGTTTCCAAGTAATAGGCACTCTAACTCAAACTGGTAAGAACCATAAAAGGGATTTATTGGTTCAGGTAACAGGGAATTCTAAATGTGGGTAGGGCAATGCAATGCTTTCCTTTCTCCCTCTCTATTCTGCTGCTTACGGCCCCCACTTCATCGTGTGGCTACCACCTCCCTTTGTGAGAAAGGTCCCTGCCAGCAAATCCCAGGTTTGTTTGATTGTTTTCTTGACCAAACCCAGGGAAAAAGAGAGAGGAGAGAAAGACTTCTGTTTTAGAACAATGAGAAACTTCCTTTTTTGGGAGTCCTAAGAAAACCTCTTTTCATATCTTATTGGCCTGAAATAGAACCCAAGATCATTCTTGAACCAACATGACGGCTAGGGGGCTGGGTTTGATGCCTTGACCTATCAGGCAGTGCCTCCCACCAGGACAGCCTCCCATCAGGAGAGTGGTCATTTCCCAGCTACACATCCGATACAGAATGAGGGAGGGGAAAATCGTCATGTGGAAAGGAGGGAATTTTCAGATAAAAACAAGCAGTTTAACTTGGAAGCTGGGGAGGCAATCAGGAGCTGCCCCTTGGCTGAAGTTGACCCCGTGTGGACTGCTGTCCAATCAACCACCCTTTCTGCAGTCCTACTTGAACACCCACACCATAACTAACTGTTCACTTGTATGTATCCCCTGATCAGTTAGAATGCTTCTGGCTGCAAGTAACAGACAATCCTGACTCTGGCTGTCTTAAATAATAAAGTAATATATTATGTCGTGTTCAGAGCTGNGTTCACTTGTATGTATCCCCTGATCAGTTAGAATGCTTCTGGCTGCAAGTAACAGACAATCCTGACTCTGGCTGTCTTAAATAATAAAGTAATATATTATGTCATGTTCAGAGCTGGGGTGTGCCCAGGAAATGGACTCAGTCATTACCAATGGCCTGAGTTGCTCCCACCTCTCTTTTCTCCTATTGAGAGCTGTTCCACTCTAAGTCTGCTTCCCCTTATATTTACAAGGTGTTTGCTGCAACTTCATGTGTGATAACCAGAGAAACAAGGAGAAACCTCTCTCTTGGGAGGGAGGACATTGTCCCCAAAGTACCACCCTTCTTGAGAGGCGCCTACTTATGTTTCCTTGGCAAGAATTAAGAGTTACATGGGGTTGACTTAAAATGAAAATGGTGTGGCTGAAATGGATGTTGGCCACTATTGCACTTAGTTAGATAAAGTAATGAAACTTGTTCCTGCTGAGTAGGACAAATGAGGTGTGGCTTCTCTACACTGGGGTGAGTCTGGGGAAAACCATGTACTTCCTGATATGGAAGTGCTTCCAGTCTGGCTAACATAGACTCAAATCCCAACTCCATTGCTCAGTAGCAGGTGGCCTATGGTGGCATTTCTTAACCTCTCTGGATCTCCATTTGTCATCTGTAATCAAAGGGATATTATTAATACCAGAATCTTGGATTATAAAAGCTTGTGCATACCAGTGGCAAGATCCCCTTGAAACACTACCTAACTTGGCATATAGTTGTTCTCAGAAACAAGTAGTGGGACTTCCCTGGCATCTCCTGCAGGTCCAACTGTCTGCTCTGACATTGATGGCCTCTGCTTACCCAGTGTTGAGTGTGAATATTTTAGATGTCTATAGCTGAAGTGAGAGACACAATAGGAAAGGCTGGGGGCTTTTCTCTGCTTGGTCAAGACTTTTGATCCATTTCATCCTCAACAGTTTCTTTACTAGGACGATCACTTTGCTCTAACCATTATTTTTGCAAAAAAGCCCTATTATATATTCTCCTGCCTGCAAAAAAACACAAAAAAATCTAAAAGCAAATGTGTCAGAGCCTATTTTTAGTGCTTTACAAGTCAGATCTTTCCTCCTTGCCTTCTATAGTCCCTCAGGACTTTTAGATTTACTATTTAAATATTTATAAACTGTTACAATTATTTATTAAAGGTTTATGTTGTTATTATATTTAGTATGGAATATACATTTCTTTTTCCAAAAATAACAGGACTTTCCATTAAACGACATGTGTTAATGATGCAGTAAATTGTCTCTTAAGGCAATAGAGAAAGTTTCCTTCTCTTCTGACAACCCTAAGTACCCTTATTTAAAAGTAGGGGTCCTACCTCACTGGAAAATACATTGCTCCTGACTCCCCAAATGTTATTCTATCCAGATTGAGGAAATTTTTAATGCTTCCATAGAGAAGTTTTGCCATCTGAAATCAGTGTGTAGTCAAAAACAAAAGATGCATTTATTGCTGGCAGCCCGTGCATGTGTATGCACACATAGCATGCATGTGGACACACACATGGGCTATAGGTGTGCATATGTGTGTGCATGTGTGTCTTGGTTTCATTTTAGATTCATTCATTCATACATTCAACATAATCTACTCTACTAACACTGTTCTATATCAAAGACAAAAAAATGGGTACTCTACCCAGGGCACTCTACCCGGGAGAGTCAGAGGTCTAGAAAAGGATAGAAACAATAAGTAAAAAAGTAACAATGGTATCATCAGGTAATCACCCAGCAGTGTACAAGTGTGGGTACAATGCTGTGGGAACAAGAAGGAAGTTAATTTTGTAGAAGGATGCTGTATGCTGTGCTTAGTCATTCAGTCATGTCTGACTCTTTGCGACCCCATGGGCTGTAGCCTGCCAGGTTCCTCTGTCCATGGGGATTCTACAGGGAAGAATACTAGAGTGGGTTGCCATGCCCTCTTCCAGTGTGAAGAATGACTTGTTGGTATATATGTAGACCTACATGAAGAAGAAATGCAAAAAGGCAAAATGGTTGTCTTAGAAGGCCTTACAAACAGCTGAGAAAGAAGAGAAGCTAAAGGCAAAGGAGAAAAGATATATCCACCTGAATGCGAAGTTCCAAAGAATAGCAATGAGAAATTAAAAAAAAATCTTCCTGAGTGATAAATGCAAAGAAACACAGGAAAACAACAGAATGGGAAAGACTAGAGATCTCTTCAAGAAAATTACAGATACCAAGGGGACATTTCTTTCAAAGATGGGCACAATTAAGGATAGAAATTGTATAGACCTAACAGAAGCAGACAATATTAAGGTAAG